>CADCXT010000584.1:2387500-2727500 GCA_902806775.1 Microtus agrestis | reverse complement strand
TATACACAATTTAATGGACATTTTAAATGTGCAGTGTGACAATTGTATGGAAGCTCACTCATGTTAAAATTCTGTCTGATTGAGATATACACACATAAACCCAGAAGACTCTCTTGAGCATGATTTTAAATTCTAACTGCCTAAATGTTATTGAAATATAACCCAACTTGATCCTCACAACACATATTTCTCTTAACCAGTATTTTGTAATGTATCAATCCTTGACTTTATTATTAATTTTAATACTATTTTAGCCTATCAGTTTGAATGAAACTTAGATTATCAACAAATCTGCCTTCTCATGAAAACATAAACAATTAGCACTTGGTATACTTTCAGAGGGTATGACTTCTTACAAAGCCAATTGGCTCAAAATTTCTTTTCACTGGAGTACAATGGAATCTGTTGCCCTCTATTTGATGTGGGATTATACACTGTATGTTTACCATTGGTTAATAAAGAAGCTGTTTTGGTCAATAACTTAGCAAAGTAAAGCCAGGTGGAAAATCTGAACAGAGATATACAGAAAGAGTTGGTGTAGTCAAAGGAAGACCATATTGCTGCCAAAGGAGAGAGATGCCAGAACCTACTGGATAAGCCACAGACTTGTGGCAACAAATAGATTAATAGAAAAGTGTTATTTTAAGATATTAGAGCTAGCTAGCAATATACCTAAGAGATTGGCCAAACAGTGTTGTAATTAATATAGTTTCTCTGTGATTATTCAGGTTTGAGCACCCAGGAAACAAGCAGTCTCTGATTACATTTATTGGCACTGCATACCTATCTATCTGGTGCCTCTAAGGGCACTGAATACCTCTGGTGCACAAACATACCTGCAGGCAAAGCACACACATAAACTAAAAATAAGTAAGTAAATATTTCCAAAAATTCTTAGTATATTTGAGTACTAAGTTAAATATCTAAGTAACTCTTCACATTTCTGCTCTATTTTCAGTGATCTAGTACTAATTTGTGTAATTAGTGTTGTTTTGTAATAAACTAATTCATTTGATATAAAGAAACTACTAAAATTTATACATCTAGAAAAAAATATAAGTGAATTCCAAATTATTTTCGTGGGATTATTACACAACCTCATATTTCTATACTATAAATTTGTGTTAGGATTAAATTGAATATTATCAACTAAGTGTTTTAGAACATTATGTGTTCTCAAACATGTGAAACATGTGTTTTCTGAAGTATGACTCTAATAGTACTGTTGCCAGGTAGACACAAGGCTCTCTAATCATGTGTACACCTAAGTTCACCTACAGCAGTGCTGACCTCAAATAATTTGCCCAACCTCTTTCTGTTTTGGCTGAATAATAATCAATACTTCAGAGTCTCATACCTTCTCCTCTATTTACTTCAGGAGTTAGTGCATGAAGGGTGAAAGGCTTTGAAGTGATAGCATCGTAAGTAGATCTTTGTTTACTTCTCCCTTAGCAATGCAAGGCAGCACACAGAACAGTCAGGTCACCATTACCTTCAACAAAGGGTAATTTCAGATCAAGAAAAGACCACTATGCCTTGACAGACACTCCCATTATAGTTTCAAATATGTTTAATTTTTTCTGAAAATAAGGTTTCAATCTCCTTGATGAATGGTTCTTATTTATTTATTTCATATATTAATGCCATGAAAAACAAGGTGATATACTTTTGGTCATTTTGGAGAATAAGGATGGTATATCTAAATGAGACATAAAAATAATACACATCTTCATAAGGCCATTGAAAATTTTCACTTGATTAAAGTCAGTGATCTCTTGATCTATTTTCCTGAGTGGCAAATACTGAATTAAGAATGAGGAGAAATCACTACAGAGGACACTAAAGATATAACTCAGCTGTCCTTCACTCATAGTGTAGTAGGAAGGAGCTGGTTATTTCTGCTGCCCAGAACCAAAATATCCACACAGAAACTGCATTAATTAAATCACTGCTTGACCCATTAGTTTTTAACTTCTTATTGGCTTACTCTTACATCTTAATTTAACCCATCTCCATTAATTTGTATCACCACAAGGTTGTGGTCTACCAGCAAAGTTTCAGCATGTCTATCTTCAGAGGCTCTATGGCATCCTGACTCCACTCTTTTTTCTCCCAGCATCCAGTCCAGTACTCTCTGCCTACCTAGGTTCTGCTCAATCAACAGGCCAAGGAAGTTTCTTTATTTATTAATGGTCATCACAGCACACAGAGGGAAGGTGACTCCCACATCACTCATGGAGCCTTGTAAATGTTGCTAGAACTCCATCAAAGGGGATTCTCAGAAAAAGATGTTGAAAAAGTCCACTCAGCCATCCTTGTCCTAAAGATATCCTTCTTTTCTATACCTTTCTCCACCATGGTGTACTCCTCTGTTTTTAGCAGTACTTTCAAACAAGGTCAAAGATAGTGCTAACACGGTACCATTTCTTCCTTCCTGAGCCATCACATGTCACATACCCATTGAGGCCTCCATGTAGGGTGGACATTCTACTGTCAATATGATAATAAAATTAAACAGGTTCTGAGTAAAGGTTTCCTCCTGTGCACACAAAAATTACTCCTTATACTAATACCTTCTGCCATCTCTACCAGAGTGTATAATTTCCATTTATTTTATCTTATAATTTTCTATAATACACACACACACACACACGTATATATATATATTTATATTTAAATGTTCCACTTTATCTACATGCACTTTGAAATGAAAACCATTATTCTGGATGTAGATATACTGTTAGATATGAACAACAGTTATAAATATAAAAGAATTAAAATAAAGAGATAGAGTTAATAATCATAGAGTCTACCTGGAGAGGTGATTAATAGTCACATAATGGAAGCAGAGGCATTGTTGGGAGTAAATAGCAGTTCAGAATAAAATATATCGTGGATCACCAGGAATGAAGAATGTTTTACAGTGGCAGTCATCTATGGCTATGAACACTATGGAGATACTCATATTGCTTGTGGGGGGAGTAACACAAGCTCAAGGCAAACTTCTTATAAGGCAATTAAGACAGAAGTTTCAAGAAGCATATTGGGAAGAATGTTAGCGGTTATTTTCCACCATTATTTTCAAATTGTCTTCTGTCAAGTCCTGACCACTCTGTCTCAGTAGTACATCTTCTCCTCATTTACTTAATCATACTTTACAGCAGGATGTTCAACCAGTAGTAGTTATTTACAGTCTCTACATATCCCTTGTAAAGTTTAGATCCCTTTAAATGTCTTGCCAGTACTTATTCTGTATAGGTGCATGAGAACATAAACAGGCGTATACATTAATATGCACATAGACACACACAGAAATAATTTTCACATATAGACAAATACAGACACACTAATAGAGACTCACAGATACACTCAATCATATACACAGAGACTCACACACCCAGACCCACACACACACAATCTCCCTCATATACACAAAGAGATAAATATACACAAACACACACATAATAACACACACATGAATATACACATAAACACACACATACATAGGCTCATATAAATACATACACAAATACTCAGACACAAAAAGATTAACCTTCTTGTATGAAATATGATGTGCTCATGCCACGTATCATGAACTTTTACTTTTTGGTGAAAGCTTTTATTTTTTGGCTAGAGAAACTGAGGATTGAATTTTCAAATTCAGCTTCCAACATTCCCTCCTAACTCACCCCAACAAATAAGCATATGCTTTCTTTTATCATCATGTACAGCTTATTATATACAGGTATTGGGTGTACAATGATCATATACATAATCACAACTATGTTACTATGTGCTTAGTCTACTGTGGTTCTTTAATATAATAGAAGGGACAATTTAACATAATCTCAACTCTTCAAAGCTATGAACAATAGGCATTCTGTAATTGAAGTGTGAGCAAGCCCAATATCTGCTGAGAGCCAGACTTCTGCTTCTGGCCTAAAGGCAAACTAGCTTAATATTGCTGCCATGAGCATTACATTCCAGCATGAAGTGTGGAGGAGACACACCCAAGCCATAGTTATATGATTATTTTGGATTTTTATTTCCCCACTTCCATTGAATTAACAATCACCTTGTTTCTTTAGTTTCTTTTTTGACACTATTTTATTTTCAATAAAAACAACCCCAGAACTTCTGTGCTCATGAACAACACAGTATGCCCACTCATGCTGGGAAGTACCCACTTCTGGTTGCTTTTATTTTGCTGAATTCTTTTCTTATATTGAGAAGAGGCTCACATCCAGTTTCTTGGAGTCCCTTTCATTATAACTTGAAGTTGCTAATTCTTTTTATTTGATTTGATCTGCTGTTGTACACTTTGGGTCTTCTGTCTTTTCTGTTTTAGTTAATAACTTAGTGTAATTGCAGAACATCTTCTATTGCTTTTCTAAAACATATTTATCCAGCAACAGTGATGCAATTAAGAATTATAACATAGAGTGAAAGAAAAAACAAGCATCTTGTTGTTTTCTGATTCACAACATGTTACTATTTAAAATTCCAAGACAATGCTAATCAGTATTTTTAATAATTCTCAAAAATAACAAACTTATAACTACTTTCAATATACTTCTAATAATCTTTTTACTATTATTTAGAGACCTAAAAGTTTTGTTTAAAGAATAAAATATGCTAAATTTAGTGGCACTTGCAAAGAATTCCAGCAAATTAAAATAATCAAACAATGAAAAATGCAATGGAAAAACCAGATCTCCCTATAGTGGAGTCACATATGGACACTGGCCACTTAAGAACTAATTTTACCTTTCAAATGTCTTATACCTTGTGAGGTCATTTAAAGTACTTACTCAAAACATATTAGATGTGTGAATTCATTGATAAGCGTTTTGATTTTCTTATTGCCCTATTTGTTCCTGTTCCTTAATATTATTCTACAGTCCCACACAATTTTATATATCTCTGTGCTTTCTTTAATGCTTCCAGTGAATAAATTTGAGGACAAGTGTGTTTAAAGGTATGTTCTACTGTGATGCACAATTATAGATTATCTGCATTTAAATTTTCTTCGACAGGAATTGCAATGAAATTCTTCCATGGTATTCTCATTCTTAACTTTCTGCTGTCATTCAGACACTTGAGGCATTATGCCCTTGTACTTGTAGTTGACTGGCAGTTTAATGCTGTGGCTCCTTCTGCATGGCCGTGTCTTTGCTGTGGAAGATTATCCACGGTTACTTTAGCTAGCACATTTTCCCATTCCTCTGAGAAAACACCCATTGAAAGGGTTGGATATAGGAATAAATGTTATTAATTTTATTGGGATATATATATATATACACACACACACACATACACAATAATTTATATGTATATGCTCATTTGAGTCTATAAATATGTATTTTACACAAATATAATTTACTTCACTGATATTTTCTAACCTCTGTATATTTGGAAAATCTTGTTCCAGTGCTCTGCAAGGATCCCAGGTCTGAGAAGTTTTGAGTTACATATACTCTAGTGCAGACTATAAATAACCATTATACACCACATTCCTATATTCAAATGATCTTTAGGATGTATAGAATACAAAACACAATTTGAACAGCATTTAGAGTTATTAACAAGTTCCTTTCAGGAAAATATTTAACGGAAAAAACATCTGTACATGGTCAGGACATAGACAATTGCAAATATTTCTGAATGCCGTCAAGTTGAACAACAGATGTAGAATTCTGCCATTAGTCTCAGCTCTCTTCATGTGTTTGGCTTTCCAGATTTGTCCTCTGATATACTTTCTTTCATGATTTGTGTGACTTTATCTTTTATTACAACATTAATCCTTTTTTCTAATGGAGAGTAGCAGAAAGTCAGACACACCTTTGTGACTATCGGCCCCACAAAAGAGAGTCTCAGTTGACTTAGCACTTGCTGTCTACAATTAATCAGGAGGCTCTCAAATTACAGCTCCAAAGATTGCCAAGAAACATCCCCGCTTTTTGACAAATGAGGTGAGAGGGCAGCTTTGGTGGAATTATAATTTGAAAAAGTAAATCCATCAGCAACCAGAGGTATGCAGAGGATTACAATCTATTTGTCTTTTGTCTATCAATATTGTTTTGAGTTAAATAAAAAGTTAAAAATGCATAGACAGGAAGGGATAATTTTAAGAAGTTCTTAGTTAAGTTGAATTTTTTTTTCGGGTGATGAGTTGTTTTACCCTGATTTTATATGAAGGGTCATCTCCTTCCTTATGTCCCATAATGACCTGTCTCTTTAGCTTCATTAGCACCTCAGCCATCTCTACAGTTAAGGAGAGAAAGACAAAATTTAAGTTCTTGGAATATTTTATTTTTAAAATTCTGTTTCTTCTTAATACATACCCATTGATTAGAGAAAATTAGCACTTTCATATGGTAATTTTGCTTCCCTTTTTATTATATGCTATTATTAGTAAAATTCATAACATTTCCACTTTCTGATCTGCAGCCAGTTTTCATCATAATTTCACTGCTGTTGCATTGGAAATTTATGCTGTTCACACCTTTTTCTGTTCCCATGACTTAAGCTCTTTCAATAAATCTGACATCATTACAACTTGATTTTTTTCCCCTAAATCTATTAGAAAATTCTAACTTCTAAAATTTTAATATTATACTAAATTAACTCCATTATGTCAAAACATTGCCATATATAATCAATACAAATATTTTTATGTACCCATTACTGACTCATTATGCTTGTTGCACACTCAACACTTACAGTACTTCTGAACCCTACCAGCCACACTCAGTTTACTTGGAATCTATGTGAGGTTATTGACTGTGGAACCACAGTCTTAAATTTTATTCTTTACTTTTCGTTAAGTGCATACCATCTTAAATTAAATTCAAATAGATCATATTCACCTAATTGTAGATCCAACCTTAAAATGGGTCCGTAACTGTCAATTTCTGTGTGAGCTTTAATTTTTTTTAAAAAAGTAAGAATTAGCAAGTAATATTTGAAGTAATGAAAATTGTTTTTAAAAAACAATAAGCTTGGGAATTCTCTTTCCCTGGAAGTTTTAATGTTTCATAGTATTGTTATCTGTTTTATTGGAGTTGTAGTTTCTTGGTTTGATTAATTATCTAATTTTTTAAACATAGTGAGCTCATGACATCCTGCTTGCCACTTGTTTTTCATAAGAAGTCAGCTGTCCCCATAATGCCTGCCAAGTCCGACAGCTCTGATTCGGAACCTTAGAAGCTATCCCTTGACTGACATTTCCATCTGATACTTTTCTCTTTTGTCTTTGACTTTTTTAATCCTAGTATATTGAGATATTTTTGGTTTCTAAATTAAGATTTCTTTTTCTTTCTTCTTTGTCTGTATGTCATTTCATTTTTCCTTCTTTCTTCCTGTTTTCCCATCTCCTCTTTCCTCTTCTCTCTCTTTTTCTTTTCCCATTTCTTTCCTCTCATTTTCTTTTAGTACTGAATGAACGTGATTAATTAATGCAAATCATTCCTTATTTCCTCTACCTCCGTATATTTACTTCTGACCACACAAGGATATTGACTATGTCTAATTTTTAATAAAATAATTAATTGATTTTTGTACCCTTTTAATTGAAATATAATTACTTTAGTTACATTTTCCTTTTTTACCACCAGTCCCTCCTTCTATCACTTTCCAGACTCCTTATTCCAAATTGGTAACTTCTTTTTCTTTGAATACATAATATTCAAATATATTAGCATACACAACATATAAATATAACTTAAGTCTTTTTTCTTGTTTGTGTATATGCGCTCCTCTGGCTGGCATCTTTATATTTTATAATCAAGGTGATCATTCTTAGGAGGTAATTTACCATCTCTGGAAATTACTAATTATCCCTTTTTCAGCAGTTATTAGTTGTTTGTAGTCTTTTCTATTGGTGAGACCCCATGTGGTTTATTACCTTTCACATTAATATGTCTATTAATATTGTCATTCCATTGGTCTTGTTTATGCAGCCATTTCAAAGAAAGGCAGCCTCACAGTAAACTTCTCAAATGTGTTCTAGCTCTTATTGTCTTTTCACAACCACTCCCTATTTTATAATATTTCCTTGTTATAGCTGAAGTAACTGTGGTACAGATATATCCACTGCGACTGGATGCATCACAGTTCACTCATCTTTGCATTGTGTCCAATCAGGGTTTTCTGAGATGGCCTTTTGTTAGGTCCCAGATTAAATGACAAACTGAGATGCCTATTTAACATTTCAAAGTATACCTGGCCACCATGTTTTTCCAGCATTTCTGGTGGACTCTACCTGTAATGGAATATGGCTAACCCATCCCACCCCGTATTTTAAACTTTTCCAGTACGTAAGCTGGACTGGGCTGTCTTTCCCTAAATAATCCAACCCTCATGTTTACCCAGCCCCCTTTGTTTTCCCTGTACCCTCCTGGTCTTTTGTTCTTCTGGCTCTTCCTTTTCTCCTTCCCACTCTCCTCACACAGCCCAGCTCAGGGTCATGTTCTCTCTAGACCCTCCCAGATGTCTTTGTTGCTGGCTATGCTATCCCTTTTATCTACCGTAAACTTCTTTCCTTTTCTCTACTTAGGAGCAGTCATTTCCTTCCTTTTTTATTTCTTTTTTTTTTCATTCATCTTTGCTTTAGAAAGAAACTTCTTTGATGAGGGTGACAGCTATACTTATTTGGGAGTATAAGAAAAATATTTAGAATATTGCTAAGCAATTCTGCTTCTCTAGCTGAAAAATTGAATGAGTTTCTTTGAAGCTCAATGATGGCACTATGCCAGGAAGGTGGCTAAGTTTCCAGTTAGTACCAGGAATGACTTCCTTTATGTTGAGTGGACCTTCAGTATATCTGGGGAACATTTGGCTGCCATCACCATGGAAGTACTGTTACTGCACTTTCATGGGTATTTCCATGCTGTTCAGTGTTGTGGTTCACAAATGTCACATCTGAATAATGGTATTACTGGTCCCACTCATTTGCAGCTATTATAATATTTTCTGAAAATATAGGAATTAGACTACATATAGAGAGAATTTAGGTTAGATCAAAGTTGAAAAGTTGAAGACCTGTGTCTTAAATATGTGTTGTCTTCAGCTATAGGAGCTTACCTTTAACCTCTGAGAGGCATCCAGCTGTAACATGCACCATCTATTTTTGAGTCATTTTGAATACCTTGACTAACATTCATAAAGAGGTTTCTCAAGACTGATCACACTTCCAACCTGAAAACCCACAGCTCAGCCCTCTGCTTATCATCCTCTTATATTAATATTCATGTGAAATACTCGATCACTTCTTTCAAAATTTCATTTAAATTTCACCTTATTGAGTCCTACTTACATCAACCCTTTTGAAATGAAATCTTCATCAGCTGAGCAACCATTGTTCCCTGCAAAAGCATTTTATGTTTTTCAATATGCTATGTAGTTTTCCTATGCCTTATATTTACTTACTTTGACAGTCAGAATTAAGTTCTATCAATAACTTACTTGTTACCATGGTAGTTGGTTTCTTCATAGTATATTTAGTTAAAGTTTTCTGGTATAAATTTAAAGAAGAATAATTTTTCTAATTTATTATGTGGCTACTGTGCTTAATAAACTGTGATATTCTCTTTATATCTTATTTGTTCTATATAAACTCTTTCAGAAAAATTATCCTCATCTGAAAGATGAGGCAACATGTAAGAGAAGGCTGGATGCCTTGAACAAAGGCATCACTTAACAACTGAAGCACACTAGACAAAATGCACAATTATTGTACTTCCTCCTTCTGTAAAATTCCCTTTAAAAAGCTTACCTATGTCTCTTTAATTTTACATTAAAATCCTTTTAATATCATTTATACTGACTCCCATTTCCCAGATGATATATTAAATTAATCAAGCATTAACAGTCTGGGTGAGAAGATGAGTGATTTTTGCAGGTGGAAATGATATCAGGGTCCTCTGTCTACAGGGCTCACTTTGCTTTTCTTTTAAAACATCTTCAAAGTTTCCTGAGTTAAGTAACACAAGGAAGTAGCAATGCACATGCTTTGTTTGGCCCTTGCTGCACAAGGTATCACTTTTTCAATATTCCTAAACATATTTAATTTGGTTTGGTCTGGAAATAATTTTCCAAATTTATACAGTAATGAATCAACACCATTTTAATAAGATGGACACTTTCATTTTTGGAAATGCTGCCTATTCTATTCCAGTTTACAGAGTAATCAGCACTGCATCCCATAATGCTCTGAGGTTTCCTACCATCATCAATCATCCTTCCTTTATGCACTATACGACAGCCTTCACTTGGGGGGCCTCAGCTTCTCGATAAAAGGTCATTTAATGAGCCCTTACTGTTTTGAGCACCATCCAAGGCTCCTCTTCAATCAGCTTCTCAGGGAGAGATCCCGGTGGGGGCAACAAGGTAGGTCACTTCAACTCTGTTTCCATGGTGACCCATACATGAACATGATCTTAGCCCAGAACTTTGGACCTAATGACCCCTAATCACATCCTCTGTACTCTTGAGGACTCAGTGGCTGTGATGGCAATTTCCTGTGACTTGCTTTAATGGAATGGCTTTCAGAAAGGTAGACTTCCTGCCTTAAGCAGGCAGGGCCAACCAGCAATTTCTTTACGATAAAAACTTAGAACAGTAAGGGTCTTTGTAGGAATGCTGTGATCAAAGGTAAAAAAAAAATGTTGCTAGGATCAAAGGTGGCAAATAGACCGCTCCTGTTGGAGTATTTCAGCTCCTAATTAACCCTGATTTGACCTAATTCTGACCTATGTCATTTCTGAATTCCACATCAAGATAATGTGGAAAAGAAAACTGTCTAAAAAATTGCTGAAGGGCTAAAGTTTGCAGAGATAAGAAAGAAGAGCAATTTTATAAGGTTAAAGATTAAGTATGTCACATGTTGACCTGATCAAAAATAAGGTAGAGTAGTATCTGCAAGTGTACTCACTAGGAAGTAAGTATTGGTAGGTACTTTTCTTTCAATGCTTCATGTATGATGATATTCAGGACAAAATTTGAATTATAATTTTTTAATTAATTGTTCATCTTTGTGACAGTCTCTTTTTTGTACAACATAAAATGAAAATGATGATAATACTTTTATACCCAGTATTATATAGATGCTGTTCTTTAGTTCACAGATATGCTTTTATAAATGGGTAGAGTAATTCATAGATGGCAGCTATATTAGTGTCAGACATGTACAATTTGTCATTGTAGTTGTTACCACCAATATTAATATTCAATTCATTATTAAAAATAAATTTCGGAAGATCATAAATGCTGCATAGTGTTGCATTCAACATTATCAACCAAGTTTTTTGCCTCTGGAAAAATCCTGGCTAAACATGTAGAAAAAAGGAGTTTCAGTTAGTCTACGGCAAAGGGTTAAACTTTATGTTAGTTGAAATATGTATTTCAATTTGTAGGTTGCCAGTTGGAAGCTACTACTATATGTAGTTATGTTTTAGGCTGTATTTTGAATGCCTGGTCTCATAATTTTGGTGCTAATTTGAAGGCTGTTCAGCATGTAAAAATTACAATCTGCAGAAATAAAAGACTGAAAAATATGCAAGGACAATGGTAACACAAAACTTTTAGGAGTACCTAACTAATGTCTATTAGTTAGGCCCACTCCAGGAAATGAAACCCATTCCCGACACTGCTTGGATGACCAAGAACCAAAGACTAGAAAGTCCAGAGACCTAAGCTAAAACCAAATCTTACTGGTCAAAGCCATAGAGCAGTACTTTATTTAGCCATCATCAGAGATACTTTCTCCTTCAGAAGATGAGAATAAATACAGAGACCCAAACCCACATATATATATATAGGTGTGTGTGTGTGTGAGAGAGAGAGAGAGAGAGAGAGAGAGAGAGAGAGAGAGAGAGAGAGAGAGAGAGAGTTCACTTAGAACACACTTCTCTAAATGGGATGTCTTCATTAAATCCCTCCTTTCAGAGCCCAGAAAAGCTAAGGATGAGACAACAAGAGTGTGAAAACTAGAGAGGATGGAGGTTACTTGGTTATTAATCAACTGAGCAAAGCTCATCATAGGAACTGAAACAGCAAACACAGTGCCTACATGGATCTTCTGCATGTTCTCTGTGTGTATATTGTAACTTTCAGTTTAGTCTTTTATGGGAATCCCGAGCATGTGAAGTGATTTTTATGCTGGTTCTTCTGTCAGTTTGCTTTGTCCAACCTCGATGTGATGGATTTTATTTGTTAAAGTATTTTATTTTGTTATAAAAAAGAAAAAATATCTATAAAAATTACATTGGTAAAATCTTCATAAATTTTGAGATTAAAGTTTTAGTCTCAATATTCAGAGGTGACTCCAAATGATATAATATTATATATGCTAGCTTAGCTTTTGTGAATATTATGATAAATTGTTAAAATCTCTATCCTCCATTGTGTTAAGCCATGACTGGAATATACTCACATGATTTTTGTAATATGACTTAAAGATTTCTCTTAAATAGGTCATCTTCCGTGATAGATGGTTTTTTATAATGTTCAATTTATAAAGTCATTTATCCAGCTTATTTGAAAAATAACTTAAAAAATAGGAACCTGTCTTTAGTAGATGAGCAGTGACAGCTCTTTAGAGGTTATCACTATCACACCCTTCTTCTGCAGTCTATGCTTCTATTGACATTGCTTTCTTGTCTACTAGGACTTTTCAGTCTCTGCTACAAGAACTCACAACATTTAATGAGTTATTTTAGAATGCATTTTGAATTAGGATAGACTTATATATCTCTGAACCTGTAAGCAAAAATAAATAACACCCCTCCTGTTTCTGGTAGGTAGTTGACCACAATAGTATCAAAGTAGCTAGCACACTGTAATATGTTGGCTTCATTATCGATAAGTTTTGGGGATATGCTTTTTTGTTTCTAAACATGAGTATGTATGGAGGAAAAACAACATATGTAACAGAAAAAGATTGTTTGTCATCAATGTTTTCCTTTTTTTGATGGTCATTCTAAGTTTTTGTCCCTGCAAAAAACTCTAGTTGTGTTTTTCATTCATTTCTGATAAATAGGTAACTGTCAAGCCATTGTTCCCCAGCTATAGATCCAGTTTACTACCTTTATGGGTTTTATTCATTCTATACATGACTTGGAACAATTGATTAAAATTGTCATGAACAGTGAACTGTGAATGTTCCCCCTTCTTGCAATTATCATGTAGAAAATATTTCTGTCTCTCTTGTAGACATGGTATCACATTGAGCAGCATCTCTAAAGCTATAGCCTTCTTCTGAATATCACATTTGGTGTTGTGAATGTAGAGGCAAGACAATCTGATGGGGCTTTGATTTTAATGCATGAAGCACAGATCCATAAATTGCAGAAATAACCACCTTTGTTCACACATAACACCAAAACCCACCAAAATGAATGAGTTAATATTATGCTTATCATTGCATTTTTAAATCCAGTAAGATGTGCTATTTTAGTATACTCTACCAAAGTCTGATATAAATTCATAGCTATTAGACAGAATACTAAAAATCAAATTCAGATAATGTTAACTTCAGCCTGAAACAGAAGAATAGAATACAGTACACAAATTGATAGGATTTAGTCCTTCATGTAAATTATATTTTATTCTCTTACTTCTTAAAACAGCATTTTTCTTTATAGGACATAATCATAGAGTTATTATTCTATATCTATAAATATACTCAGTCTTGAATGTGGTCATTACTGTTCCTGGACATTCGTTTTTTAGCTATAATTGTTTATTGATAATTTGGGAATTTCACACCATCCACACCAAATTCTACTCATTTTCTAGTCCTCCATATCTGGTCCTCACCCCTGCAATGCACCCACAAAATCAAATTTAAGAAATATTGATTATACGCAAAACAAAACACTAAACCACTTCACAGGTCTATCTTTCCTACCTCTTCAATACTTCCTAGTGGCACTGGTGGCTTCAGTGTGCCACTCAGTACACCCTTTTGTCCCCTCAGCTTCATTTGCAAATGTTCATTGCAATAAATTGTTGGTCTTGTTCGAGGCCTTTCATTTCTGGTACACTGTCAATACTGGTCACTCACTGAAACTCCTCTCAGATATCCTACTGCTCTGAGTGATGGGGATCCTGAGGCTACGGTTTCACAGGACCAGTCCCTTCATAAACACTAGCAGGTCATAAGTGGTATAGATATTGAGGTGGGCCAACTTAAAGCACTAGCCCTACATGTGGGTTTGGGTGGTAGCTGATTTAGTCAGTCTAGATTGGTGGGACCAAACCCCTTGGTGAAGGGTAGAGCCAACTCTTCCATGCCAATGCCATCAGAACCAGCTCACCAATGCCTGCCCTGGTAAAGGGTGGGACCACCTTTTTTAAGGATAAGGACAATTTTCCCAGAGCCAACAAAGGGCAGTTCCAGATCTACATGGCCCTTTCAACATGCATGGTTTCTATGGCCCCTAAAGTATCATGCAACATGGAGAACAACACAAACCTAGCTGCACCAGGACCATGGATCCAGATATGGTCCTCAAGAGCAATTTGGGCCTGAATATCACCATGGCCCTGGTTGCAGCACAGGCAACCCAGATCAGCATGACACTAGCAGATATAACCCTCAAATACCAGCATGGTCACAGATGTTGGTCCAGAACTGAGGTATCCCTATGACCTTTGGTGTCAACACAGGCCACAAACATCAACCCTTAGGTAGTACTACACACCCAGGCATAGTCTCCAGCAGCAACCCAGGCATGCATATCACTATGGCTCCAGTTGGCAGTGCAGGCCACCCAGATCAGCCTGGCCTCAGTGGTAGCATGACCCTCAGACACCAACATGGTCTTAGGTGGATGAACAAACCCTGGATATCCCCATAGCCCTTGGTTGTTACAGGAGTCATATACAACAACTCAAACCCTGGGTGATGTAAGGTCACAAACTCAGGCATGTCTCTTGGGAGCAGCTTAGGTCAGATGACACCATAACCCTTGGTTTCAGTCCAGGCCACTCAGAATGACATGGTTGCAGTAGTGACACAATCCTCGGATACCATCATGGCCACAGGCATCCATGTGGCCTTTAGTGGTAAACATGAACCCAGACATGCTCTTGGCAACATCCTGAGCACAGAAGTCACCAAGGCCCTAGGTGGCAAGCAGGCCACCCACGGCAGCCTGTTTTCACTGCCTTTGTTTCTTCAGTTCTGCCTCTTTACACAGCAAAGACCATGAACTGCTTTGCTTCCCTTTCTCACCCATTTTTCTACTGTATATTGGCTCATCATAATGGTGTCTATCCCAGACTGAACCATGAGTACCCAGGCAGATCTACTGATATCTTCCACCTGCCTGGGCTGTTAATACCAAAGTGGGTCTATGGATGTTTTTAGTTATTTTTCTCTTTTGAAGAAAGATATTTAAATATTATATTTATGGAATGATCCCTAATGTGTTCCAACTAAAAGATATTACAGCTTCAAAGGTGTGTTTTAAATGGCACTGTGATATTAAATCTAATGTGGGAGTCTTTGGATTACAAACAATAGTTTCTACTTGTCCCTGTATAATGTTCTTAAATCAAGTGTAGCCAGGAAAGAGGGAAGTAACAAGTAAGAGAGGAACAGGCTCAATTTACATTTCTTTTCTGACTTCATTTTTATTTTAGAAATAAAATTCCAACATAAAATAAGTTCATTTCCTCAGCTAAAACACAATATCTTGGGATCTTGCTTCTTAGGCCTTTTCAATAAAATACATTGGGTATTTTTGGATATATGATATACATATAAAAGTACAGACTGTGAAATTGTCATAACTTGATAGTGACAAATATTCTAAATAATGAAACATTTGTATTTTTATACTCTGCCTCAATAACAAAACGCTAATAAAGCATCTCTATATGATTTTTCTACCTATCTGGGTACCTATAATTTCATAGACTTTACAAAAAAATAATGAAGGTAATTGCTATTATTCATGCTCTTCTTTCATTATTTTCCTCAGCATTCAGTTAACAAGTTGAATCCCTCTCCCTGCCATGTATATATGTGTGGATGGACTCTGTCTCATTTAGGATTTCTATTATTGTGAAAGGACACCATGACCAGACCAACTTTTGTAAAAGAAAACATTTAATTGAGGTGGTGGCTTACAGTTTCAGAAACTCAGTCCATTATCATCATTGTGAGCAGCATGACCACTAGCAGGAGGGTAGCAATGCAGACATGGTAATGGTTACATCTTGATTAAAAGGCAGTAGGAAGTGAACTGTGACACTGGGAGTAGTTTGAACATAGAACACATGGTTCACCCTCACAGTGACACAATTCCTCCTACAAGGCCACATCTACTCTAAGGCCACACTTCCTAATATTGCCGCTCCCTTTCAAAGCAATTGTCTTTCAAACTACCACAGAGTTGTACCTCTTTGTATTGTGGTAACTTAACCTCAGATATCTTCCTCTATTTTTATGCACATTAATAACCAATAAACATGGTTCTCACTGATTCATCTAAACTCATTGGCCAGTGGGTTTCTAGCATCTGCTTGTCTCTGCCTCCCCATACTTAGTTTACAGATCCTCACTGTTATTAAGTGTGCTACATAATGTCCTCAGATCCCCATTTATATACTGAGTTATGATCAAGCCCCTCAATACATGTTATTTCAGTTTATGCTTATTGCCTGTACAGGAGTGATATCTTTAGCAATTGATTAAGTCTGAACATGGAGTTCACTCTTACAAAGTCCTTTGCAATTTGGTAACATCCTTTGTCATGAAACACCTAGATACAAGTGAATAATTGTGCATATATACCCCAGTAAACAAAAGGAATGGAACAGGTGCAAAGCTATGTAGTTTAGCCCACCTCTGTCTTATCTCACAGCTTAATGCATTCCTATCACCTGAGAAGATGCAGCTGCTCATATATGAAAAATTACAATGAATAAATTAATCCATGTGCTAACTATCATAAATAATTGTTTGTGTCTAGCCAATAGGAGATCTCAGCCTTGCAACTGTCTACTTTAAACCCCAAGTGGTGTGTTATTTATTATTTGTATAGAAGAGTGCTTTGACAAATGAACAAAAAATCTGAGCTGGCTTCATTAAGAAGGATGGATATAAAGCAAAATGTCTGTGCTGAGCCATTGAAAGGGAAATGGGATAATTGCCGTGGTTACAATAAGGCTGATCAAGCTGAGAGAAACAAGTTTCAAATTGTTCCAATCAGTCCTAATCCAGCAGAGTTATTAACAGTGCTCTATCCTGGTGTGACTGCATCTGCTAACTCAAGATAATGATTTATATTACAGTTTATGAAAGTCCCAATTTGTCCTAATTCAATAAGTGAAATCCAGCAAGGCCCGCAGGAGACATATATCTTGCTATGCCCGGAATCCACATTTCTTTCTCTTTTCTCCGCCAACAAACACCATCATGGCTGGAAGTGCAATTGTTTGCCAAGCATTTTGTTTTGTTGTCCTACAGAGGGAGGTGATTCAGTGACTTGAAATAGGATTTCTGATTATACCATCTTCTAGATCTAAAAGATTCAATAGGAAAAAATATTTTAAGTAATCAACTTAGCAGAATCATACAATTAACTGCATTGCCACAGGAAAAATACAAAAATATTTGCATTGATAATACATCAACATATAAAGAAAAAAGGTAGATAAAGTTCCTGGAGTTAGGTTGAAAGCTGATTGAGTAAGGATCTCTCATGAGGTTGGGAAAATAAGAGTGGATGGCCATGAGTAATTAAAGAATTTGCATTTATGTGATGAAAACTCTAATGTTTTAAAGTCAATTATGAGGATTCCACAACTCTGTGAATATAGTGATACCCATTTGATTTTACTTCTAAAATCAGTTAATTATATTGTATGCAAATTGTTATGTAGTTGAAGATCTTTTAAAATAAGTAATTAAATAAATATGCAGACCAAACATTAAAATATATTTGTTTCTAGGAGCTTTGGGTCTACCAGTTTTTTAGTTTTTTCATTTTAAACAAACTTTTATACATGCAAAATGTATTGCAATCATATGCACTCTTATTATTTCAATTTTTGACATATTATTCTGTTCCTATACCCAGCTACAGTTCTTTCCCTCTTTCCCTCCTAATTTTATCTTTTTTTAGGGGATGGCATTATAGACTTCATGTAGATATCTACAATTTCTATGTGTTCATATTGCCACAACCCTGTCATATCCAGAAGATAAAAATTCCTATCACTCATGTGTAGCATAAATTTTAATTTGTCTTAATAATGAAATCCCTGAGTTAGATATTAGTGGTTGAAAGTTGAAAGACAAGAGAAACCACGCAGCCAGCCATTAGTTCTTACTTCTATGAAATCCTCAGACAAAAGTGTGCAAGATCCTGTCTCCACGGATCTGCTGAATGCCTTCTCTATGAAACCTTAAACTGAATCCTGAGCTACTGTCTCCTTTTGCCATATATTTCTCTCTGCACCCAATCATTCCCATCTCCAACTTTCTAATGCTGAAATTTAAGGTGTGAGCCACCACAGTTGGCTCTGTTTCTCTTTCAAGACTGATTCAATCTTGTGTAGTCCAGAGTGGCCTTGAACTCACAGAGATCATCTGCTTCTATCTCCCAAGTGCTGGGATTAGAGGTGTTTGTCACCACTGCTTGGCCTCCATGTCTAACTAGTGTGGCAAACCCTGCACTCTGATCTTCAGGCAAACTTTATTTGTTAAAGAACAAACAAAATATCAGCACACTCTTATTTGTCTTTCAGGTTTTAGAAGCATTTTTATCCACTTTTATTATGTTTTCTGGGCCTATAGGGTTGATACCAATATTCTATTTATATCCGAGCAATCCGTAGTCACTTATTTTCAGTCCTAGAATCAGTTATGAGTGTGTGCAATAACCATTCATTGTCTATAGCCAAAAGAAACTTCACCAGCCCAGGCAGATATCACCTTTATTTCCAGTGTATAAACACAAATATTTGGAATACAGTAACATGTCCAAAAATAAGTAATAAGTCTCCTCTGTGGCTTATAATACTCCCCCAGACATAGGATTTGTCCAGGTTGACAGTGTTCATGTTTTCTCGTTAAAATTTGTTACTCCCTGAATATGACAACACTGGGTATTTGTGTGCTGTGAATGTGTGCATGAAATTATCCCTTGTGGAGATGAAATTGAGAGTTATTGTTAGATCTTAAATTGTTCTTTAGACAATGTTATGAATCATTGCCAGGACTCATCCACTCAACCATAAAATCTAGAAAACAGAAAGTGGGTCATTAAGACAATTTCTCTAAATCATCATTGCGAAGAATTCTCATTTTAAGGTATAAAAACCTTAAGTGCAGTCAGTAAGTATTTTATTTGTTTAACCACAGAAGAAACTACCATTTTTTTCTTTCCAATGCAATGAAACATTTACTGGGTCTTCCGGAACTGTAACTTGTAATATATATATATATATATATATATATATATATATATATATATATATATATACCTAGGAAAACATTTACACATTGACAAGGACATGACATGATTCAAGAAGAAGACCAAAAATTAGGGTCAGTTTCTCTTTGAGTGCCAGGCACAGACAAGTACATATTGGTGAATGTAATGAACTTAAATGCTTAAGATGGTTCCTGCTATCTATTAGCATTCATTTTAATACTGTGAAAAAAGTAATTTGTAATTATAATACTGTTATTTACCTCAGTTTATTTTTTGATGTAATATGGCCACTGGTTTGAGACTTAATATTTCACTCATCTTCTTCACTGCTTAGGAATTTTTCTTTGGGTCTATTTAAATGGAAGACTGTAAAACTTCATGTGATGCTGAATTGAGTTGGTGGCTCTTTTTTGAGGTACAGTGTGATAACAATACAAAGCAAGCAAATTCTACGTAGAAATTTATTTCATCTGGTTATTGAAATATTTAACTGAAAATACAGAATGTCTTTTCACTAGGTCACACTCAAGGCTCTGGTGTTATCAAGGTAAAATCAAAACCCATCTATACCTAAAAGGCATTTAGTATTCATACTAGACCTTGGCAATAACTTAATAAATGAATCAGTCCTTGTGGCTAGTCATAATTATTAACCATTTTTGGGTGGTTATACATTTTCACTGAGCTTTTGTTTAATGTCAGATTTTTGATGTACTGGGTCACTTTGTAGATTAGTGTCCTGATGTTCAGAAACCAAGAGGATTTTTTATGATGTCACATAAGCCAGACTCTGAGTGAGTTGACTAGAGTATAATTTTATAATTTTAAATTTCATGTATCTGTGTATTTTACTAAATAAAAGGGGTTGATTAGAAAAGGAAGTAGATGTTGATACTGTATAGCATACCATATGATCATATTGATAGGGAACTGTATATCATAGTATAGCATTTTTTGCTGTACCTAGTTTAAATAACTGTGATATAACTGTATAAAGTATCTTGTTCAAAAATATGCTATGCATGAATACCTCAAAAAAGTAATCTCTATCAAATATATTCTTATATATAAACATAATTTATGATGCTCTCAATAAATCACCTAATGATGTGGGAATGTCATATCAATCTGTTGATTTCATTGGTTAAGCAATAAATAAACTGCTTGGTCCTGATTGGTTAGAACATAGGTGGGTGGAGTAAACAGAACAAAATGAGGAAGAGGAAGAGGAAGTGACGTCAGAAATCATGCAGCTCCTGTCTAGCGGGCAGAACCAGGATGGACATAGGCTAGAATCTTCCTGGTAAGCACACCTTGGGGTGCTTACTCACATGATTAGAAATGGGTTAAGAAGTTGCAGCTAATGGGCCAAGCAGTGCTTAAAAGAATACAGTGTCTGTGTAATTATTTCGGGTAAAGCTAGCCGAGCAGGCGGTCGGGGTGTTGGGGACGCAGCCCCGCCACACCTATTTCAACAGATATGTACCCTCAGCATTAAGGAACTATGCAGCACAACTAACAATGGTTCCTAAATGTTTGGGAAGAACTTCCACATAAAGCCTGAGAAAGCTTTATAAATAAAGATTCTAGACAGAAAAGAGCAGAATTGAGCATGACTTTTTGGTATCAGCATTGACTCTGATGGGTTCTGTTTGCTAAAGGCCAACAGAGGCATGGCTCCTTTAAGAGAGCCATGTACCTTACTCAACATTAGTGTCAAAAACCTTGCAGCTCTTAGGGTTAGGGTTTAGGGTTAGAGTTAGGGTTAGAGGTTAAGGGTTAGGGTTATGCTTAGGGTTAGGGTTTGGGTTTGGGTTAGGGTTAGGTTTAGGGTTTAGGGTTTGTGTTAGTGTTAGGGTTAGGGTTAGGATTTAGGGTTAGGGTTAGAGTTAGGGTTTAGGGTTAGGTTTAGGTTTAGGTTTAGGTTTAATTTTAGGGTTAGGGTTAGTGTTAGGGTTAAGGGTTAGGGTTAAGGGTTAGGGTTAAGGTTAGGGTTAGGGTTTAAGATTAGTGTTAGTGTTAGGGTTATGGTAAAGAAAAAACAAAGAAAAACAAAACAAAAAACTTGCAGCTCTTTAAGAAGCTCTAATATCAAATATTTAAACAATGTTTATGAATGGCTGGTGGCAGGCCTCCTGGTGGTGGCATGGAAATTGAAACTCTACAGGGTTATGCCAATAAACATGGCTCCCACCATTACCTCTGTCATGAAGCTAGATTCTCAGCAAGGTAAGGAATTTTGTGGAGCCAGCCACTAAAAGCCACTGCTTTAACCCTAGCCATATCACTTAGCCAATTAAAAGCTCATGTGGTAAGAAAAGTATAGAGATATATAGGAAAGACAGATTTACACAAGAAAAAATCTCTAAATGGTTTATAATATGTTTAAAATTATACATCGACTTGTCAGATCTTAAAGGAGAGAGAAAGCCCTATAAAAAAGAAATAGAGTTAAATAAACAAGCTAATACAGGTAGAAAATACACAGAGAATCTAGACATTCTATGTGATTTGTTGTCTTTGAATTGTTTTTCTGTTAAGGTAAGAACAACTCCTAAAAAAACATTTGATTATAAATGCTGTTAGATTAAACCAAACTATATATTTTGAAAATGCCTTGAATTTTATTAAAGTCAAAATATATGTTACTTTGGAGAAGAGGTTTTTCTTTTGTTTCTTTCGGAAAAGAGAGGCTGTGGGTTCATCTTGGGTTAAGAAATACAAGGTTTGATCAAGAAAGATCCCCTGAAAAATCTCCAGTAGGAGCAGATGGCCCAGATGATCCAACATTTTAAAGCACCTCTTTTGCAGATTCCTCTGAGTTCTATGTCCAGAACAGCTTTAAGACTGTTGCTGAGATGATCCAGCCTCATAGAATACTCCAGTCAGGACATGACCATAATCCTATATTTTGTTCTCCATAGCATTATTAGCACCCCCAATCAGCAGAATGTATCCTTGAAAAATGTACCCACATGCCCCCAAAATAGATTATGGATGTTTGTCTTTGTTTAGAGTCTTGGATACCAGTTCTTATGGATAATGATCAGGCATCTGGAAAGCAAACTTGAAAACTATTTTAGATGAAATTAACTTTAAAAGAATTGTAAATTTTTAAAAAGTGGGAAATAAAATCTGAATTGTGCCTGTTTTGTAGTTTCTACAAATTATCACATTATAGTCAAATTTTATCACTTGTACCAACTTATTTCCTTTGAAGTTAATTTCTTTTCATACATTGTATATTATGCTTAAAATGTTTTCCTTAAATTTATAGAGCAAAAAGACTCTTGATTTTTGTCAGCTTCATACAAACCTAGACAAATATGGGACAAGGGTATCTTATGTGAGCAAAAGCCTTCATAAGATTAGTCTGTAGGGAAGACTGTGGTGGTATTTCTTTCTTGATTAATAAATTGATGGGGAGGGCCCAGCCTGAAGTGTGTGATACCAGCTCAGCAGGTGGTCACAAGCGGTATAAGAAACCAAGTTGAGAAATCTATGATGAACAAGTCAGTAAGCAACATTCCTCCATGGCCTGTGCTTCAGTTTCTGTGTCCAGATTCTTTCCTGAAATTCCTGATCTAACTTCCATGGTAATGACCTGAGAATTGATAAATAAAATATACCCTTTCCTTGTCATGTTCCTTTTGTACATGGTGTATTATTAGACATAATAATAACTAAGTCTCACAAAATCTAGATTCTTCAAATTATAATTTTTATTATAGTAATTTTATTCATTTTTATTAATTTACTTATATTTATTATATTATCATTTATGCATGTGGAATTGGTGTTTGTGTGTGTGTGTGTCTAGAAAGGAGAGAGAGGCATGTTGAAGTATGTATACTGCTGCCATGATACAAGTGGAGATCAGAGGACAGAGGGCAGGAGGGCAATAATCTCACTCCTTCCATGATGTGGGTGTAGAATTGGACTCAAATTATCAGAACAGGCTGCACATGCCCTTATCCATTGAGCACTTACGTTAATGGCCCCAAATTAGAATTTCTTAAACCCGAGCTTGACTTTTCCAAACTGAGTGTTCTGTTAGATATAAAAATGGTTAGAATATTTTTAGAATTTGAAAAAAAAAGCAAAACTTCAGTAGACTATCTGGTGAAAACTGGAAATTTTATGATGTTCAAATGTCTTTGCTCCTTAGTAAAGTTCGACCACAGTTTGCTATTTCCAGTGTTTCATCAGGTGGCTTTCACACTACAGTGGCTGAGCTATGTAGGCATGGAAAGCTATATAATGAACAAGAATCTATGAAAATTCTTCAGTTTTATCTCTAACCTGCAAAGTTTAAAAATCTTTAAACTTGATGAGAGCCAACTGAAATACTTCTAAGAATACACATTTTGGGACCCTGCATAAAGACTCTGGCTCATTAAGTTGGTGGGGCTGTGAGTTTGAATGCTTCATAAGTGCTCAGGAAGATGATATCATTGGCCAGGATTTATGCATTCTCTAGCCTAGTCAAAAAATGAATATAAATCCAGGGAAAATGGAAGATGAGATTTTACATTGCTTTATTGAGTTATCATCTTATTATTAGTTCTGAGGAGTCAACCTTGACCTAATGTTGCAGGCATGCAGTCCAGCCTGACCCATACTCAGCCTATTACTGCTTCTTGTAGGAAACGAAGGGTCCTGGCATAGGAAGTGCTCATTAGTTGGGCAGATATATATTTATTAGATGTAGATAACTTCTTCACCCAGAGTTTTCATCTCAAACTTAGGGTACAGTCATGACCAGCAGTAATTTGTACTGGTCCTTTAAACAATACCACAGGGGAGGTAGTGATGATGAAAGTATCAAAAAACCAAGATGACTTTTTAAAAAGGTAATAGTGAAAGCCACCCTCTAGAACATTTATTTGAACGTTGATTTTCCAAAAGAGAGCATTCCACCACTTCCCTTTCATCTTTGGACAAACTCAATATGCTTCTGCTATTGCCTTTCCTTTATGTATATTGCTATGAGTGCTCCCTTGAGTTAACTTGTTAAATGGGTACAGCCATAAGATGTAATTGATGAAATCTCAGTCTCAGGCTGCTGAGATGGTTTACCTCATAAAGGTGCTTCCAGGCAACTCTGACAACATGAGTTCTGTTTCCAAGCTGCACATAGTGGAAGGGGAGATCAGACTCATCCTGATTCCAGTTGCCCTATGGTCTCTACATAAACCATTGCACACTGTATGGTGAGGAAGATAAATTGTGGCTCTTCTCCTTCCAAGCAGTGTGAATTTGACAAATTTAGCTCTGTACAAATATGTGTTAGAGTGATCTGCTCATTTCTATCTCTCTGTTTTGGCACCAGAAGTACCACATCTCAAAAGCTACTTAATCTCAGCCACTTACTATGGGATTGCCACCCCATAATAAACAAAACCCAAAACACAAAGGAAAGGGCCTCAGTATTCAGGTCCTAGAATACTATTGTTTTGAGGGCTGAACTCTACAGCCACAGGCACAGCACACTTGACTGTTATTAAGCTCTCTGTCCCCTGTACTCATATTATGTATTCTGGGATCTGATACAAATCTTCTCAGGAACTGTTCACATTCTGTTCACTGTGATCTTCAGAAAATATCTTCCATTAAGTTTCTACAACACTGTGTTACCATCTTCACTATTGTTCTCGAGAGCATTATATAAGAAACAAAGACCCTCACTTTATAATCAGAGTACTGGAGGCTTGTAGAAGCAAAGCTACAAAGTTTATTTTATGACTCCGCAAAGACAGGAATGAGCCCAGAAGTTTGGGTATGCCAAAAGAAAGCAGAGAACATATTGTATACCCTGCAAACAAGTCCCTTCCTGTCATTCCTCACTGGCTGAGTATTCAGGAGGCTACATTCTTACACTTCACCTAGATCTTATCTTATCCTCAGGTGCTTATATTCTCCACCAAAACTCTGTGTTAGTTTAACTCTACACTTACACATTTTGTTTATTACTACCCTTCTCAAAGCATATCACCCACCAGGCAATCTTGTTTTCTATTAGTATCTTCCTACTATAAACATCTAATTTTTTTAATTGGGGTGTAGTTTAGCAGACTTGAGAGGAGTTGCTAGTGGGCATTTTCAGGGGTCTACTGTTTTCCTAGCTACGAGCCAAGCCTCATCTAACATGAGACACCATCAAAAAGGAAATAGATGGTTTTATTTCTTATACATGCTACCAAGTACAAAGTCTCACTGAGCTCTTAGCTGGACTTCTCATCTATATTCAGGAGCGATCCCTCTGTGACATATCTCTCAGAATTCAGTCTGAACCCATAAATCAAACCCCATTATTTAAAAAGATAACTATTTATTTACCTCTTCTGTCTGGCCAAAGTTGAAGCCCTCGCCTCTCTACAGGTTACTCAAATACCTGAAAGTTAATGGTCACCTTCTTTAAAGGTCATGCCCTTTCTTGATGTCTATATTCTGGTGTTGGTATTTTGCTTACTGTTTTGCAAGAGAATAAGTTTTTGGATCAGCTCATTACTTCTTTTACCAGAATCTTCCCCTCTAGTCTTGATCTTATCAGCCATGACAGTTTGGGCTTGGATAATACTTGCAGTGGGGGTATGTGTTGATTCATGCTCACCAGACAGTCATATCACCTTTATTTTCTATTATGACAACCAGAAGTCTCTGTTCAGTATTTGTCACATCTTCCTAACATTTCTTATGCCTCACATCAATTGTTTAGGAATGCATCTTCCCCCTTCATGGTATTAAGAATTCTTTATAAAGAAAGACCTATTTTCCTTCTCTGTCTTCTTACATAAATGCTGTATTAGCAAGAGACCCTAGTAAGGATTTGTTGAATGAGCAATAGTGTCACCTAGCAGTTCCTTTTGCCAATGCTAGGAATAGTTTTATGCAAGTGAACACAGGATGTCTAAACATTTTGAGATCAGCTAATATATCTCGTGCTTTTAAGTAAATATATATGTACATGCGAGCATGCTTGCATTATTGAATTTCTAAAGACCGATTTTATCAGAATCCTCTTAAAACATAAATTCTAATGAAATAAAAGGGATTTCCAGCAATGTCCCGCACTCTATTATGTTCTGTCCTCATTTAGATTTCTCTTGACATTATTTTCTTGAAACCTGGTCCCATTTTATTGAGTTTTACAATCCTTGCTTATCTTGCAAAGTCGTATTGCTGAATTAGCCAGTTAAATTGTCGCATTTGCTTCTCTTTTCTATCCTGTCTCTTCTAATCAGCTGCTCTGATAACTGGTGGGCTAGCATAGAGAAGTCATGCTATGAGCACATCTGTTCACATCTGGCATATTAGGGGTCACATTTGCAGAGGCAGCACATCTGATTTCACAGCAGTTTGAGAGAAAAAAAAGATAAAAGTCTAGCCTAAAAGTTCTTGGAACTTGCTTTACCACAATAATTGAGGCATTTCCAGCTGGCATTCAGCCTGGCACAAAGACCAAAGAATGAGTCAGGTTAAGATTAGGAAGCTGGCAATTGCTAAGTTCTTTTCTTCCTTTTGTTCTTTCTGGACTGTGACAATAGATTGTAAGAAGGGCTTTTTCTTCTCATTTTCTCTTTCATTGTGCTCATCTCAGTTTATGAGGCCAGTCAATATCACACCATTGTTTCTAACCAACAACCCTAACAGTCCTTAGCTAGCAAGTATCAACAAAAGGGAAAGTATTTCTACAAATATCCAGTATACTTCACTTCTCACTCTGGTTCTTATTGGAGATTGGCAGCCAAAGTCGTTAGTGTAATAGGCAAGGTCACAAGTGCTTTCTGACTTATTGGAGAACTGCCTGTCTGGAACCATAGGCCAGGTAAGGGTGGGTCTTCTGAGAAATAATCAGGAAAACAGACTGAAAGAGGTTGCGTCTAGATTGAACTGATGGGAAAATAATTTATAAATACTCTTCTAGAATGAGTTGCTAAGTGATCAAAGAAGGAATCTATGTAACTTCAACCATAGTTAACCAGAGAGTTAACAAAATAATTTTAAGTATCAACAAATTTGGTGAAGTTTTTTTTCCAGTATCCCCCACCAAATACTATTATCCTTTCATTGACATCCAGTAGACCCTTCTGGTATTCGTTCTTTTCCAAATTTTTACAGCAGGTGAATGGCAGGTAAATTTCTGAGATTATGATATCATTGTATAACTGTCATAGATACAAACAGTTTTTTTCTTGATTGTTCACCTTACCAGGTAAGACTACATCTCAAACTATTATTAGCCAACATTTTGTTGAGAAATATACATTATAAATGTTTTATTGGCCATTTTGCCAAAATGTTTCATGTGTATTTTGAGACAGTATACCCGGGGAGATGTTAACAAATGCTTAATCATCCCAAATAGGGAACTGATGACATACTTTAAAGATGCCATCAATGTTCAACTTGGAGAACAACAATGAGTTTTATTGGGGTTGATCCCAGGAATATGGGTGAGAGGGTACTTACAAAAGGACAAGCAACAGAACAGCTGATTTATCTACCAAAGCATATGTGGCAGCTCACAAAATCTGGAAACTGGGACTCTAGAGAGCTCAACTGTTAGAGAATGTCCTTTTTACAGCTTGTTCAGTTGTCTGCACATTTTTCAGACATCTCTCCTGGTTTCTCCTTCCTTCCTCTGCTTCTTCCAGGTGTCTGGGCATGTTTGAGAGTCTTCTTTGCAGTTTTACTGCTTATTTGCTATTGGGAAGTAAGGAAATTAGTGTATCTGATTACTTTCAAGGGAAAGGTAAGATCAGGTACTTCCTGTTATAATATGTTACCCTGTATCATGAGGGATTAAAAAAAAGAAAGAAAAAAATCTTGCTGCGGAAATGTAATCCACTGAGAAAATCCCAACCCTATTTACACTAAATATGTGTGAACAGACATCTCTGCAGAAGTGGGAGTAGATGTTTTCTGGAAACAAATTCATTATTTTACTGACTCCAAAAACTATTCTCTTTTTTTGCTTTTATGATTGTCTTTTTAAAGAAATGTTAATCTATAATATATGCCAAATATTTGGGAAAGATACTTATGAGCAAAATATAATGAAAGCAAAGTGCTTTTCAAATGTGTGTTTATTAGCTAAATATATAATAATTGGAATTGTGCAGTATACTAAAGAGCATTATTAAGGTGATGTTGAAAATAGACTAATAAAATTACCCTGTGTATCAAGAGATAAAATACAATGAGACTGTCAAATAAATATTGCAACAAAAGAATTAAAGCAACATGCTCAAGGAACAATAAGCTCTACTTCATTTTTATAAGGAAAACACATACGTTAGGAAAAGCATGCAGTCGTATCACATAGGCACTTGGTCAGGTAAAGTAAAAATAGCATACAACACTAAATAGTACCAACAATGAAGAGAAATTTGAGCTTGAACTCATTGATGAATGTGTACATTGTTCTGACAAACTCTTAAGCAGTGCTTGGTGAAGGGTCTGTACACATGGATATATGTAAATATACATGCCCTAGGACTCAGCACCTCCACTGCTAGGAACTAAACATGACTAAAATGTTCACCTGTGTAAACTCGCAAAGATGCACAAAGCTTTTCATATGAGACAAATATTTAAGTATCAGCACAATAAAAAAAACCCGTGTGAATAATACAGTGGGTAAAATACTGTGTATTTGCCCACTGAGATACTAAGCAGTGACAAGAAGAAACATTTCCTAGATACAACAGCACAAACAAATCCAAATTAGAGACTAGGAGATAACGGTTCAGCATGTAACAGCACTCTGCTCCTACAGAAGACTCAGGTTCAGTTGCCATCACCAACATAGGGCAGGATATAAACACCCGAAACTTCAGTTCTAGGGAATCCATTTCCATCTTTTAGCAACTAGCACCAGCATAAACATGATGACTACACAGAAAACAGGCAAACACACACATCAAGAAAAGTTCCTAGAGAGAGCTCTTTTAAAAATAATCTAAACAACAACAATGAACAGAGAAGCTAGAATAATCACATGTTTATAAAAAAGTAAATAAACAAAAAGCTCTATTTGTCATATTGTAGAAACAGACAAAACAAATGAATTGTGATTGATGATCTTATTGATGGCTTTTGGATAGAGGAAGGAAGATTAGCACAGAGAAGGAAGGCTAATGCTGGGGTGAGGGTTCTGTCCATCCTCCTCATTGAGTGATGGCTACTTAGTAAAACAGTGGTTTGCATCTTAAAATTTTGAATCATATTTATCTTCAATATTTGTTACTTAAATGATCTTGAAAGAGTTCAGCTAATCTCAGTTTTCTAAGCATTTAAATCATGGATGTTATATTTAAGGCATAAACACAGCTATAAATAAAGAGTCAATATTTGATAACCAAGCCTGTTATTCAATATTTTACCTAAGAGGGAATCGATGTGTGTTTTACTTTCAATATTTATCATGAATAACTCAAAAATAGTCACAGCATAACACAATTACTGACTCATGAATATTCTTCAACCATAAATTTTATGTCTATTATTAATACAGGCTGAATTTTACAAGTCCTGAGTTTTCCCTTTACTGAAAACAAATTTTTGAGAAGCACGCACAAAGTGAAGTTTGGTAGTAGCCACAGGGAAACATCTTGTTTGGAGTTAGTACCTCTAGCCTCGGTCAGCTGTCTCAGTCTTGACTCCTGTTTCCTTCTGCTCTGTGCATACACTCCCTTTGTCCTTCTTATGCAGTGTGACCCAGGTGTGAAACATTCAATTTCTAGATAGCTTAAGAAAATGTTTAATTTATGATTTAAGATTTTTCTTTAATTAGAAATTTTTTTTTTTTTTTTTTTTTTTTTTTTTTTTTTTTTGGGGGGGTTTTTTTTCTTTTTTTTTTTTTTTTTGTTTTTTTGATTTTTTTTTGGTTTTAAAAAATTTTTTTTTTTATTTTTAAATAGTTTTTCTTTTACATATGAGGGTGCCCTTGTATTTGGGTCATAGATGTTCAGTATTGAGATTTTCTCTTAATGTTTTTTTTTCCTGTGACTAATATGAAATAATTTCCTTTGCCTCTTTTATTTTATTTTGTTTTGATTTTAGTTTGAAGTCTATTTTGGTAGATATTAGGATAGCTACACTCACATGTTTCTTAGGTCCATTTGATTGGAATATTTTTTACCAAACCTTTACGCTGAGATTAGGTTTGACTTTGAGGTTGAGATATGTTTCTTGTATGCAGAAGGATGGATTCTGTTTTCATATCCAATCTGTTAGCCTGTGCCTTTTTATAGGTGAGTTGAGTCCATTTATATTAAGGGATATTAATGACCAGTGATTGCTATCTCCTGTTAATTTAGTTATCCTTGTTGGTGATGTTACTTTGTGCATTTTTTCCTTATTTGGGATTTGCTGCTATGAGACCATCAAATGTCTGCGTTTTGTTGGTGTAGCCAAATTCCTAGGGTTGGAGTTTTCCTTCTAGAATTTTGTGTAGGGCTGGGTTTGTGTCTAGTTATTAGTTAAATCTAGTTTTATAATGAAATATCTTGTTTAGAACTCCTATGGTGATTTAAAGGTTTCTAGGTAGAGTAGCCTGGGCTGGCATCCATGGTCTCTTAATATCTGCATAATGCTTGACAATGACCTTCTGGCTTTCATTTTCTTCAATAAGAAGTCAGATGTCATTCTGATACATCTAACTTTATATGTTACTTGGCCTTTTTCCTTGGCAGCTCTTAATAGTCTTTCTTTACTCTTACCAAAAGCAATTTACATATTTAACTCAATGCCCAGCCAAATCCCAGCAAAATTCTTCACAGACTTCAAAAGAATGGTACTCAACTTCATATGGAAAAGCAAAAAAAAAAAAAAAAACAGGAGAGCCGCAACAGAAGAACTTCTGGAGGCATCACAATCCTTGACTTCAAACTCTACTACAGAGCTACAGTACTACAATCAGCCTGGTATTGGCATAAGAATAAACAGGAGGACCAATGGAACCAAATTGAAGACCTGGATATTAATTAAGACACACCTTCAACACCTGATTTTTGACAAAGAAGCAAAAAAAATCAAATGGAAAAAAAGAAAATATGTTTAACAAATGGTCCTCGCATAACTGGATATCATCATGTAGAAGAATGAAAATAGACCCATATCTATCACCATGCACAAAACTCAAGTCCAAACAGATCAAAGACGTCAACATAAAGCCAGCCACCCTGAACCTTACAGAAGACAAAGTGGGAAATACACTTGAACACACTGGCTCTGGAGACCACTTTCTAAATATAACCCCAGCAGCACAAATACTGAGAGAATATAATAAATGGGACCTGTTGAAAATTAAAAGCTTTTGTAAAGCAAAGGACATGGTCAACAACGACAGCCTAAAGTGTGAGAAAACATCTTCATTAACCCCACATCAGACAGAGACCTGATCTCCAAAATATAGAAAGAACTCAAGAAATTGGTCATCAAAAGAACAAATAATCCATTGAAAGAATGGAGTACAGATTTAAACAGAGAACTCTCAACAGAAGAATCTAAAATGGTGAAAAAATACTTAAGGAAATGTTCAACATCCTTAGTCATCAGAAAAATGCAAATCAAAACTCTGAGATTCCATCTTACACCTGTAATAATGGCCAAGATCTGCTGTATAGTACTACACAGCGAAAAAAACACAAAGACATCTTGAATTTTGCAGGAAAATGGATGGAGCTAGAAAACATCATTTTGAGTGAGGTAACCAAGACACAGAAAGAAAATCATCACATTTATTCACTCATAAGTGGTTTTTAAACATTTATGCATAAATAGATATGGGTCTATTAAGCAAAGAAAATCAGTCTACAAGTAACAATCCCATAGAACTTAGATAACAATGAGGACACTAGGAGAGACTTACATAGATCTAATGTACGTGGGATGTAGAAAAAGACAAGATCTCATGAGTAAATTGGGAGCATGGGGACCTTGGAGAAGGGTTAAAGAAGAGGGGAGAGGCAAGAAGGGAAGGAGAGAAAAATGCAGAGCTCAATAAAAATTAATAAAAAGAAAATGTTAATTTTTATTGTCTTTTCTTTTAGTGTTTACCATATTTTATAAATTAAGATAATCTCTTTGCAATGAAGCATGCCATTTATATTGTATATTTTTTTGTTTTTTTAAAAAATATGTAACTAAGTTTATGCAGGCATTGATATTATGTAGCTCCAGACTGTTGTTTCACCTTTGTGAAAAACATCACACGTGTTACATCTTACACCACCTTCCTGTCTCCACTCAACCGTGGACTACCAAATCTATTCTGCATGTCTATGGATTTGCTTTTTCAAGGTTTCATATGTAATTGAGTCATATATTATAAAACCCCTTTTATAGTGTCTGTCTTTCATTATGAAAGAATTTTTTTTTAGAAAGCTCATACATATCATTTTTTAAAATGTATCTTCAGGAGCATCAACCTGAAACCTCTCTGCTCACCATGTGCAGGCTCCTCTCCCTGCCTTTATCACGCCCATATGACAGGTTGCAGGAACCAAGGAGGAATGAAGCAAAGCCTGCCCTTTAGCTCTCGGCTGTTTCCTAGGATCCACCCCTTGGAGTATACCATTTCTCAAACTTAATTCATGTTGTACAATGGAGTAACACTCCCCTTCTTGTTAAGAGCTAATTATTATTTGCTGTAAGAGCATATCACATGCTATTTATTACTGACTAAATTATTAATGGAAAATCCCTTTGATAGTCCAAATAAAATTGTTATTATACCTACCAGGGACCCCAACCATTCCAATGCTTGCATTAAAATGTCTTTTTATTTTAATAAATTATGATCATTGTGCAGTTTGATTAATAAGATAGTTCCTTTAGTCTCATTCTTCTCCATTATAATGGGGATATCATCTCATTTGTAATCTTATGGTGAAGAAAAAAATTAAACCTTTTCTGGTACAAAAATTTATTTTTTTTGTTTGTGAGAGATAGGTAATGGATCTATTGCATTGTATTATTACTTTCTCTATTAGTGGGAATACATAATGCTATTAAGCCCTGGCATACATCAGCCAACTCAGCAAACTTCAGCAATAGATAGTATTTACGGCCATGCCATCACAAGTCATGAGAAAAAATTAAATAATGTCCTACTGAGGACCATGATAACTAACCTAAAGCAACATGGTTTAACTTTTATTATTTATTCCTTTCTATGGTCTAATTTTCTATTAATACAATATAAATACAATACAATATAAGGAATAGATATTCTAGAAAGAAAGCCCTTGATAATATGGATACTTATCTATTTATATGCATAAATTAAACTGGTTTATATACTTGCAGATGTAGACCTATCTAATCCATCTCCATCTCTTTTTCTGTCATTGTATATTTTATTGGAACCACTCATCAAAATCTACTGAAATCAATTGAAATGGTCATTGAACTGCAACACAGGAGCTGTGTAGACTTCTTGTGCATGATAGATTCAAGAATGTCCCTCATCTATCTGCTTGCCTCTCAGCATCTAATTTCATTGGTCCAGATCTCCAGCTTGAGTCTAGGTAACCTGAAGATCCATTTTCTGCATTCATCCATGGAGGAAGCAGTCACCTGTTAAATTTAGATTTCTTGAATGTGCCAGGAGTGTGACACAATGATAAACAGCTACTGTTTCTAGGAAAGGTTGAGAAAGCGAGTCTTTCAGTGTTAATTGCTTTGTGGTACTGAACCATAAAAATGTCAACAACTGAATCCATAGCAACCTGAAATCATATAGCCATGGTCACCCATATTGGTGACACTAAGAGCATTTCATTCATCTCTAGGGTGAGGGCTTACTGGCTTCTACTGGCTTTAGGAATATGACTATGCTAGTAAATGAGGGTCTGTGAGAATTTCTTGGGGGACTTATTTATTAAAAAAAATTATCTTTCTCACCATCATTGGCCATTGTCTTTACATTCAGGCTTTTTATTTATACCCTCTATGTTCTTCAAATAAGAACATATATTAATTGATGAGTTGTAAATTCGATGGTAGTTTTCACTGAGTATTTGGTTAAAAACATATTGCTATTGAGATAAGCATAAATACTTTCTCCCTCTCTTCTCTTTCTATCTTTGACAGCCTGAATTATATTGGTAAAATCAAAGACCTAAAGTTGGGTTATTTTGTTTGTTTGTTTTTCTGCAACAGCAGCAGAAAAATTTTAGTTAAAAATCTATTTCTGGATATTAGCTGTTTAGAGATAAGAATCCTCTGCTGCCCCACACATTCGACCCTTCCAGAGTGGTCAGGATTTTCAATAAAAGTCAGAATCTACATTGCTTACTATTTGAAAGTGGTTTTCTCATACTGATTTTTTATGAATTTTATTATAAAAAGTTTCTATGGTATTGGAAAATATTAAATTATATCTACATTTTTTGGCTTTGTTCCATAATTTGGCAGCCCTCCATAGCATTTTATTTTGATTTCTTGGGAAGTGTCATTAGACTATTTCACAGTGAGCAGTTTTGTAATTTTATTTGATATGGATTGAAAACACTTGTAACAAAATAGAATATGAATACATTATAAATGAATTGATATTGTAGGAGAAAAATGCTCAAGTTACAATGTTCACATATCTATGTGAAATTACTCACTCACCACCTGTTATGCACCCTTGCTCTCAGAATATTGGCAAGAAGTAATATTGAACAAAAGAGTCTGAAATGTTGGTAGTGCAGACAAACAAGAATATAAGTAACATATGTATCATGTGGGATAAGAACCATGGAGAAAAATAAATTGAAAATAGGGTTAGACTAATTTTGGTTCAGGAAGTGACTGTATGTTTTAAAATGTTTTTCAAGGATGATTTCTCAGTCTGATGTAACATTTAACAGTGCTAGAAGAGGTAAGAAAAAGAACCAGATGATGCCTCTGGAAAAAAATAATGGCAGAGAATGATTCAAGGCAAATTTTCCTGGCATAGTAGGAAACACTGTCTAAAAAATAGAATAAAATGGGATTGAGAAGGACAGGAGGCTTGATGGCATTGGAGAGAGTAGGTTAGGTATAGTATTATTTACTAACCATAGTTAAGAAAAATTTATATATGGGGATGCTCTCTTTTAATTATAGAAATATTGGAGTTTTGACAAATGTTAGTGGTATACATACCAGCATAATCATGATATAAAATATTTTCATCATCTGTCCGAGTCATTCATATTACCTTCCCTAATCACCATACTGATCCAGTGTCTAATCTACTTTCAGAAAAAAAGGTTATGTTCTATAAAATGTGATTTCAGCATTCTTTTATTTAGCAATGAAATAAGTAACTATGTGGCAGCATATATACAACACTGGTATGTCATTTGAAACCAAAATTCACTAGTTCACCAATATGGAATTTAACTTAACCAATCGGTTCAGTTGGCTTTTACTTGATATTAGCTATTTAGAAATAAATACCTTGTAAACATGTGGATATAATTGATCTGGGGATATATTTTAATTTTCCCAAGTAAGTACCTAATGGTGAATTTGCTAGATATTATGTTACATATGTGCTAATTAATGAGAAAATTTATAGCTGTTTTTAGCAAAAATATGTCATTTTATATTCTTTTTTTGTTGATTTTACTGAGCTCTACATTTTTCTCTGTTATCCTCCCTTCCTCTCCTCTCCCCTTCAACGCTATCCCATGGTCCCCATGCTCCCAATTTACTCAAGAGGTCTTGTCTTCTTTACTACTTCCCATGTAGATTAGATCCATGTAAGTCTCTCTTAGGGTCTGCCCCTCAACCAAAGGATGGATGTGGATGTGTAAATGTGGTATATTTACACAACGGTGTTGATGGAGGGAACAGGTTTGCTTTTCATCCTGGCCTTCCAGCTCCCAGCTGCCCGCTAGCTTACATCTGAAATAATCACACAGAAATTGTATTAATTAAATTACTGTCTGGTCCATTTGCTCTAGCCTCTTATTGGCTAACTCTCACATCTTGATTAACCCATTTCCATTAAATCTGTCTATCTCCATGTGACTGTGGCTTACTGGCAGGAATCTAACCTATGTCTGTAACATGAGGGCTGGGCTCATTGGAGTTAATTTCCTGCCTGGTCCCCCAGCCATTTAGTCCCAGAGAAAATCATACAGAGATCTCCATAAGGTTATAAGTCTGCTTGTTTGTTCTCAGCTGCCTAGACTCAAAATAACCACACAGAAACTGTATTAATTAAATCACTCCTTGGCCTATTAGCTCTAGCTTCTTATTGACTAGCTCTTACATATTTTTTTTTTGGTTTTTTTCGAGACAGGGTTTCTCTGTGGTTTTGGAGCCTGTCCTGGAACTAGGTCTGTAGACCAGGCTGGTCTCGAACTCACAGAGATCCGCCTGCCTCTGCCTCCCAAGTGCTGGGATTAAAGGCATGCGCCACCACCATCCGGCTTAGCTCTTACATCTTAAATTAACCAATTTTTATTAATCTCTCTAACACCACATGACTGTGGCTTACTGGGTAATGTTCTGGCATATCTGTCTCTGGTGGCAGCTACATGGCTTCTCTTTAATTCCACTTTCTTTCTCCCAGCATTCAGTTTAGTTTTTTTCATCTAGCTCTATTCTGCTAAACCACTGGATGAAATAGTTTTATTCATTAACCAATAAAAGTAACACATAAATAGATGGACTTCCCACGGCAGCACATCTCAATACTTCTTGTGTTTGCTTGCAAATAAAACAATAGCAGAATTTATTTCCTTGTAATTTAATCCCTATCCATCCAAAAGAGAGAAACTAAAATAATCAAAGTGGAAATACCTAATAGGGGAATTATAGTTAAAGCATAGTGTAACATGAGGGCCAGGCTGCTTGGGGTTTCTGTCCCTCCCGGTCCCCCAGCCATTAAGTCCCAGAAAAAAATCACACAGAGATCTCCATAAAATTATAAATTGATTGACCCATTATCTCAGGCTTCTTATTAGCTCTCAAAGTTTATATTAACCCATTATTCTTATCTATGTTAGCCACATGGCTCAGTACCTTTCTCAACATGGTAGGTCACATCCTGCTTCTTTGGTTTTCTATGCAGGACTAGGAAAACAGCTTCCTTCTTCCCAGAATACTCATGTTCTCACTACCCTGCCTCTACTTCCTGACGGGTTGACCCACCTATACTTCCTGCCTGGCCAATCAGCATTTATTTAAAACATGATTGACAGAATACAGACAATCTTCCCGCACCACTTCCCCCTCTTTTTTTTTAAACAAAGGATAATTATCCATATTTCATTTTTTGGGGGGAATGTGGGCATTGTATTCCAGGCTAACTCCTGCTGGTTGGGGGCACATATAATCTTATGGATACCTAAAGAAAATTTAGAATTATGATTAAGTCCTGACTGGAGAATTTTGTGAGGTTGATAATTTCAGGCAGCATCTTGAATCTCTTCTGGATGTAGAACTCAGACATCGGGGCCAGCTGTTCCTACCAGAGATTTCTCAGGTAGTCTTCCTTGATCAAACCTGATTTTTTTTTTGTTTTTTTTTTTTTTTTTGGTTGTTTATTTTTTTTAGTTGTTGAAAAAAAAATTTCGCCTCCTCCCCATTTCCCATTTCCCTCCCCCTCCTCCCACATCGCCCCCTTTCCCCTTTCCCCTCCCCCCCCTCCCCTCTCCCTCTCCCCCTTCCCCTCACTCCATTGCCCCTTCCTCTCCAGAAAGAAGAGCAGTCCAGATTCCCTGTCCAGCAGGAAGTCCAAGGTCCTCCCACTTCTATCCAGGTCCAGGAAGGTGAGCATCCAAACAAGCTAGGCTCCCACAAAGCCAGCTAATGTATTAGGATCGAAACCTAGTGCCATTGTCCTTGGCTTCTCATCAGCCTTCATTGTCCGCCATGTTCAGAAAGTCTGGTTTCGTCCCATGCTTATTCAGTTCCAGTCCTGCTGGCCTTGGTAAGCTCTTAGTAGATCAGTACCACTGTCACAGTGGGTGGGTGTACCCCTCGTGGTCCTGACTTCCTTGCTCATGTTTTCCCTCCTTCTGCTCCTCATTTGGATCTTAAGAGCTCAGTCCAGTGCTCCAATTTGGGTCTCTGTCTCTATCTTGATCCATCGCCAGATGAAGGTTCTAAGGTGATATGCAAGATATTCATCAGTATGGCTATAGGATAGGGTCATTTCAGGTTCCCTCTCCTCAGTTGCCCAAGGTAATAGCTGGGAACATCTCCCTGGACACCTGCAAGCCGCTCTAGAGTCAAATCTCTTGCCAACCCTAAGATGGCTCACTTAATTAGGACATAAGGATATATATTTCTCTGCTCCCGTATCCACTCTTCCTTTATCCCAACCATGGTATTCAACCAAGCTCCCCTCATCCTCCCCTTCTCATGTTTCTCACTCAATTTCCCCTTAGCCATAAGCCACCTCACAACCAAGTTACCAGTTTTTGCCCGGCAATCTTGTCTACTTCCCATATCCAGGCAATGAATGTATGTTTTTCTTTGGGTTCACCTTCTTATTTAGCTTCTCTAGGATCACAAATTATAGGCTCAATGTCCTTTATTTATGGCTAGAAACCAATTATGAGTGAGTACATCCAATGGTCCTCTTTTTGGGTCTGGCTTACCTCACTCAGGATAGTGTTTTCTATTTTCATCCATTTGCATGCAAAATTTAAGAAGTCATTGTCTTTTACCGCTGAGTAGTACTCTAATATTCGACACTTTCTTCATCCATTTTACATTGAAGGGCATCTAGGTTGTTTCCAGGTTCTGGATATTACAAATTATGCTGCTATGAACATAGTTGAACAAATGCTTTTGTCATATGAAAGGGCATCTCTTGGGTATATTCCCAAGAGTGGTATTACTGGATCTTGGGGTAGGTTGATCCCGAATTTCCTGAGAAATCGCCACATTGATTTCCAAAGTGGTTGCACAAGTTTGCATTCCCACCAGCAATGGATGAGTGTGGCCCTTACTCCACAACCTCTCCAGCAAAGGCTATCATTGGTGTTTTTGATTTTAGCCATTCTGACAGGTGTAAGATGGTATCTCAAAGTTGTTTTAATTTGCATTTTCCTGATTGCCAAGGAGGTTGAACATGACCTTAAGTGTCTTTTGGCCATTTGAATTTCTTTTTTTTTTTTTTTTTTTTTTTTTTTTTTTTTTTTTTTTGGTTTTTCGAGACAGGGTTTCTTTTTGGTTTTGGAGCCTGTCCTGGAACTAGCTCTTTGTAGACCAGACTGGTCTCGAACTCACAAAGATCCGCCTGCCTCTGCCTCCCGAGTGCTGGGATTAAAGGCATGCACCACCACCACCCGGCTTTGAATTTCTTCTGTTGAGAATTCTCTGTTCAGTTCAGAGCCCCATTTTTAATTGGGTTAATTAGCAATTTAAAGTCTAGTTTCTTGATTCCTTTACATATTTTGGAGATCAGACCTTTGTCTGTTGCGGGGTTGGTGAAGATCTTCTCCCAGTCAGTGGGTGCCTTTTTGTCTTAGTGATGGTGTCCTATGCTTTACAGAAGCTTCTCAGTCTCAAGAGGTCCCATTTATTCAATGTTGTCCTTAATGTTTGTGCTGCTGGGTATATATGTAGGAAGTGATCTCCTGTGCCCATATGTTGTAGAGTACTTCCCACTTTCTCTTCTATTAGGCTCAGTGTGTTCAGACTGATATTGAGGTCTTTAATCCATTTGGACTTGAGTTTTGTGCATGGCAATAGATATGGATCTATTTTCATTCTTCTACAGGTTGACAATCAGTTCTGCCAGCACCATTTGTTGAAGATGCTTTCTTTCTTCCATTGAATTCTTTTAGCTCCTTTATCAAAAATCATGAGGTCATAGGTTTGTGGGTTAAAATCCGGGTCTTCTACTCTATTCCATTGATCGACTTCTCTGTTTTTATGCCAGTACCACACTGTTTTCATTACTGAAGCTCTGTAATAGCATTTGAAGTCAGGGATGGTAATGCCTCCAGAAGTTCCTTTATTGTATAAGATTGTTTTAGCTATCCTGGGTTTTTTGTTTTTCCATATAAAGTTGATTAATGACCTCTCAAGGTCTGTGAAGAATTTCGATAGGATTTTAATGGGGATTGCATTGAATCTATAAATCACCCTTGGTAGAATTGCCATTTTCACTATGTTGATCTTCCCAATCCAAGAGCAAGGGGGATCCTTCCATTTCCTGGTATCCTCCTCAATTTCTTTCTTCAAAAACTTAAAGTTCTTGTCAAATAGATCCTTCACTTCCTTGGTTAGAGTTACCCCAAGATATTTTATGCTATTTGTGGCTATCGTGAAAGGTGATACTTCTCTGATTTCCCTCTCTGCTTCCTTATCCTATGTGTAGGAGGGCAACTGATTTTTTGGAATTGACCTTGTATCCTGCCAGGCTACTAAAGGTGTTTATCAGCTGTAGGAGTTCTTTCCTGGAGTTTTTGGGGTCGCTTATGTGCACTATCATATAATCTGCAAATAATGAAAGTTTAACTTCTTCCTTTCCAATTTGAATACCTTTGATCCCCTTATGTTGTCTTATTGCTATTGCTAGAACTTCAAGCACTATATTGAGGAGGTATGAAGAGAGTGGATAGCCTTGTCGTGTTCCTGATTTTAGTGTGATGCCTTTGAGTTTCTCTCCATTTAATTTGATGTTAACTGTCTGCTTGCTATAAATAGCTTTTATTATATTTAGGTATGACCTTTGTATCCCTAATCTCTCTAAGACCTTTATCATAAAGGGATGTTGAATTTTGTCAAATGCTTTTTCAGCATCTAATGAAATGATCATATGGTTTTTTTCTTTCAGTTTATTTATATGATGGATTACATTGATACATTTTCGTATTTTGAACCAGCTCTGCATCCCTGGGATAAAGCCTACTTGATCATAAGGGATAATTTTTCTAATGTGTTCTTGGATTTGGTTTGCCAGTATTTTATTGAGGATTTTCACATCGATGTTCATGAGTGAGATTGGCCTGTAATTCTCTTTCTTGGTTGAGTCTTTGTGTGGTTTTGGTATGAGGGTAAGTGTAGCTTCATAAAAGGAATTTGGCAATGACTCTTCTGTTTCTATATTGTGAAATAAATTAAGGAGTAGAGGTATTAGGTCTTCTTAGAAGTTCTGGTAGAATTCTGCATTGAAATTGTCTGGACCTGGGATTTTTTTGGTAGGGAGGTTTTTTTATAACAACTTCTAATTCTTCGTGACTAACAGGTCTATTTAAATTGTTCACCTGGTCCTCGTCTAACTTTGATATATGGTACTTATCTAAAAAAGTGTCCATTTCTTTAACATTTTTCAATTTTGTTGCATACATGCTTTTGTAGTAAGATATAATGATTTTCTGAATTTCCTCTTTGTCTGTGGTTACATCTCTCTTTTCATTTCTGATCTTGTTAATTTGTGTATTCTCTCTCTGTCGTTTGATTAGATTCAATAGGCTTTTATCAATCTTGTTGGTTTTCTCCAAGAACCAGATTTTTGTTTCATTGATTATTTGGATTGTTTTCTGTGTTTCTATTTTCTTGACTTCAGCCCTTAGTTTGATTATTTCCAGTCTTCTACTGCTCCTAGGTGAGTCTGCTTCTTTTTTTTCCTAGAGCTTTCAGATGGGCTGTTAAGTCTCCAATGTGTGCTTTCTCCATTTTCTTTAATTTGGCACTTAGTGCTATGAACTTTCCTCTTAGCACTGCTTTCATAGTGTTCCATAGGTTTGAGTATGTTGAGTCTTTATTTTCATTGAATTCAAGAAAGACTTTAATTTCTTTCTTTATTTCTTCCTTGATCCAGCTGTGGTTCAGTAGTTGACTGTCCAGTTTCCATGAGTTTGTAGTCTTTCTGGGGGTAGCATTGTTGTTGAATTCTAACTTTAATCCATGGTGATCTGATAAGACACAAGTCGTTACTATTTTTTTTTTTGTAACTGTGGAAGTTTGCTTTGTTACCGAGTATGTGTCAGTTTTCGAGAAAGTTTCATGAGCTGCAGAGAAGAAGGTATATTCTTTCCTATTTGGGTAGAATGATCTATAGATGTCTGTTAAGTCTATTTGATTCCTTACCTCCCTTAGTCCTCTTATTTCTCTGTTAGGTTTCTGTCTGATTGACCTGTCCATTGGTGAGAGAGGAGTGTTGAAATCTCTTACTATTAGTGTGTGTGGTTTGATGACTGCCTTGAGTTTTAGTAATGTTTCTTTTACATAAGTGGGTGCTTTTATATTAGGGGCATAGATATTCAGTATTGAGTCTTTGTCCTGCTGATTTGTTCCTGTTATGAGTAAAAAATATCCCTCTCCATCTCTTCTGATTGATTTTAGTTTGAAATCAACTTTGTTAGAAATTAGTATAGCCACACCTGCTTGTTTATTAGGTCCATTTGCTTGATAAACCTTTTCCCAGCCCTTTACTCTGAGCAGATGTCTGTCTTTGTGGTTGAGGTGTGTTTCTTGTAAACAGCAGAATGTTGGATCCTGTTTTTGTATCCAATCTATTAGCCTGTTCCTCTTTATAGGTGAGTTGAGTCCATTGATATTAAGTGATATTATTGACCAGGGGTTGTTAACTCTGGTCATTTTTTCTTTTTTCTTTTTTTCTTTTGGTAGTAGAGTTTGTGTGTTTTCCTTCTTCGAGTTGTGCTTGTGAAGGGCCGTTAGATGTCTGAGTTATTGTGGGCATTGTTGAATTCATTGGGTAGTGATTTTCCATCTATTACTTTCTGTAAGGCTGGATTTGTGGCTACATATTATTTAAATTTGTTTTTATCCTGGAAAATTTTGTTTTCTCCATTTATAGTGAATGAAAGTTGGCTGGGTATAGTAGTCAGGGCTTGCATCCATGGACTCGTAGGTTCTACAGTACATCTATCCAGGACCTTCTGGCTTTCATGGTTTCCATAGAGAAGTCAGGTGTAAGTCTGATAGGTTTACCTTTATAAGTAACTTGACCTTTTCCTTTGCAGCTCTTAATATTCTTTCTTTATTCTGTATGTTTTGTGTTTTGATTAATATATGGCGAGGAGATTTTTTTTTGGTCCAGTCTATTTGGTGTTCTGTATGCTTCTTGAACCTTCAAAGGAATATCTTTCTTTACATTGGGAAAGTTTTCTTCTATAATTTTATTAAATATATTTTCTGTACAGTTGAGCTGAACTTCTTCTCCTTCTTCTACTCCTATTATTCTTAAGTTTGGTCTTTTTATTGTGTCCCAGTTTTCCTGAATGTTTTGTGATGAGAATTTGTTGGTTTTGCTGTTTTCTTTGATCAGTGTGTTTATTTTCTCTATGGTATCTTCAGTGTCTGACATTCTTTCTTCTATCTCTTGTAATCTGTTGTTAGTACTTGTCTCTGTAGTTCCTGTTCATTTACCCAGATTTTCCATCTCCATCCTTCTTTCGGTTTGTGTTTTCTTCATTACTTCCATTTTATTCTCCAAGTCTTGAAACACTTCCCTTACCTGTTTCATTGCTTTTTCTTGTTTCTTTTCTCTTTTTTTTTGGTATCTTTGAGCAATTTATTCATTTCCTCTACCTTTTTGTTTGTAATCTCTAATTGTTTATTGCAGTTTTTCACCTCCCGTTTAAGGTCTCTATTATTTTCATATAATTCACTTTTGAGTCAATTTCTTCTAGTTCTTCTGGAGTAGGGTGTACAATTCTTCTTATTTTGGTATCCCTGGATTCTGGTGATGTCATGTTGCCTTTCAGGTTGTTGGAGGAATTCTTGCATTGGCACCTTCCCATCTCTTCCTTCAAATGGAGCTAGGAGAGGCCTAGTGTCTTGGTCCAGTTTTTGCTGTGACTGACTCTCTGGGTGTATCTCCTCAGTGTAGAAGCAGGAACCATTCCTGTCCAGATGGAACTCCTCAGCACTGAAACATGGATGTCTGGTAGTCCAATGACCCACGGACAAAAGGGAAACTTGGGTGGCAGGGTGGGGTCAAGTAGAACACAGGAGACCCTGCTGTGCAAGCTGAAGGTGCACACACTCTTTTTCGGAGCTCCCTGAGGCCTGCCCGATAGGCAGGCACTCACTGCTCTGGGTGGGTAGCCTTAGTGTAGGAGCAGGAAACATTTCCTGAGCAAAGGACCTTGCAGACAATGCAGGCTTGTGGGGGTGTTGTATGTAAGAAAGACGGCCCTGTAGCAGGAGCTGGAGGAGGGGGGTTTGTGCTCTCTTCTGGGACAGTCCACCTCTGGATAGCACACACTCACCTGTCCAGATGGGACTCCTCAGCACCTAAACAGGGACGCCTGGTAGCCCAATGAGCCAAGGACAAAAGGAAGAATGTGGCATGCAGGGAGGGGTCCAGTAGAGCACAGGAGACCCTGGAGCACAGCTGAAGGTGCCCAGGCTCCCTTGTGGGAGACCTTGAGGCCTGCCTGGTAGGCAGGCACTCACCGCTCTGGGTGGGTATCCTTAGTGTAGGAGCCCTGATTTTTCTTAATTCAGAATGAATCCACTGTCTTTCGTTTCCCATGGAAACAAAAGCAAAATCTCTTCTCAAAAGTAATATACCTTTTGTCTTCAATTTTTAAGTCAAGGTATTTTCAAAATATCTATCTTGAATTAATTTAGCAGCATTTATAAGCAAATATCTTTTAGCAGCTGTTGCTCCTTCCTCAACATTCAAACAATTCAACGAGAGCATAATAACATACAGTATCAATATTCTCTGTGTATTTTTCATCTTTACATGGTTACTTTAACCTCTATTTCTTTTATTTTTACTTTTAACTTTTGTCTTTTTGAGAAAGGTTCTCTGTGTATCTCTGTCCTGGAACTCCCTCTGTAGACCAGGCTATCCTTGAACTCACAGAGTTCCACCTGTCTCTGCCTCCCCAGTACAGGGATTAAAGGTGTGTGCTACCACACTTTGATGTCACAGAGGTCAGTCTACCTCAGCCTTCCAAGTGTTGGGATAAACATATATACCACCACACCCAACTACTCTCTTTCTTTTTTTTATTTTAAGACTTTAACCTTTTTTCCTTAGGCTGCATATATTTTTAGAACACTGTAAAACATTTAGAGGCTTTTTTCTTTGAATCTTTCTTTACTGTATATCTCTCCTTTTCTGACTAGAAGAGTCTTAAATTTACCAAGCAATATGGATAGGATTAAAGCCATGGCTTTAACCACTGGATCCAGCCCTATTCCTTAGCTTTCTGAGATTGCAGCCTCAAAGCGGAGGTATAGCCTGTAGCCATGTTTATTGCCACAACTCTCTGGCTTTTCAAGGTCACTGACAGCAAGCAAGCTGCATCAATGTGCTCACAAACCACACTCAATTGCTCTGTAGTCGGACCGCCTGCCTGAAAGAGGTAGAATCTGCATTGGCAGGGCTGCCTAGAAAGCTTGCATTTTTAAATGGTGCAGCTTTTTTTCCTGCTATGGCTGAAAACCCAAAAGTATGAGGTCAGCTTTTTATCAAAACTACTTAAGTGTTTCTTGGCAGGACCTCTAAAAACAGCTGCAAGACTTTACAGCTAACACTGAGCCAGGAAGCCTCTCTTAGATGAGAGTGCTTGCTTGCCTCCAGCAAGCAGAGCAGACCCGAGAAATTGCTGCTACCAAGAAAACATGCTTTACTCTATTCTTTCCCAAGCTTTCTCAGGCTTTCTGTGTGTGCACATGGGCACCATTCTGTAACATGAGGAGTGTGTTTGCTCCTTGAGGTTTCTGTCCCGCCTGGTACCCCACAGCCAGCAAGCCCCAAAGAAAATTACACAGAGAGTCTGCCTTAATGATAATCTGACTAGCCCATTAGCTCAGGCTTCTTATTAGCGCTTATCACTTATGTTAACCCATTATTCTTATCTATTTTAGCCACATGGCTCAGTACCTTTCTCAGAGGGGCAGGTCACATCCTGCTTTTTCTGTGATCTAGGCAGGACTGTAGGGAATGGGCTTCCTCCTTCCTAGAATTCTTTTGTGCTCATCACCCCACCTCTACTTCCTGTCTGGTTGACACACTTATACTTCCTGCCTGGCCAATCAGCATTTATACAAAACATGATTGACAGAATACAGACAATTCTCCAGCACCATACATCTGTCTCAGGCTGGAGATTCATGGCGTCTGCCAGTCTCTGCTTTCTTCCTCGCAGAATTCTGTTCTATCTTCTCTTCCTACCTGATTTCTGCCCTATCAATTAGGACAAGGCATTTTTTTAATCCAGAATGAAAGCAATACAAATACAGACTGGCCTCCTATACCTTTTCCCCTTTTCTGTTTAAACAAAAAGGAAAGCTTTAACTTTAACATAGTAAAATTACATATAAAAAACAGTTATCAAGCAAGAATTACAGTTACAATATTTAGATCTATTTTATATTTTATCATAACAAAGAAAAACTATAACTATAATTAACCATTCTTTAACTCCATCAGTGAATCCAGAAGGATATAATATTATCTAAGTAAACAAGAAGTAAGCAATTTCCAAAACTCTAGAAATGACAGAGACATCTCGCTGCCTGGACAGTCACCCAAAGTTTTTTTGTACTGTTGGGGCATCCATCTTAAGTCTACAGGCCCAGAGTATCCATCAGACTTTTCCGTGAAGCAGGAAATTATAAAGACAGTGCAGTCACTTTCTTTTGTGTCTTGCAGAATGTCTCGCATACTCTTTCATGAAACAGGAAACCTAAAGGATCATCTCACCTTTAGATAAGTTTAGCAATCCTCTCTCTATGGGTTCTTCATATCCAGTTTATGCAACAGTCCAGGCAAGATCAATTTCTTGCCCAAATGGTTAACAGACTTCATAAGGAGCCTCTTTGATGCCCATCTTCTTCAGGAAGTAGCTTGATGCTGCCAGGAGTAGACGTGTCTCATTGTCATGAAAAGCCCTAAGTTATTAAAACATTAAATGCCATATTCTGTAGTCTTTGAAAAATATGATGGATGCCTATCTGACTGAAATATACCTAGAAAATCAAACTAATATGACTACAAGCTTGACTATTATATTTCTTAATTATATATTACTTTTTTTAAATGAACTACACAGTCACAATACCTTGATCAAGAGCAGAAATATACATATAACAAGACTGACCTTAAATTAGTATCAGTAAACCAAGATTTATATCAATGCAATTTATTTACACCACAATGGAATACTACAAGGAGAAAAAAATTATAACATTTTTAAATTTGTAGGCAAATGGATGGAACTAGAAAACATCATATTGAGTGATGTAACCCAGACCTAGAAAGACAATTATCATTATACATTCTTATTAGCAGTATATAATATTTCCAGTTACATAATGTCTGTTCTGGTTAATATGTGATTTTTTTTTCATTGCCATTTTAAGGTACTGTTTGTTGTTGACTGATGTGTTTGCCTAACTTCTATGTGCTTATTAGTTCCTTGTATTTTCATTTCTTTAAAAATGCTATTTAAATGATTTTACAAAATTATATTACACTTATTGCCTTTTTTGGAGACCTCTATCCCAGAAAATACAGCATATTGTCATTGTCCTTTGTTGCCACTCAGAAATTGAAGGTACAATTGTATAGCTGGAGAGACTGTACACTTTGTATACAGGTTTGGAGGAATTTAGTTTGAACTGATCTAGAAGATTCCTTCCCAAGGAGTGGTTCTCATTATATCAGATGGTGCTGTGAAAGCTGCAAGGAAAAAAATCAACAAAAACTACCTAGCTAAAAACAAAGAAAGCACATACACAACAAATATAAACAAGAATGACTGCCTGGCAAGTATCCACAATTGTTTAATAGTGGAAACATGGGGGTAACCGACAATGATTTAATTGGAAACAATGCCTTTTCATTTTAATGTAAACTAGTCACTATCTATGGTTGTTAAGACCATGAAATCTAGAGAAGAATGTTCTACTGTCACCTTTGGAATGGTATAAATATGGTTCTCATGCCTGAGTCCTCAAAACAATAAGAAATCCCCTCTAAAATTCTTTTATCACACAAAGTGTGTGTGTGTTTGTATTTGCATTTGAGTGAAGTTATTTGCAGAGGTCAGATGAGGGCATAAAATTTCCTGAAGCTCAAGAAACAGGCAGCTGTGAGCTGTTTAACATGTTCTGAGTACCTAACTTGACCTTCAGTAAAGGCAATAAGAAGCCTTTCCTGTTGATTCGTCTCTTTAGTCTCCATCAAATGTCTTTCATTAAATCTCAGATATTTTGTGTTTATTCTTAATATTAATCCATCTACCATCACCTTTCTGATGTTTTGAGGAAATGGCTTTTTATACTGTTTAATTTTGAGTTTTAAGTTTCTAAGAATACTTCTAAATATCATAAGTTATCTAAGGTTTCTTATAGATAATGGTTTCAGAAAGCTAAATATTTAGGACTATAATTTGTTTTGTAAGTTCATGAATGATATAGTATCAAATAAGTGGATTTTCTCTTTCCTATAAGGATGTTTCTATAAGGTTGATACTGCAACTCCTATTGTTATCTATCTATTCTTAAGTGAATTCCACATGATTTTACACATTGTAAGTTCAAAACAGGGTACAGTTTTTTTTGATTATTAATGTTTTGCTATTTTCCTGTTTTTTTTCTAATGTAATTTTTAGACAATTTCTCACTGTCTACTGAAAAGCCTGTTGAAATTTTTATTGGGATTAGATGTTATAAATTTATTATGCATTAGTAATGTTTTAATAACATAATGATCTGTAATTTTACTTATAGATTTATTATAAGTGTGAAATTAAGTTTAACAACATCACTCAAAATTTAGTATTTTATTGCAATATATTATTCGTAATCACAACTTTTCTTGAATGATATGAGTATGTCTGTTTTCCTATGTTAGCTTTAGAGCCAGTTTATTGCTGGAATGTTTAAACAGTCAGTTACTCTAGCTTTTAAAAATGTTTCTTTTTTTTCTTTTACCAATTGGTTTTGGAGTTAGATTGCTAAGTTGGTTATGTTGTTTAAACATGATTTACATATGTTATAAACTTATAATTTTGCTTTAAAATCTATTGTATTTAAAATAACTTAGCCATAAAATAAGTGATCATGATTATTTCCTATTTTTCTGCTCTTCACTGTTCCTTTATAATTCTAGTTTCCCTGTAGTATCCTTTTGCTTCTGAAAAAATGTGTTGAACCAATCTCACTAAGCATGATGCAGGAAATACATTTCTTTTACTATTTGCTAATCTCAAAGATGCCTTTTCTTTCCATGAGACTCAGGATTGTTAATTTGCTTATGTTTTCTTTCCATATTTCATTTCATTTTATTTTTGAGATTATAATATGATTACTCTATTTATCCCCCCACATTCCTCCCTACAAGCTCACCCATATATCCCTTTTTGCTATTCTTCAATTTCATTGTCCTGTTTTTCTCCACTAGTTGTTACTCTATGTATATATGTATATACTCATCAAGCATATGTGGTCTGAAATATAACTGCTTATATAAAGTTACTTGTATATGTATTTTCAGGGATGGCCATTTGTTCCCTAGGATATGTCTCCTTTCCTGTACCCATATTTCCTTAGTTGCTTATAGTCCTTTGTGTAGGCTTTCAGCCTAGTAGGCTTTTTCTATACACTTTGGCAGTTATGTTGCTAAGATTTTATATGTGTTACTTCTGATATTACTAGTAGACACAATATCACAAAAAACTCACTGTTCTCTGCTTCTCGTACTCTTTCTGTCCTCTCTTCTGCAATGTTTTCTGAGTCTTTGTTGTAGGAATGCTTTTTAGACTGGACTTCACAACTCTGCATTTTACTTGGTTGTGGTATACTATAGTGGTCTCTGTTGAAAAAGTAGAAGTTTTGTTGGTAAGAGATGAAGACTACACTTATCTATGGGTATAGTATTTTTAGATTCTTGTTAAGGATTGTGCTTTTTTTTAACAATTTAGAGTTGGTAGACTATCCTAAAACAACCATGACTTCAATAGCATGAAGTAGTTATTTAAGTTTCCAGTACCAAGAATAATTTATCTCATTTTAATTGTGTATTAAGACCAAAGAGCTGGTGGTTTTTACCACAAATGTGTCCTTCTAACTACTGTACTCTTTTTTCTTTTTATTTATTTATTTAATTGAAAAAAAATTTGCCTTCTCCCCACCTCCCTTTTCCTCCCCCCTCCCCCCACTCACCACACCCCACTCCCCTCCCCTTCCCTCACCAGTCCTAAGAGCTGTCAGGGTTCCCTGCTCTGTGGAAAGTCCAAGGTCCCCCCCACCTCCATCCAAGTCTAGGAAAGTGAGCATCCAAACTGGCTAGGCTCCCACAAACCCAGTACATGCAGTAGGATCAAAACCCAGTGAAATTTTCCTTTGCTTCTCATCAGCCCTCATTGTCCGTGATGTTCAGAGAGTCCCGTTTGATTCCATGCTTTTACAGTCACAGTCCAGCTGGCCTTGGTGAGTTCCCAATAGATCAGCCCCACTCTCTCAGTGGGTGGGTACACCCCTCGCGGTCCTGACTTCCTTGCTCATGTTCTCCCTCCTTCTGCTCCTCATTGGGACCTTGGGAGATCAGTCTTGTTAACGTTATTTCTGGTCATTGATACTATTCATATGAATCATTGCTAGTCTGAGGAGTTGATAATTTATTTCTGTGTATGTGCATGCCTGAGAACCCGAGTTTAATCCATGGAACTCGCAGTAGATAAAGAGAAACAATTTCAGTAATTGTCCTCTGTAGCCTACACATGCACCAACACTCATGTCGCCAAGCACACACACAGACACACAATCAATAATACAAATAAAAAGTAAATAAAGTAACATTGCCTGGTCCTCTGGCTTGTGTGGTCTTTTTATGTCTTTTTAAAAAAGTATTAGTATCTCTGTTGATCACTCAGTTTAGTGTACACATCTCATATGGTGGGTTTGAAATTTCCTCCAAACATAAATTCTGAGTGCTCATAGATCATAACTCATTGAGTTATTTTCTCCAGAATAATGATTTGTTCTGGTTCCTTGCCCAGGATTTGAACAAAATGTTCAGTTTTGGGTTTCTTAGAGTAGGAGGGGAAATTTGCAGTATTTATTCCATCATCTGCAAAAAAAATTCAAACCCCTTAATGTTCTTCAATTTTTACTGTCACTTGAACCCATGAGAACTGCCCCCAGACATTTGTGAGATATAAATGGTCATCGTTATCATCTCATCATAGCCTGCTAGGCTGCCTTGTGTCTTGGTAACTGTGGTTCAGCAAGCAGAGGATGAAAACGTGATAAGAAGTTTAACAGCACCATCACCAGTTTGCTTGATTTTTTTTTTGGTTGAGATGTTTCACACTCTTCGGAGAAAAAGGCTGCTAAAATACCCAGCAGACCCATGGGCAGATTCTCATGGATAGGAATAAATAAGGCAGTCAGGACGTTTTTGACATTTCACAGAGAAATACATTACGATTCATAGGTACAAAGTTAATGACCTTCAAATGCCTTATATTTTCTCCAAACACGTTACTCTGAGACTTCCCAAAGGGTAATGAGAAGTCTCAGAGATTATATTTTTGCTATGTTTCATCCACAAATGGATAGCCAGTGTCACTTCTCATTACACATCAATGATGCCTTGGCATATACAGCAGTGATCAGAATAAAGAAAAAGAAGGAAAAAAGTGCTGAATCTATGCTGTGTTAAGCACAGATCTAGCTCATACCATGGTAGATCTGGCTTATCTCCTAAGCCTCAGTTTCTCCAATTACATAAGAACCAGAAAGATATGTCCTTACATAACTTCAAAATTATTACATTTAAAAAACCTAAAATAGAGACTGAGAATATAGTTCAGATTTAGCATGCTGCATAGCATAAAAATTTTGGTGTTTACTCCCCAACACTACAAAAAGTTAAGGTCAGATGAATATGTACTTTTTAACTAAACTGTAAGGATGTTATAACATACAATATGAGATGTATAATGCAGAAGAATCTGCAGTGTGAAACTTGTTAAAAAATATGTTTCAGAGTGTATCTCCTGTTCTACAAACCTTTCTACAGGCTCAAGGAAACTCCTATATGTCTTTCATGTGATTTAGTGATATTTGGAGCCTTTGGTCTTCATATGACAATATCACTAGAGCACAAGTATGATAATTATTGGTGATTTTTTTAATGTGACTGTCTGTGCATGTCCATGTGCATATCTCTTAACTCAGATTAGATCAAGCTCCAATAAAAACAAAAACCTATAATAAATTGCTACTCTATACACAGTGGGATTATTAGGTGAAAATAAGAAAAATATTTACAGATAATCTAAAGTTAGAGTTACTTGTTTAGAAATAGATTTGTTTTAAAAGACAAATGGCCCAGGAGAATGATTGTTAACTGCCTTGGTTCGACTGTATGTTTTATAGAATAAAAATAGCAAAACTTGTAATAATCCTAACAATAGAGGTATTGTTAACATTTGTTGTACAATTGAAGGCTTATTAGGCATATGGCATTTTATTACAATGAAGACTAGGAGGAATTCTTTGTTGTTGAGATTCTTTCTGTTTTGCAGTCAGTTAACAAAGACAGTCAACACCATGTAACAGGAACAGAAAAAGGCAGTGCTCAGTATCTTTACTGAAGTACACAATACTACTTATTAAGATTTTGATGGTGTCTGGAGTTTCATCTGCTCCAAAATTCATTTTTTATTGTTTTTCATTTTGTTTCAGAGTCAGAGAGAGAATTAGGTGTCACAAGAACATACAGTTCTTAGGATTTCCTTCACACCAGAGCCCTAAGAAACACAGACAACGAGCTCCTAAGAAAGCACAGCCCCAAGGTAGTTAGTGTCACAGCAATTAATATCCTGGACTTTGGAATTGTTTTTCTGGATTAAATGCTGATTAGGTCAGATACAAATAAGCACCTCAAAATCTAAAATAGAACAGGCATGGCTAAAGGCTACTCACACTTGAGTTCATCTTTGTTTACAACAAAGAATCCATTGTCACAAACTCAGATTGTCTGAGCCCTACGATGTGATAGTTACTGCCTTTATGTTCACATTCAAAGATCCTACCTACAAAATAGCCTGGATTGGCACTTCAGCAGGTTTACTTCCAAGATTTGGTTTAGATTTACTCCATGAAATTCCAAGACATTCTCATTAAATGATGTGAAATTTAGATTCTTTTTTTTTTTGAGTTTTTTAATTTATTTTTTTATTGAACGAAAAAAATTCCCAATTCCTCCCAGCCTCCCATTTCCCTCCCTCTCCTCCCACTCTTCTCCTCCTCCCCCCACTCCTCTCCCCTTCCCTCTCCAGTCGGAAGAGCAGTCAGGGTTCCCTGCCCTGTGGAAAGTCCAAGATCCTTGCCCCTTCATCCAGGTCTAGGAAGGTGAACATCCAAACTGGCTAGGCTCCCACAAAGCCAGAACATGAAGTAGGATCAAAACCCCTTGCTATTGTCTTTGACTTCTCATCAGCCCTCATTGTCCGCCATGTTCAAAAAGTCCGGTTTTATCCCATGCTTTTTCAGTCACAGTCCAGCTGGCCTTGGTGCGCTCCCAAAGATCAGCCCCACTGTCTTTGTGGGTGGGTGCACCCCTCGTGGTCCCGACTTCCTTGCTCATGTTCTCCCTCCTTCTGCTCCCCATTGGGACCTTGGGAGCTCAGTCTGATGCTCCAGTGTGGGTCTCTGTCTCTATCTCCATCCATCTCCAGATGAAGGTTCTATGGTGATATGCAAGATTTTCATCAGTATGGCTATAGGATAGGGTCATTTCAGGTTCCCTATCCTCAGCTGCCCAAGGAGCTAACTGGGGATATCGTCCTGTGTACCTGGGAGCCCCTCTAGGTTCAAGTCTCTTGTCAACCCTAAGATTGTCTTTGACTCCCTTAGTTATGTAATTCCCTGCTCCTCTATCCAACCTTCCTTTCTCCCAATCATCCCGTTTCCCCAAGTTCCCCCATACTCCCCTTCCTACTTTTCTCTCCCCATCTCCCCTTACCACCATCCCACCCCACCCCCAAGTTCCCAATTTTTTTCCTGGCAATCTTGTCTACTTCCCATATCCAGGATAATAACTATATGTTTTTCTTTGTGTTCACCTTCTTCCCGAGTGAGGTATCCCATTCCCAAAAAGAGGAACATGGGATGTACTCACTCATAATTGGTTTCTAGTCACAAATAATGGTCATTGAGTCTATATTCTGTGATCCTAAAGAAGGTAAATAAGAGGGTGAATCCAAAGAAATTTAGATTGTTAGTTCCATGCAGAATAAATAAGAACAAATGTAGTGAAAGAAGGGCCCACATTGGGACAAGATCGCATTAGGCATCAAATCAATTTGGGCCCAGAATGGCTTGTGAAAGACATAAATCTGACAACATTTAGCCTAAGAAAGCATATCAAAAACTTGAGTATTCAGCAGTTGTATTTACAGATTGATTGCATGTAGTACACCATCAATATAATTTTATGTGTAATATACTTGCCATTAGACTGGCTGATGGACATTTCTACATGGCCATAAGTTAATAATATTGGTAACTGTAAAATATAAGAAAATATCAGAATATTGATGAAAAGATGAAGGCAAAGTAAGGAGCCAAACAGAAACAATAATATGATGCATCTCCTCTTAAAATGTCTATGTTTATGATGGGGAGACGCACTGAAACAGTTCACTTGAGCTAATGGGAGCTCATCAACTCCAGCCAGAGAGGGAAGGAATCACCATAGAAGAAGTCTTTTGAAAGAATATCTTGGTATTCACAGGCAAGTGTAGCTACCACTCCTCATAAAGGAACCTTCTCTTTATAGCAAATGGAGAACCTCAAAGAAAAGTACAAACTGGACAAAATGCAAAGATCAGCATATCATGGAGTCCAGTCCCACTGAATATAATGCATCATGTTTCCTGCATCTATGGCTCAGAGAACATTGAAAAAGAGGATGCAGAGATATTAAGAGCCAGAATACCAGGGAACATGCTATGAAACAGCTCTTGAAGGCAGAGTTATTCTATGTCTTTGTCACTGTTCCCAAATAACCACAGTGAGGCTTAATATTAATCATAAATGATGCAGCCAATAGCTCAGGCTTATTACTAGCTAACACATTTTAAATTAGACCATATTTCTCAGGTATGCTCTGCCATTTGGTTGGTATCTTTTATCAATATGGCAAGTTTATCTCCCTTTCCCCACATCTCCTTAAAATTCTCTGGGACTCCTCCTCTTCTTTCTCACACCCATTTTTTCTTCATGTCCCACCCAGGCAAAATGATACATATTCACCCAGTGTAAAGGACTGTTTCATATTTCCCCCTTGTATCTAATAAAAAGGAAAAAAAGTAACTTTACTATAGTAAAATTATATACAGCAAAACATTTGTCAAGTAAGAATTACAGTTACAATAGTCAATCCATTTGCATTTGGCAAAATAGAAAAAAAATACTCCATCAGCTGTCATCTCCTGAAGAATCCAGAGTTTTGTATCTGATTTAATTTCAGCACTGATTAGGGAGAATGAAACTAAGTATCTAGTCTTAAACCACCTCAAAAACTTGAGAGGCATATATTACCTGAGTAAACAGAAGTACAGAGCAAACAACTTCCCAAACTAGGAAATTACAGAAAGAGCTAGCTACCTGTCTTTTTACTAGCTTACTCTTACAATTTAAATTAACCCGTATATATTTTTTGGGCCCTGCTACAGGGCTTGGTACCTTTTTAGTGTGGTAAGTTTATGTCCTTTTTCTCCGAGATTCCTCAGGTTTCTCCGAGACTCCTCCTTCTCTTCCTCATGTTTCTTTTTTCTTCAAGTCCCACCTAACCTCAACCTGTCCATCTATTGGCCAGTTAGTTTCTCTATTAACCCAGTCACTCACACTGACCTTATTCAGACAATGTAATGGAACAAAAAGTGAAAATGTGTTGTTCTCACTGTGAATAAAAAGCTGATTGGCCAATAGCTAGGCAGGATTTTCAGGGAAGAAGAAGGACAAATCCTGAGATATTACTAAGCAGCCATAGGGGAAGCAGTATTTGGAGAAAATACGGTAGCAAGGCATGAGTCACATGGTAGAATCTAGATAAGAAATATTGGTTTATTTAACTTTTAAGAGTTAGTTAATAACAAGTCTAATCTATCAGCAAAGCATTTAAGATTAATAATAGGTATTTTAGTGGTTATTTGGAACTTACTGATGGGACAGAAAAGTCTACCTACAGCCCTCCTAGAAATAGATAAATTGACAAGACCCAAACAATAGCAGTATCAATAGACATGATAATGTGGAAGGGTAGAAAATTCAAATAGTACCACCACTAAATAAAAAGTATAAGTATGGTGATAGGGATCTATTTTCATTCTTCTACCTGATGATATCCAGTTATGCCAACACCATTTTTTTAAATATGCTTTCTTTTTTCCATTTAATATTTTCTGCTTTTTTTGTAAAAAAATCAGGTGTTCATAGGTGTGTGGATTGGTATCCAGGTCTTTGATTCAGTTTCATTGGTCCTCTTGTCTGTTTTTTATGCCAATACTAGGCTGTTTTCAGTACTGTAACTCTGTAGTATAGTTTGAAGCCAGAGATTTTGTTGCCTCCAGAAGTTCCTTTATTGTATGGGATTGTTTGTTTATCCTGGGTGTTTGCTTTTTATATGGAGCTGAGTACTGTTCTTTAAAGGTATGTGAAGAATTTTTCTGGGACTTTGATGGGCATTGCATTGAATCTATAGATTGCTTTTGGTCAGATTGCCATTTTTACTATGTTACTTCTATCTACCAAAAAGCATGGGAGATCTTTCCATTTTTCAATTTCCTTGTTCAAAGATTTAAATTTCTTGTCATACAGGACTTCCATTTGATTGGTTAGAGTTACTCTGAGATACTTTATGTTATTTGTGGCTATTATGAACAGTAATGTTTCTCTGTTTTCCTTTTCAGCCCATTTATTATCTGTGTAAAGGAGGGCTACTGATTTTTTAAGTTATTCTTGCTCTTGGATAAAAGACACTCTATTAGCAGTGAGTCTGTTATCTTTATGTCAAAGATACCAGGCACTATCCTTTTCAATGACACCATGAACAAGTATTTGTATGAAGTATGAATGTGTTTGTTTTTACACATCTCAGAGGATTATAGGTTAAAAATGATGTCAAGATTTCTTTCTCAATCACTTCCATACCTTACTTTTTGAGAGTCTCTTCCTGAATCTAATGCTCACCAGTTTGCCTAGACTAGCTGGCCAACAAACTCTTGGTTTTCTGCCCAACCACTGGAGTTGTAGGCCTGTTCTACTATGTCCAGTGTGTCTAATCTCATTTGTCAATGGAATGGAATCAGGAGTCACCTGTAAGGTGGCTTTCTGTGTATGTCTATTGATTAAGTTCATTGAATTGGAAAGAATCACTATGAGTGTACCATCATTTGGGCTGGGATGGTAGACTATATAAAACAAAACAAACAAAAACCAAAAATCACATGGGTAAAAGCATTTGTTCTCTCCTTCGACAGCGCATGCAATGTGACCAGTTACCTCAAATTTTTGTTGGTATGACTTGCCCACATAATAGGATATAACTGTGTGCCAAAATACACCCCTGCTTTGCATTTATCCCAGCAATGAAAGAAGTTAAGTGTGGAAGTAATGTTTCATGTTGTTGCTAGGGATCAAGACCCAGTTCCTCATGTTTGTGTAATAAGTGTTTTACATCTTGATACATTTCCCTAGCCCACATTAGCCACTTTTTGAAAAGATATATATGCTCTACCAGAAATGTTATTTTCCCAGATGTCTTATGTCTCTGTGCTCTCCTTGGGTGTCTTTATTTTTCCGACCAAAATTTCCTCCCCACACCACTTTACAACTCCTCTTTTCTCTACGCTCCTCATAGGCTTTGGTGTCTAAAAACCAGCCATGTCCCTTAGTGCATTCTTAAATATATTTTACTCATTTACTCTTTTATTTTAGTTATATCAATGTAAATAATAGACTATGTAGAGTTTATTGAAACAAATAATATACTCAATAAAAACTTGGAGTCTTGTTTTACTTTGTTATGTTTGTAGTGTTTAGAGAAATGACTAACTGGTGAAAGATACATTTTGAACAACTGAATCAGAGGGAAAAAAATGGAAGGGGCATAACAAAGAAAAACAAATGGCTGGAACTAGCACTTTAAATTACCTGAAGAAGAGAAAGCTTTAACTGGGAACATAAATTAAAATAGTTATTGGGCCAGTGCCCTGCTAGAACAGGGCCATATCACTAGAATCATAAATTAAGTGACTTGTTTGATGTCACTGAGTGATTTTGTGGTAGAGCCCGGCTTTGATCCAGCTCTTATTGGTCTCCACCAAACTGCCCATGCAATCACACAAGCACAGAAACATACCATGAACATGAGCTACTTCTAGAATTACACCTATTTTGAGTTTGTATTCATAAATAAAATGTAAGTAGATATTCAGTGTGCAGAAATTTGTGAACATGAAATATCAACTAAAGCAAACATAACATTTTTCAGTCTTTGCTTTTGGTGATGTAAGGAGCATTTTATGCCCCTTCGTTGTTAATAATTTCTCATACCGGCTTTATGAAGATACCCAAGGGATCCTAATGCTGAGTTTATAATCCTAATAAATGTTGGAAACACAGAGGAACTTTGTGGCTTGTTTCTTCTCTTTTATAAATTACAGATGAGACAAAATATTGTCAGGGATGAGACTGTTTCTTCATATAATACAGTTTTACAGCAAAGGTGAAACAATGGATAAAAAATATTTAGAACATTCAATTGTTGATAGAAAGTATTTGATCTCTCCTGACCCTCCAGTCTTGCACTTCGTTGTACCAATCCAGTCATGAAAGCAAGTGATAATGATACTACCAATTGTCACACACCTACAGAGAAAACAGGGACAAGATTGCAAGTCATGATTCTCAATGTGAAATCACTCCCAATTCCAATCTGCATTTTTTAAAAAGTACTATTGATTACATTCACAGAGTTCTGTATATACTATATAAAATAACCAAGTTTTTTTAGTTATATAATGAAACTACAGATAAAGAACAGAAATTATATAAAAGAAAGGTGGACGTGCATTCTAGAAAAGAGGCAACTAATGCACTGGCTGTTTGCTTCCAGAAAATGTTCTGGATTACAGATACAAAATTTGTAACCACTATGTGTACTGCTTGTTAATTGGTGTTAGCTAAACTAAAAACATTTGGAGAAGGCAGTTAAAAAATTATGAAAAAATGGAGCTTTGTTTCTATAGAATTAATTTTCAGAGAAGGGAAATTTGGCATCCAAGGGCTATGAGAAACACAAAGGACTGGCTCAAGATCTACATCTGTACCCATTTAATGCCTTCGTCTCTATAAAAGAACCTAAACCTCATTTTAGAAGAAATAACAAGAAGTGAAAGAATCATATAAGTTCTCCCGGTCTGGAATTACCAAACCACACTCAACAATGTGCTTGGGATCATAATTTTGTACTCAGTTTTTAAAAATGTAATAGTTTTGATAGATAACTAGGATGTTCAGAAGAGACTATGCTCTGAGGTGACATTTATTAAAATGAAGTAGAAAAAATGTGATTAAACAAAAATTATAGTAACACATGAAGGATACTAATGTTGATAATGTAATATTAAATTATTTTCACATGGTCTCAGAACATTATTTCTAGAAGCTGAAATAATTCTATTCATGTAATTTATTTGCATATTACCACCCTTACTAAACTTGAAAACTGTCAAGGGCACAGAGAATGACATATTTTTTCTATATCAGCTGCCACACTAAATGCTCATACAGTGAACAGCTAAGAGGCAAATGAGTTCATGCCTCCATGATACATTCAGGGTAAATATTATTCTTGAAAACAGTTTATGAGTGATTAGCTTTCTGTCAAGTCAGAAAATGGTGAAGTTCATTTTTGAATTAGTTTTCATTAATTAATTTAATTTTACATAATTGACATTCCATATTCCAGAGCATCTTCAGTCACATCTCTAATAAAAATAAGAGCATTTATCTCTCCTTCTTACCTGACTATGTCAACTTCTAGCCACCTGGGCAATTTTTGAGTATATCCCTGGACACTCTATGGCATTTACTTCTCTCCCTGTCTCCTTTCCAAGCCTCTTAGGTCAAAGACTTTTGCAAAGACTCTATGATAGTCAGATAAATAAAATCACATTGCTCATAATTACCAGGGACAATTCTGTGTAATTAGATGTTAACTCTAGTATCCCCTCTTCTTTATGACTCTGAATAAATACCCACTCCTGTCTCAGTCTTGGAAAAAGCTCTATTGCAAATGGAGCTGCTTTGTTGCTCTCTGTGTAATTAACTAACATTAAAAGTCAGTAATTAGATCGTAAGTTTTAAATAAGTTGCCCTAATTACCTTTGGTACACGGTGTATTGAGTCAGGAGGGCAAGTCCTTCAGAGCAAAGAAAACTTGGCCATGTTGCTAAGAGAATTAACAGGGCTATTGAGTTTTTTTTTTCCTTTTCCATTCATAAATGGTAGATTGAGAATATACAGAGTGAGCTGATTGAAAGCCCAGGAAATGATTATGGGGGACATATAGACTTGTAGACCAAGAGAACCAGGGGTTATCTCAGACCATGTCTCAGAGAAACTGTTCTAATATGTGCAAAGATGTAATGCTCCCAAAATTGCTTCAGGAAAGCCTTATGTAGACTAAGAGTGTACAAACTATGTTCACATCTATAAATAAAAAAGAGGTCAAATGTGAGAAGACATGATAGTTAAAATTTACATTTTGGATCACAAGACAATTGGTCTCTTTGAATTCTGGGAAAATTAATGCTAAGTAAGAGGAACTCTCTGAAAATACCTGTCCTCATTTTCAATGGAAGAATAATGATTTTCAACTAACTTAGAACAGCATGACACTAATATTTTCATAGAATAAGTTCTCAGTTAATATTAAGAATGATATTAATGGCACAGATAATGGTGATGATTATACAAAGGAGTTATTTATTTATTTAGATGTTCCTCAGTCCTATTATTTAAAATATCAATAAATAATATATTTACTCCTCTCTGTCTCTCTGTTTCTGTCTCTGTCTGTCTCTCTCCATATATCTGTGTGCATTTGTGTGTATGTGTTGTCTATTACACCAAAAGGAAACTCTTATGCAGGTAGTCTGAGAATAACTGTTAGTGTCTTGCTTAGATTCATGGCAGTTTAAAAGGAAAATACAACCCTTACATTGTGTAGTGTATGTTTTGATGATTTTGCTGGCATGTAGAGACTAAGATCTTTACTATAGTGACATTTACAAAGTTATTTGTGAAGCAACCCAGGGAAAACACATGGACTAGGTAGTCTGAGTGATTCATTTATTGAATCAATTTATCTTGATGCAATACTTACACACAGCCATTTTCATAAGGAAATATAACAATAATGATATTAATGTTAAAGAGTAATATCTTACATTAATTGGTATTGTACGGTGTGGTAGAATCCATCTTCAATACTTTATACATACTAAGTAATTACACCACTAAGCCTACAGGTAGAGAAGAACAAGTAGTGTTACAGAGAGATATATTACTTGTTTGTAAATACATAAAAGCTTGCAAATGACAGAGTCAGTTTCCAAATATAACATTTAGGTTACAGAACTAGGGCTGCCAAATCCTACACAATAGTTCCATGGTTGCTAAGGGATATAATTGCAGTGTTGTATGTATCCACCTAAAAATCTTGAAAACAGAGTGTCTTTTGAGTATTTTACCTACTGTTCTTTGTATAAAAAGACTCTTCCAATTGTGTATTTGATTTTCCTTATAGTGCGGAAGAGCTACAGGCAATCAAGGACCACTGAGAAAATGACAATCATCTTTTCTAAAGACAAGTCCCTAAGAAGCTATCTAGTCTGATGCAGGCAGATATAAAAACATATACCTTGAGCAACACTAACTTAATTTATGAATTTAGCTGATTGAAACTTAGAATTTTTGTATTCTCTCTAACACATATGTGTGTGTGTCTATGTGTGTAACTATAATTTTTACAGAATAAAAACAAATGAATTTGATCAGAAATTGGGTTATGCAGGAGAGGTTAGAGGGAGGAGTGGGAGGCAGAGATGGTGTAAATGCAATGCCCATACATAAAATTCTCAATAAAAATAAAGCAAAATAATTCATTTAGGCTAAAATTCTTCAAAAATATTAAAGTTTCCAAAGCAATAGGCATGGGACAAAAAGAAAAAGTTTGAAAGATGAAAGATTGTCTTCCATCTCTCTTTGTCTCTCCTTTTTCTTTATCTTTGAATAAAGATTCAGAATTGCATCTGTGCATCTGCATGCATGTGCATTTGTGTGTACATGAGGATTTTTAGATAAATTATAAGTATTTATGTCAATACTTATAAGTTTACATATTGTGATTAATATGTGTGTTTGTGTATTTTATAAATACATATAAGCATGTATATATATATTTATAAAATTGTTATACAAAGTATGTATACATTCTATGTACACATTTGTATTTTAAAAATTGGAAAATTGTATCATCAATATAAAAACCACTAAGAGCACAAAGGAAATAAGATTTCTTTTGTTAAATTGCCCAGATCCAGTTTTGTAGTATAAAGGATGCTTGTTCATTTCCCAGCCACCCAGATTTCCGAAATAACTACACAGAAACAGTATTAATTAAATCACTGCTTTGCCTATTAGCTCTATCTTCTTATTGGTTAGCTCTTACATATTAATTTAACCCACTTCTATTAATCTGTGTATCGCCATGTGGTTGTGGTTTACCAGGTAGTTTTGTCCAGCTCCAGCACAGCTACATGGTTTCTCTCTGATTTCACCTCCTTTCTCCCAGCATTCAGCTTAGTTAACATGGAGAGGTCAAACTGGTGCCTACAGAACACCTTAACTCATATGTTCTAGAGTGTTTTGTAATAAAACTTACTCTGCAGGCAAGAGAAATATAAACACTAACCCAATTACAACCCCCTTTATCAACAATCTGCCCTACCTGCTAAATATGCTAGGTCAATAGTGGCACAAACCATGTAATCCATTGATTGAGAATAGCCAGTCAATGTCTGATTTGATTAACACCCACCCCCTGAGATGATACCCATACCAGATGCAATTCTATAACCCATACCTGGCAGCCCGGAAACATAGGATCAAATCAGATACTACTGGTCAAAAAAAAATGCCTCCTAATGATACTCTGCTATTTTCATAGTATGGTGCCATTTTTATCTATCATCAGAAAAGATTCCTTTTGAAGCTTTGAGAACAAATACAGAGACACACAGTCAGATATTATGAAAAGAGAGAGGGGAGGAGGGAGGAAGGGAAAGAAATAGAGAGACCTTGGAACACATAGATCCACCAGCTCCCTCCTCTGGTCAGGGAACTCTGGGGAAGAGGAGGCAGAAGAAGTGGTGGAGACACAGGGGACACCTGAAGAACAATGTCCTTAAATAAATAAATAAATAAATAAATAAATAAATAAATAAATAAAAGAACAATGCCCTCTAAAATAACTGAGCAAAGCTGACATGAAATCATAGGCACTGAGGCAGCAATCTCAGGGCCTACATGGATCTTTATTGAGTTTTCCACATATATAGTATACCTTTCAATTTAGTACTTTTGTGGGACTCCTGAATGTGTATATGAGATTTCTGATTATTGGGCCTTCTATTGGGTCTGGGGTCACTTTTACTTTTATGTTGGGTTAGCTTATCCAACTTTGTTATGATGGGTTATTTTTGTTTATTTGTTTGTTTCATATTACTGCTTTTTTGTGAGAAAAAAGAAAAACATGAAACTGCAAAGAATGGATGTAGGAGAATGACCAACAATGTGGAGAGTACAAAGAGAGAATGATAGTATGATATAGTGCATAAATTTGAGAAGGCAATGGTGGTATAATTTAGTTATCACTTTATTTAAGAGCAAAGTTCACTAACAGAGAAGGTCCTTACAGGAGGTGGATTTCACACAGACCTCCTGGAATCTTAGAAATCCAGAGCCCATGGACAAATTTAAATAATAATATTTAAGCAAATTGAAAGACAGCATATGCCCGATCATATGACAAGGACATTTGTTCAACTATGTTCATAGCAGCATTATTTGTAATAGCCAGAACCTGGAAACAACCTAGATGCCCTTCTTTGGAAGAATGGATGAAGAAAGTGTGGAATATATACACATTAGAATACTACTCAGCGGTAAAAAACAATGACTTCGCGAATTTTGCATGCAAATGGATGGAAATAGAAAACACTATCCTGAGTGAGGTAACACAGACCCAAAAAGATGAACATGGGATGTACTCACTCATAATTGGTTTCTAGACATAAATAAAGAACCTTCATCTGACGAAGGATGGAGATAGAGACAGAGTCCCACACTGGAGCACCGGACTGAGCTCCCAATGTTCCAATGAGGAACAGAAGGAGGGAGAATACGAGCAAAGATGTCAGGACCACAAGCGATGCACCCACCCACAGAGACAGTGGGGCTGATCCACTGGGAGCCCACCAAGGCCAGCTGGACTGTGACTGAAAAAGCATGGGATAAAACCGGACTCCTTGAATTTGGCGGACAATGAGGGCTGCTGACAAGGCAAGAACAATGGCACCGGGTTTTGATCCTACTTCATGTCCTGGCTTTGTGGGAGCCTAGCCAGTTTGGATGATCACCTTTCTAGACCAGGATTGAGGGGGGAGGACTTTGAACTTTCCACAGGGCAGGGAAGCCTGACTGCTCTTCAGTCTGGATATGGAGGGGGAGGAGGGGGGAGGGAGGGAGGAGTGGGGATGGGGGAGGGAAATGGGAGGCGGGGAGGAGGCAGAAATTTATTTTTTTCCAATATAAAAAAAACTAAAAAAAAAAGAGGATAGCTTACAAACTTTTGTTTGGATGTCCAATGGTTAAACCTCTAGTGATAATATTCTTATGGGAGACCTTGAGCTGCTAGGTAAAATTCTTACAAAAAACAGTTTCCAATAGAGAGCTTAAAACAGCTGCCTAACAGGTACTCAAGCAGGTAAAGTATAAATCCACAGATAAAGTATACAATAATCAACAAATACAGTATATTAATCATAATTCAGCTATGGCAAGTGTGTATATTAGATGTAAACTTATTATACAACAGCTTTATAAAACATGCTGTGCTGTGGGAGTGTCATATATCAATCTGTTGATTTCATTGCTAACAATAAATAAACTGCTGGCCCCATTGGTAGAACATAGGTGGGTGGAGTAAACAGAAGAAAACGAGAGGAAGAGGAGAGGGCGAAAGAATGCAGCTCTGCTCAGAGCCAGATGTCCAGAGAACACCATGCTCCTGTCTAGCGGGCAGACGGGATAGCTCTGCTCTCGAGGCCAGGTGAAACTCCGACTCAAGATGGATTAGGCAGAATCTCCTGGTAGCGCACCTCATGGTGCTACTAATATGATTAGAAATGGGTTAGTCCAGGTGCAGAGTTAGCCTAGAAGAGTCATGATAGAAATGGCCAAGCAGTACTTAAATGAATACAGTATGTGTGTTGTTATTTCGCATAAGCTAGCCAGGAAGTGGCTGCGGTGTTGGGGATGCAGCCCCGCCACTGCTATTCAACAATGCTGCTTATGGCTAAATCTTCTCAGTTTTGCTAGTTAAGATATTAAACTCTTAATTTAATCCAGTAGCTTGTCTGATATAAAAGGACAGGATAGAATCTGGAAAATGGTTTAACAAAATTTTGTCTATGATCAATGTTTCTTATACTAAACCATAGATTCATTGATAATTTTAAGATTGATTCCTGGACAATTGCCTTTGCTAAATTCAAAGGCCAAAAACAATGGTCTTTTCCCAGATCACTGCTACTATTTATGCACCTGTATCTTGCTAATGTTATAGCAAAAAATCCCTTAAAGGATTTTATGCTAAATTTTACAAATGGCTCTTCCAATGGAGGAACTGCATATATGGCTAACAATAATAAAAATTATAGAGCATAACAAGGCTCCTTCAAAGCAACTCATAAAAGTTGCCAGCAGATCCTGATGCAAACGGATCTGGCTTGATGACACCAAGCTTACCTTTGATAAGACAAGGTGAAAAAGCCCTTGCAATGCATTATGAAAAAACCGACCTGTATATATATTTGGGGTCGAGGACGTGTTTGTGCTTTTTTCACAGAAAGAAAATAAATCCTGGACGTGATGTCGAGGCTGCGGACACAGAGGAGGGCCAGACTTCCAGAGATGATTGAGGAGAGGTCCTTGGTCCGGTCTCCCCTGCCCCCAAGGAAAGGAGTGCCTGCTAACAAAACCATCTACACCACTCTGCAGAGGGTCATCCTGCCTCCAGAGTCCAGGGAGACCCGGCAGACATAAGTGCCAGGATGTGCTTCATGTAGCTGAATCCAACTCGCCTCACCCAGGTTCCCCCACCTGTCCTGGAGCACAAATGCTAAACTGCTTCTGCAGCTTGAACTCTAGTCTGCTTTGGAGCTGAGTTGCAGACTAAACATCAGACGGCTTTAAACTTTGGGACACAGAATACATTTTAATTAAAATATTAACCTCTCTTCACTTAAGAAGGGGGAAAACCGGGAGTTCCTGTCACTGTTGCTCAGAGACTGGAACTGGTGGTATTTGATAACATCAATGTATGTCATTGTACTCCTACTGAAATTGATCAAATGATATTTGTAACTGCTTATACATGTTGAGAAAAGTTTGACACATGCTGTAAAGTGTTTGGGTTTAATGCATATGTTAAAAGTTTAGATTTTGATCCCTTTTACACTGCCCTAATTTTTGTCAGGCAGCACACGTAACTTTATGTGGAGTAGGCACTTAGGAAGGAGGACATACCATAGGCCAGACTAAAAGGTGAATACTGGGTTGGGAAAAAGCCCTTTCTTCTTGTCTGGAGATGGAGTTATTGGTGCCAAAATTATATCATTATATCTATTGTTTGAGGAACTCCTCACAGTCTTTTCATTAATGATAGACGCAGGGGCCCAATGACGGGAGTTAGTGTGGATCCTCGCCTGAATAGCACACCATACAGAGGTTGTAGAAACCGGCTCAACATGGCATGGTACAGGTATGAGAGCGCTCTCCACATGGCCTAAGACAGGGTGCCCTGTGATCTGCTTACTTTAATCCTGCTAGATGCCTTTTATTTGAGGAGCTCCAAGGACGGGCGATTTATGGCAGGATAATCCCCCAACCTAAGGCAGGGCCCTGGGAACCCTAGGACGCCTAAGGGGGAAAGAAAAAAGGCCTGGTCCCCACTCGACCTAGGAGTCATCGATCACCCCTGTGTTCCCAGGAGAGGTGGATTGCTTCACCACTCGAGAGGAGGGTCTCTCCTTGTCTCAGTCCCTTCTCCTTTGGTCTGACACCATGGATGACTCTGACTGGTGCTCTCCATGTGATAGCTGCCTGCCTTTGTATGGGAGGAGGGAGGGGATCTGTGGGGAGCCGTTTCCCCCTAGAGATCATTGCAGGAACCATGGCCCTGGGGAGACTGCGGGGAACCCCACACCCATGGTTGTGCTGGGAATGGTCCTGTTGCCCCACACCCAGTTGAAGCTGTTAATGGAGAAAAATAAAATAAAAAAAAAAAACAGATCTTAGATGAAATTGTTTCTTCTCATTCAATCTGATGCTGGTGTGAGTATGATCCTTCTATACTAATTTGTGAGGGTTTTTTTTTCTTATAAAGAAGCATTGCTTTAAAAACACTTTTCTATACCTATTCAGGTGATCTTGTGGGTAGTATTTTTCATTGTGTTGATGTGACATATTATGCTTATTGATTGGAGTGTTTTGTAATACCAATCCATTCTCAGGATAAGTTCTATTCTTGTGCCATGAACCTTTCACATGTATAACTGGATTTGGTTTGCTAATATTTTGTTGAGAATTTTTGTATCTGTGTTAATCGAGGTCTGTAATACCCACCTTGCCATGTATCCATGTATGCATGTATGTGTGCATGTGTGTCCCCTTCTCTGGTTTTAGCAATGGAACAGTGCTGGCCATCTATAATAAACCTGGGAAGAATTTACTTCCTTTTATTTGTTCAAAAATAAATAAATAAATAAATAAATAAATAAAAACCTCTAATTTAAAGCTTCTGAGTTTATATGTCTACTAATTAAATATATCCATTTTTTTTCAAACCCCACCTTGGCTTCACAATTACCATATTCCAGACAACTTTGTCTATGCCCATGAGCAAACAGAATGGAGTCTATTTTGACTCTCTGGAGACGAAGGGTGTCTTCTCTGATCTCCAGAAATGATCATTTCTAAACGAATGGAAAACACTGAATCCACAGTCTTAGGAATTGACAGTGTCAGAGATTTCTACTATGTCAGTGCTCCTCACGGGTACCTGTATAGGGAACACTGCCACATTACACTCACAGGCAGTGTGACAAGGGCTGTCTCTTCTTATTCTCCATATAAATGTTCAGCTCAAATATTCTGTAGAAGTTAGGTAGAATTTCTGACACTGCAATTTCATTTCCCATGGGAAATAAATTAATTGGCTCAGGGATGGTCTGCTCTCCATTCCCAAACCAATGATATTTATACTCTTGCATAATTCCCTCTTTAAAAGTATAAGCTCTTTTTAATCATTTGCTGCTAATACATCCAATGGCTGGGTATTAAAATCTACAAGCCCATTGACACTTATTCAGAAACTATAGGGGATGCTTTATTTTGGGGCAGGCACACAAAAAACACCAACGAAAAATAGGAAATTATCTAGTGAATGTTTTAAAACATACTTAAATATGTATTTTTACTTACTTCTCAAAAAATATATAATAAGTAAATGATGCTAGTAATGAACAATGCTTCATTAAAATATTTGAATAATTACCAGCAGGCCTTTAATCCCAGAACTTGGGCGGCAGAGACTGGTGGATCTATGTGAGTTCAAGGCCAGTCTGGTCTACAAAGTGAGTTTCAGTACAGCCAGAGCTGTTAAAATATCAAACACTGACTTGAATGAAAAACAAACAACATCAATAAATAAAAAAGGAAAATGTATGTATAAGCTGTAAGAATAGAAAACTTAGAAACAGAGTGTAGCACCTGTGTTTGTAACACTGAAACCTATTAAAGTTTTAGCATTCTTCTAAAAACTATAAGTAGGTAGCCCATTAACTCCATCACTTTTACGTAAGCTAGCCAAGGATAGGGGAGAAATTATCATAGGGCAACGAGAACTTTGGATTGACCTATTTCTTTTTGTTTTACTAAAACATACAAAATTGCTTAAAATCTTAAATGTAAAATGGTATAGATGTTTAATGCGCAGTAGGCTGCGAAAGGTTAGATTTTCAAACACCATTTAATGGTAAACACCCAACTACATCTAGAGATTACTTTATCATATATGACCGGCATGAGAGTGTGCTCAGTTTTTCTATTCTCCCCTCTTCTCAGGACTTGAAAGAAAGTTATGAGGATATTTTTGATGGTCTATCTGTCTCTCTATTCTATTCGAGGTCTGAATGACAAGTCAAGCAAAGAAATTGAATTTTTCACTTCTCTAAACACTTTTGGCCCCTAGGAACACTGGAAAAGGTCAAGAGTTTTGCAGCATGTTTTTCCCCAAGCTACAGGATCAAAACTTATTTTTAAAAAGGTTGTTCCAAGCCCAATGAGACAGTCAGACGTGATAAAGAATATAAACAGTAAAGCAGTGTTCTCTGCAATTGCACGTTTTCCTCTTGGGAAGTTAATTCTGATGCCAATTACTCCCAAGTCTATTCTCACTAGTTTGAATTTGGGAATAAAACTAAGTTTGACGTAAGTGAAAAGAGTTTGAATTCAAAGATGTGAAGTTATGTCTTCATTTATATTTTAATTTTACTTTACACAAATTTTTCTGTTGTCCTTTTTTATGGTTGTTTCTTTTATCTACCATTTCTGGCATCTTTTCAAAAAATTACAATCATTCTTCTTCTTAGAGTTATTATTTTCTTTGTTACTATACACATGTATTGTTCTCTCAACTTACTCTCTGGGGCTCCATTCTCCACAATATGTACTGCCCCAGTCTTTCTCCTAGATTGTACACTGGACATTCAAGCTCATGTCTCAGAGACAGAATGTGATGACATTCATGTTTAAGATGTCTATAGTGATGGAAGTTATAAATACTTTAAGGTTTGCGTTGCTCAGTCCTGCATGACATAGAAAAGATGTCTCATGATACCAGCTATCAAGTATATGAGACTGTTAAACACCTATTAAAAGGTAACCTTTAGGAGTCAAACAGTACAGGGACCTTTTACATTTCATCGTTGGAATGGAAGAGATCAGGCTGGCAGACCAGACACAGGATTCAACCAAGCTAACTAGATACTTAATCCACAGAAACTGTGGTGTAGTATTTATTATAACAGGTCACTAAAATCTGAGTGACATGTTACACACAATAATTGATGTAGCCCAAAGCATTTTATATCTGTTTTTCTTTATTGATATCTTGTTTGAATCTTCTTAGTTCTTAAGTAATTATTTTTTTATTTCTATGTGATATTGCAAGCTACAGAAATCTCTCCCTGATCTCCAAGCCATATATGGATCTGTAAACAAAATCTGACTAATAGAAAGAAGCCCAGTATACCTGGTTTTCATTTCATTATTCCTTATTATACACACACATTTACTGAAATTTTTGTTAAAACAAGTTAAAAACAACTGCATTTAATATATTGTTTCTGGAATCATGTAGATAGGACCAGCTCTTTGTCACTGCATAATCTCAAATCACATGAAAGACTCAATCAGAATAAAAGAGTCAAATCACATAAAAGTCATCCCAGGTTTCAATATTAACAAAGAAATTTATATTTTAATTTTTAATATTTGAAGCTTTCAAAAATAATTGTGTTGATGACAAAGTGATATACATTCCTGTAATCTATTGGAGTAAATCATTCAGAATAAATCAGTGTGTTGGAAATTGGCATCAGAGGTCTATGAAGTAAATATAAAACCTAGAAAATTTAACAGTGCTCAATGGGGAAGATCCATCTGACCTCATTTGTTAAGAAAAGGGAGAGAGGGGTTTTAGGCATCGCTTTCTACATGAAGGACTTTGGGCAACAACTTAAAGGCTTCACTAGATTTTTGCATGCTCATTCGTTATCCACTGCACTTCTTTTAATTCAAGAATCCATCTTTATTGCACTGCTTTTATAATAAATACCTGCTCTGCATTTAAGGCCTAACTGAAATTCATTTATCATGACCTACCATTTACTATCCCTCTAGATAGACAATTATTGTCTTTTGTTAATTGAATATTTATACCTACTCTCTTTAAGTAACTGAAATGTTTCTTATATCACAGATTTGGCTTGTCCATTAATTGTGTATAAATACAACTCAAGAGGAAAGAATCAGCGCACTATGTTTAATTTGACGGTTAGAGTAACTTAGGTGATGGAGGTAAGATGAGGAGACAGAACAAAAGAGTGCAAAAGTACTCAAAAATTATTTGTTGGAATAAAAGAAGCATGTCTGGGAAAATTAAATTCTGTAATAGATTACCTCTTTAGCTGTTATAAGATTGCCAAGATTATTTTAATTAACTTTTCTTTTTATTGTTTCATTTCTTTTTTAACTTAAAATTATGCTATTGTGGTTTATAAAATTGCTTATGAACTATTACAAACTAGTCTGATTATTGATTGAACTTGTAATATATGTCTTTATGGAAAATTAGAGACATGGGGACAAGTGATGGAAGGTTACCTTTTCTTCTGATTGAGTAACATGCATAACATTACAGATTAAAACTGCGTTAACTCTGACACAACAGAGGAAATACTTTCATAAAAATTATTGCATTTCTATGGCTTAAAATAATACTCAAATATCTGAAATGACACAGCAGATCTCAAAGTTAATATTGAAAAACACTTGGAAGAATGAACTTTGTGTTTCTATCATATAGACCCGATTGCACCCATAAAAATCAGCCCTAATAATTTAGTCAAAATGAAAGAAATGTTATATTATAAATAAATTATCAATAGCAGGAAAGTGGTATTGGGTATAAGCAGGAAAGCCCACTGGACTGTAAGACTATCATTAAAATGATAAACATAAACACCTAACTCTAAGTTTGTAAGATTTTAGAATGTGTTAATAATTAAAGCATTAGAATCAGAAATTTGACATAAATTTTCATTATAATTATATAAGTAATAACATTTATAATTACTAGAGAGGAAGATAAAAAAATAATTGAAAATTTAAACCAAATGCTTTGATAAAATAAATGTATATGCATGGAAACATATCATTTGTTATGTGTGAAGATTTTTTCCAACCACAAATTTAGGACCTCATTATTACCTTGATGGGGTGAGATTTTTTATACGCATGATAAAATTGTTATCAATGTGTCTAATCTGCACTCTTCCAAATAGCATATCCCACCCTTAACAAATTTCACCCATACATTGCCAAATACCAGGGGGTAAAATAACCCCAAAATGTGAAACTCTATTTTAACAAAGTAGTTTTAGTATTATTTTACAATTATTACTTTTTAAATTAAAAAATCCACAGATAAAAATGACAGTAATTTTTATCCTTGACCTGAGTTTCTCTCAGTAACTTAGGCAAAGAACAGTTGAAATCAGCAATGTTCCGCTTACATCAGACAAGGGAGTAAAGCATTAATTCGTGTTGACCTGCTTAAAGATGTCAGCAAACCTTACTATTCTGAGTACTTGCAAACTAGGGGAAAGAAATCAGTGCATGTTATATAAGAATATCTTTTACTGACACTGCAGAGTATTTTTATCCTGGTGGAAGTTGCCTCTGGGCTCTGAAACCCTCTGACAGGGAGCAAAGAAAACTAATTGCAGTGAAATATCTTTTCAGGCAACCTGCCTATCACCAAATTCTATATGTAGTGGGAATGCACACTTACTTTAGAATATGTTTCAGCAGAAGGCAAGCCCCAGAGGAATTATTTTTAAGGTCAAGGAAACTTCTACAGAGCATAGGACTCAATTTCAACGCATAAAATGTTAGGTTTTGAGGAGTCATTAAAAATTTTCACCAAAATTTCAAGGAGTTGTATCCTCAATCACCTGGTGTGACCTCTTATTTTATATTCAAGGAAATGATATCAGAAGAGTTTTGCCATTTGTTTATCCAGTACAATTAATTGGTTACACAGGATGCCATGAAGTCAGGCCATTCTGAAGGTCCTTACCTTTAAGCAAACTTAATTGTAATAAAGACTTCCACTCTATCTGTGAGTCATGTTGATACCTGAGGTCATAAGTCTGAACAGAAATAGAAAAGAGACAGAAAAGAGAAGATACCTGTCCCCCCTTTAGGAGGGAAAAAGGACAGATGTCAAAAATCAGATCAGACTGAGAGATGAGACGACTACTAGTGATGTTTTCCTACTTGCAGAAGATGGGGCCAAAATCTATTTTCAACTTCAGCTGGTTTCATGGAAAAAGAAAAGTACATTAAGCATCCAAAGCTGGACCACTCTGTTTTGGGCATACTCATGACAAGTGTTTCTGTAAGAACTCTTATGTCTACAGGTTCAAGTGTGTCCATGGTGTTGTAGCCAGCTTGAGCAGCTCTCAGTATCTACAAATGCTTACATGATGGAGTGAGATCTACCTCTTAATTACTCCATAATAAGACCCACTCTAATGTGTCTTTCATGAGTTGTTATTGCCTTGTTCTGAAGCATTAAATGATCAATTTGTGCCTTTGTGTTGGTAGCTCTTCTGGAAAAATTCTGAAGGCAAATGTCAACAGCAATAACACCAAAACCAGAGGCATTTGTTGGGAAAGAGAAGAACATTGTGGGAAAAACTAGAATAATGCTTAAATGTCATTCACCCACTCTAAAGTGTTGATGGCTGATCTAGGGGCTTATACATATTGACCATCCACCAAGGATCGGTACCTAGGAATTAATCCTTAGAACTGAGAGGGTACAGACTATGAACCAGACACTTAGCAGCAAAGTCTCTCTCTTGGATATTAGTCACATTTCTCCTCCAGTAAAGCACTCAAGCTTTAAGTCTTTTAGTCGCCCTTTGTTTTTGGACATTATGCAAGAAAGCCTATGTCTTCACCACCAGAAATACTATCTCTAAGCAGTTGAACCATTGCTTCTATTCTTCTCATATCCAGATCAACTGGAAGTAGAAAAGCTAGCGCTTCTCCATCTGTGACTTCTGAAATGGGCAGAAGGAGGATCTCTGGGTCACCAACAAAATATACATTCTTTAAATAGTGGACAGGTGGCTTCATAAACATAATTACCATCTTTCATGAGATTCAGTGGCTAGGAATGATTGGAAGCATGAAAATAATGAATCTCCTAGTGATACTGGCTGGCAGGTGGGCTCTTCATCACTCTTAGTTAAATTATTAAAATATAGAAAACATAACAAGGTAAAGTAGAAGTGTTTATTTATAAGAATTAGAGACTTCGTTGACTTTTTTTTAAAGGACCATATATTCACTTAGCAATAGCTTATAATGCTTTTGCAGTCTCTTGGACAACCCTGACCTAGTCAAAAGTGGGTTACACATACTTGGTGTTTTGGGTTTTTTATTTAAAATTCAATTTCTCTTGGATAAAGCACTGTCAACTCAGATGGAAATAAGATACAATTAAAGTATTAAAATTGGGAATTTACAGGTAAATGAATAATAACAGAAAAGATACTATGAAGTGATGTAATACAGACCCAGAAAGCCATACATCACCTGAGGTTCTGAACTCCGAGTCTTCAGATATAAATATAGACCTAGAGTAAGAACAGAAACTAAGAAAGTAGAAAGGTACAATTGAAAGTGAGCATAAATAGAAGGGGGGCTCTAATTAAGGGAAGAAAGTGAGATAAATATAAATGGAGGAGTGTGCAAAATAAGAACAAGGATATGTGAAAAGTCATGAGGATTCATACAATTAACTATCTACCTAAAATGAACTAACTTAATATAAATTAGATTGCTTTCTTACACAATTCATACTCCCCTCTCAGGGTGGCCCCATCCAGAGTCAAATGGGCTCTCCCATATCAATCATTAATAAAGAAAATGCCCACAGTTTGACATGATAGTGGTAACTACCCAAATGAGGTTCCTTCTTCCCAAAGAGACTAGTTTTGTGTAGCTGACAAAAACTAAGCAGCTCTATCTCACACACCTACCGCAGGTGTCTCTTCACTTGAGAACAATTGTGAAAGATTGTTTTTCATACAAGGCACCTGGAAGAGAGCCTGGAAAATAGCTTTTGATAAGTGATTATTTTGCCTTCTGCTAGAAAAAAAAGATTTTAATAAAATAAAATACTCATCCTTGATCTCAGGTTAGAAGATAGTGACAGTTGTCCAATTAATTCTCTATTCTTCACAATAACTCAAGTTTTATCTCTTACAAACTAAGATTTTTGATGACTATTTATTCATTTATTTTAATAATCATTATTTTTTAATTCATCCATAGTCTTTTAACTGTTTATTTAAGGAAACAAATGTTTGGTTTGTTTTGAATTGATAATGTCAAGATGGAGTCAGTGTTCAAAATTATCAAGGCAGATCTTTTCTTGTTGAGCTTGCTTTCCCCAGGGGCTACAATTTAGTGTGTTCTGAAGTTTGGGAGAATTCTCCAGAACAGAGTTCTGAGTTTCTGAAGAGCCAAATCCTTTTTACATGTTGTTTCTCTACAATGAGTTTTCTGTCTTAGGAGGATTCTTGTAACAGACACCCAGGTACCCTTAAGTAGAGGTCACTCAATGCTTTTCTTTTCTCTTTTCAGCCTTTGCTTGCATTTCTGCAATGCTAACTGGAGCACCATTTAGAAAATTTTCAAGTTGGGGGTTTGTGGGGACACAGAGGTTGTACTAATGCCTGGCTTGAAATTGCTTCTCAGAGCAGTCATTGGACAATGTTTCTGGCTTAGCCTACATGACAGCCTGTTCTCCCTGACTCAGCTTTCTGTGTCCAGACAAATGATTCACTCCCAATGCATTTTTCTGTTCGTACTAAATAGGCTCTAACCATCACTGTATCTTTCAATTCCAGCTAGCAGCTTAGACAGCAGGTTTCTTTTCTCTTTCTGTTTTCTTTTTATAATGTTGCTAAGCAGGAATGCTTAGCTGGGGAAACTGTGTACACTCTTCTACTAATATTTGCTCACATCCTCTGTACATCCAGAGACTGTTGCTGTTACCAAACTCAGGACAAAGTCCACCTCATGCATTCAATTTCTTCACACATTGTTTATCAGCATTGCCATTTCTTGAATTTTTACTCAGTCTTATTAAACTCTCAACATAGGAAAACAAAACAATGAATATGTTCTACATATGATATCATTCAGTATCTACCCCACCCTCTTTAAGATTAATATTCAGAGCCATATTTTGCAAAATGGTAAAAGAAAGCTACAAAATAACTATTTTTTCTAAAAGCATATTGAAAATGAATGAAAGAAAATGATTGAAACCAAAGCAGTTGACCACCAAATGAAGAAAATGTTGCATTTAACCTTACATTTATATAATAAATGGATAATTATATTATTTTCTGCATTAAATTTATTTTATGGTCTCTGTCATTTCACCTCAACTTTTTAGTAGTCATATTCTTTATATAAAAAAGAAATAGCACGAATGATTCTGGTGCTTTCAGTATGACCAGTTCCTTGTAGTAACTCAATATTTAAGCAAAGGTAGGTAAGGGGTGAGGTGTAACTAAAGTTAACCTCTCCCCAGTTGGGGACATACTTAAATGAAATGTAAACTTTCTATGTTTTCAATAGTGAAGTCAAGAAAAGACCCAGAAAAATTATCATTATCCATAGTTAGACAACCAAATTCTCAATAATGACCTTTACCAGAGTCCTAGAACCAATCATATTCTACATTTAGAAATACAAAAACCTCATTGAAACAACAACAATAACAAAATAAAAGAGTTTACAAGTGCTAGGGAAAGATGTAAAAACATAGAAAAAAATACAGAGATCTCAACTAAAGAGACTGAGAAGTCATACCACCACTGTTTTATGCATTACATGTGTATCCTGAATTAATAGCGACTCATTTCTATACTGATGAGGCTACAGTTTTCTTCAAGTTACTACTTCTGATGGATAAATCCTTCAGAAACCATTCAGGAATAATGTTTAATCAAATTTCTGGGTATCCACAAAGGTTGTCAAGTTGAGATAAAAAGTGAAAGATGTAAAACTATCAGAAGATAAACTATAGTTTAGTGGAAAATAGAAAGAAAAACATCGTTTTAAAATAATAATAAAAAATAATGAGAGACAACACAGAGAGTTCTCAGGATTTTCTGTGTTTATGTGTTATACACATGTATATGTGTTTTTCTGTATAAACCTGTGAATGTATGCACAAACATGCAAAGTATACAGAATTATGTGAGAAACAGATGTTGAGGTTGACCTCTTTCCATTTCTCACACCACCTTATTTTTGTTTGTCAAGGTTCCTCACTGAACTCAGAGCTCATACATTTGACTAGTCTGGCTAGTCAGCAAGCCCCAGTAATCTGTGTGTCCTTGCACTCCAAACCTTCATATTCTAATGTTTATTGAAAACATTGTTTTCAGAAGTATATGTGTTTTAAGCCTTAGTAGCCCTTCAGAAATAAATGCAATATTTTATAATGGAAAATTAAAATGAGAATGCTACCATTATCATCAAATGACTTATAATTTTGAGATAAGTTTCACTTTCCTGCTAGCATAAAATTGTACCTTAACAGAAAGAAAATCCCAAGAGACCACAATTCTAGAGACAGACCTCCCAGGACCATATTCCATATTTCAAATGTTTAGAATTTTGGCTTGGAGAGGAAAGATATGAGTTTTCAAAACTTATCTTTAATCCTTGAAAATTTCATATGTGTATATTTTGTATCTTGACCACCTCCACCCTTAGTATGCTTCTGGACCCTCATCATAACTCCTCCTCAGCGTCATGCCTAATTTAATTAAATTAGGTTTTATTTTAAAGGATTTGTATTAAAGACTATTATATGACACAATACGTTTTTCTTTTCCTGTCCTACCGCATAATTAGCAGAGGTCGTTAATTTTAATTTTTCTTTTGTTTTTTGTTTTTTTTTTTTGCTTGTTTTGTTTTGTTTTTTTGAGACACGATTTCTCTGTGTAACAGCCCTGGCTGTCCTAGAACTAGCTCTTTTATTTTTTTTATTTTTAATTTTTATTTATTTATTTATTAAAGATTTCTGTCTCTTCCCCGCCACTGCCTCCCATTTCCCTACCCTCCCCCAATCAAGTCCCCCTCCCTCGTCAGCCCAAAGAGCAATCAGGGTGCCCTGCCCTGTGGTAAGTCCAAGGACCTCCCACCTCCATCCAGGTCTAGTAAGGTGAGCATCCAAGATGCCTAGGCTCTCACAAAGCATGTATGTGCAGTAGGATCAAAAACCCAATGAGTTCTCAAGTAGTCCTCATTGTCCGCTAAATTCAGCGAGTCCGGTTTTATCCCAGACTTTTTCATACCCAGGCTAGGTGGTCTTGTTGAGTTCCCAATAGAACATCCCCATTGTCTCAGTGTGTGGGTGCACCCCTCCTGGTCCTGAGTTCCTTGCTCATGCTCTCTCTCCTTCTGCTCCTGATTTATACAGGTAAAAGAAAGAATATTAGAACTAGCTCTTGTAGACCAGGCTGACCACAAACTAAAGAAGATCTGCTTGTCTCTGCCTTCCACGTGGTGTGATTAAAGTTGTCCTGTGTCATTACCACCTGGCTTGAGGTCTTCAATTTCCTTTACATTTTTAAGACATTCTTTTTGGGTAAAGTTTATGCAGATGTCGAGGAAATGCATCCTATTCCTAGGCAAATCAGTATTTTAACTAAAGGGAGTCCAGCCTTACCAATTATCTCTGATATCTCCTCCTCAAAAGAAATGGAGTTTCATTTAAGAATGTAAGGAATATATGTTTTTCTTTGGGTTTACCTTCTTATTTAGCTTCTCTAGTATCATGACTTATAGGCTCAATGTCCTTTATTTATGGCTAGAAACCAATTATGAGTGAGTACATCCCATGTTCCTCTTTTTGGGTCTGGCTTACCTCACTCAGGATAGTGTTTTCTATTTCCAACCATTTGCATGCAAATTCAAGAAGTCATTGTTTTTTTTTACTGCTGAGTAGTACTCTAATATTTATATATTCCATACTTTCTTCATCCATTCTTCCATTGAAGGGCATCTAGGTTGTTTCCAGGTTCTGGCTATTACTAACAGTCATCCTCAACCTTCATCAGGCCATGAAAGGAGACAGAGTCCCACATTGGAGCACCGGAATGAAATCCCAAGGTCCAAATCAGGAGCAGAAGGAGAGAGAGCAGAGCAAGGAACTCAGGACCGCGAGGGGTGCACCCACACACTGAGACAATGGGGATATTCTACCGAGAACTCACCAAGGCCAGCAGGACTGGGTCTGAAAAAGCATGAACATAGCGGACAATGAGGATTGCTGAGAAGTCAAGAACAATGGCAGTGGGTTTTGATCCTACTGCACGTACTGGCTTCGTGGGAGCCTAGGCTGTTTGGATGCTTACCTTACTAGACCTGGAAGGAGGTGGGAGGTCCTTGGACTTCCCACAGGGCAGGGAACCCTGACTGCTTTTTGGGCTGATGAGGGAGGGGGACTTGATTGCCTGAGGGGGAGGGAAATGGAAGGAGGTGGCGGGAAGGAAGCAGAAATCTTTAATAAATAAATAAGTAAATATAAAATAAAAAATGTAAGGAATAATGAGATGCTGGGGAATGAACTCAGACTTAAATACTGATTTCTATGTATAGATTAATAATTAGACAACCTTCGTCACATTACTGAATAACTATTGGCCCCAGTTCATGAACAAAAAATAATAAAACAAAAATAGTTTAAAAACTATGATATATGTCATATTCCTTTTTGTTGGGGAAAATATGATAGTACCTGTAATATGTTCAGAAAAATTGTGCAGAATTTGATAAAATATAATTTTATCATTTTAAACAATGTTCATATTCTTTAACTAGTTGGTCCAACAAAAAAATTCTCTATATAAATAATAATCAATTCAAAGATAATTGTATAAAGTAAATGAGTTACACCTCAGTTTCTCTAGGTTTAGGTAAGTCTAGATTCCTCAAATGGAAATACAGGGATCTATTACTGAATACATATTGACCTTTAGGACAATGTTATTCAATTGAGGAAGAAGAATATTTCATGAGTGCTTTTTGTAGGATTATTCAAAGATCACTATAGTGTTTGGATTTGTATTTACTTTTTAAAGTTTGTTTCAAGAAGAAGAAGAAGAAGAAGGAGAAGAAGAAGAAGAGGAGGAGAAGAAGAAGAAAAGGAGAAGGAGGAGGAAGAGAAGAAGGAGGAGGAGGAGGAGAAAGAAAGAAAGAAAGAAAGAAAGAAAGAAAGAAAGAAAGAAAGAAAGAAAGAAAGAAAGGGAAAACCTTATCCATGGCAGATAATACTTTCTTTCTTCCAGATTCCAAGATTCCATCCTTGTGATATAATAACATGCTACAGTCACTTTTAAGAAAATTTGTTGTTTGCTTGTCAAAACTTAAAAAAAATTGTACATTGTACAATTGTACATGTTCAATAAATATATTTGTTATAAACTCATTGTTACAAATGAAATCAAGGGTATTTCTACTAACAATTCTTTGAGGAAATTTTATATAATTGTGCATTATCATAGGAAATCAGTTACATATGGTTAACCAATTTCAACTGCACTGTGTTGCCCAATTACATATCAATAGGTAAGAGTAGAAAATATTATTTTCTGATTGATGAGCATGAATTGGGATTAAAAATGTCAAAAATAGGATATGTATTAAAGCAGGAAGGAAATGGGGATGTGTTCAGTATGTATTTGTCAGAGCCCACTTCTCCTGCCATACAGATACTCATGTATAATCCACACAATTACCATCTGTTCATTGAATAACAGTTCAGATAAATGCATTTCCTTGTAGGATGACTTCCTCCTATTTCAGTATACCTTCTGAGAGTCTAATAACTTATTAGTAAATTAATACATATGTACCTTACTATCAAATGCTGTGTATATAAAAGTGTAGTAAGAATGAATCACAACTTAAGCCAAAGAGAATGTTATAAAGCATAGCAGTTACCCTTTAACAACCATGAAATCATGCTTTTCAGGAACGGCAAATATGTTTTGGTTCTTGCTTATTTTTTTTTCTCTTTAAGTCCATTTGCCCAATATCTTCCACATGGAACAAGTCTCCACCTTATAACTGATCTTTCTTTTTTTTTTAAGTTCTCCATGGTCACATATGAATTAAAAATTGAAGAGTAAGTCCTTGTTTGTATGTATAACACATACACATGTGTATATATGTATTAATATGTTTATGTGTATATTAATCAATCCATAATTAATTAAAGTAAAATAAAAGTAGTTGTGGCAATAAGACATATGTATATATGTATTAAAATACCACTTCCTTCAATCCAGCACATATTTATAGCTTCTGAATTTGTGAAGATGTCCAATGCAAATCATACTTCAGTATTTACAACCAAATCCAAATATAGAATGACAATAAAACCCACACTAAGATAGACATAGAAACTATTCTTCTTTCTGCTTAGCTATTGGCTTTTCATCTTTTTATTAGGCGAATCATGTGTTTTAGACAGGGAAAATAACACAGCTTCACAGAGTTAAACAAATAAAGCAAAAAAAGAATAAATATATCCTTGCATCATTAGACAAATGTTTCACAGTATAAACAAATATATTCCATCTTCAATAAATATTCCATAACAGTGGTCTTTCTATATATAATTAACATATATAATTATAAGATTCGAATCTGCTGTATTTATTTGGGGGACAGAAGCAAATAAATTAGCATGTACTATAGAATTTTAAAATTCAGAAGTGAATCTACATACCTCAGTGTAATTATTCTCTACAAATGCTCAGAAATAATTTAATTGAGAAAACACTTAGTATCCCACAAATATAAGATGTACTCATATTTAAACAAAACCAATTGTATCATGGTCCCAAAGTTTAAAAATATTTAAAAAATAACTTGAAATTTGATCATGTGCCTAACTAACTGACTAACATTTGATATAGAACATACCACTTAGAATTGTAATCTTCAGAAGAAATATAAAACACAAAAGTATTTATTTCCCCAAGTTAAGAAAAGATTTATTGTCATTTTCTTAAAATCTATTCAACAATGGAATGCAATTTTTATTACTACAGCTCTATAGTACGATTTGAGGTTGGGGATGGTGTTACTGCCAATAATTCTTGTTTGTTTAGGTAAATTTTAGGAATATTGGGCTTTTTATTTATCCATATGAAACTAAAAATTGTCCTTTCAAAATCTATGAACAAAACTGTTGAAATTTTAAATCAGATGTCATCAGATCTGTAGATTGCTTTTAGTAAAATTCCCATTCTTACTATATTAATCTTAACAGTCCATGACTGTGAGATCTTTTTATATTCTGATATATTCCACAGGTTTTTCTTAATGTCTTTAAGTTTTGTTCCATAAAAGTCTTTCACTGACATGGTTACTTTTACATCAAAATAACATTTTTGAGGCTATTATAAATGTTGTTGTTTCTGAGATTTTTTCTCAGTACATTTGTTATTTGTATATAGGAAATCTACTGATTTTGTTAGTTAATTTTGCATCCTCATAATTTGTTGAAGAGTTTATGAGATGTAGGAGTTTCCCAGTGAAAATTTTAGGATCACTGATGTATTGTACCATAGCATGAGTTTATACTTTGACATCTTTCTTCATAAATTATATCCATTTGATCTCCTTCAGTTGTCGTATTGCCACTACTACTTTTATTTTACTTTAATTGATTATGGATTGATTAATTATAGGTATTATGTATGTATCATGCGTTTATCTTTTGTGCTTTTTGAAATTACTGAATGAGCAAACAAGTGTGTTTCTGTGTCTATATCTGTTTCTTGTGACTTTTGAGGAAGGCTCTTTTACTTAGGCTTATTTATTTGGTCCCTTTAACAATGATTTAAAAAAATAAAATGAGATGACCTACTAAAACCTCAGAAAGTAAGCAGATTAATACCTTCAGATATCACTGAAACTGGCCAGATTCAGTAGACTCTTCTCTCCTAAGAAATCAAATCACAGAAATCTTCTGACAGACACCCTCAGACCAGCTGGAAGGGGCTAAGGAATAGTGAGATATCCGAAAGAGGCAATCTTCAATCTATAAACTCTTTGGCTCACAATAAAATCAAAAACAAGCAAACTAGCAAAAAATGCCCAAGAGTATAATAGGAAATATTTCAAAGACATAATTAAGGAAATGAAATTTCACATCTGGAAATGATTAAAAAATTAGTTGGTTATCCAACACAGAGGGTTTAACCTTCATGATTGAAATCATACATAATTAAAAATGTAGAAAAACAAACTCAGGAAAATATGTATGTATACACACATATGTGTATAAGGATGTATGCAATGATATGTGTGTATATATGTGCACACATATGCATATCTAGATTGAGCATGTGTGTAACAGTAAGAAGAAAAAGATGCTATCAACTTGAGGATTGGGGTACATAGAAAGGGTTAGAAGGGTCCCTGGAAGACACTGAAGGGAGGAAAGGGAATGTAACAATGATGCAATTTTTATTTAATTAAAAGTATATTTTAACACACAGCAACACCTCTTACCTCCCCTAGACATTATAATCCATCCCACAAGTCAGGCAGCATTATTAGAGTCCAGGCTGATCTTAGAGTTCCAAGTTAAGACACTATATACAGTGTGCTAATACTCCCTAAAGCTAACTCAACGGCCCAAAACTGTATCCCCTACCCTGCACTCCATCTCCCCTTTCCCCCATTCCACCCCCCCCCCAGTTTCCAACTTTTGCCCAGCAATATTGTCTAATTCCAATATCCAGGAGGATAACTATATATTTTTCTTCGGGTTCACCTTCTTATTTAGCTTCTCTAGGATCACGACTTATAGGCTCAATGTCCTTTATTTATGGCTAGAAACCAAGTATGAGTGAGTACATCCCATGTTCCTCTTTATGGGTCTGAGTCACCTCACTCAGAATAGTGTTTTCTATTTCCATCCATTTGCATGCAAAATTCAAGATGTCATTGTTTTTTACTGCTGAGTCGTACTCTAATATGTATATATTCCATGCTTTCTTCATCCATTCTTCCATTGAAGGGCATCTAGGTTGTTTTCAGGTTCTGGCTATTACAAATAATGCTGCTATGTACATAGTTGAACAAATACTTTCGTCATATGGTAGGGCATCTCTTGGGTATATTCCCAAGAGTGGTATTACTGGGTCTTGGGCTAGGTTGATTCCAAATTTCCTGAGAAAGCACCACACTGATTTCCAAAGTGGTTGCACAAGTTTGCATTCCCACCAGCAATGGATGAGTGTACCCCTTGCTCCACAACCTCTACAGTAAAGGCTATCATTGGTGATTTTGATTTTAGCCATTCTGACAGGTGTAAGATGGTATCTCAAAGTTGTTTTAATTTGCATTTCCCTGATTGCTAAGGAGGTTGAGCATGACCTTAAGTGTCTTTTGGCCATTTGAACTTATTCTGTTCAGAATTCTCTGTTCAGTCCAGTGCCCCATTTTTTTAATTGGGTTAATTAGTATTTTAAAGTCTAGTTTCTTGAGTTCTTTATATATTTTGGAGATCAGACCTTTGTCTGTTGCTGGGTTGTTGAAGAATTTCTCCCAGTCAGTAGGTTGCCTTTTTGTCTTAATGACAGTGTTCTTTGCTTTACAGAAGCTTCTCAGTTTTAGGAGGGCCCTAGGATAGAACAAAACATGACGGGGAAGAAAAAGTCAATAAAATAAAATATAATGCTATTCTGCTATACTTGTAGATTGTTTCCTAGCACAATTGCCATAAAAGAGGTTTCATCCAGCAATTGAAGGAAACATATACAAAGACACACAGACAAACCTTAGGCAGACCTCAGGAAATACTATGGAAGAGGGGAATGAAAGATTATGAGAACCAGAGGATACCACAAAAAAACTACAGAATTAACGAACCTCGGCTCATAGGTGCTCACAGAGACTGAACTGCCAACCAAAATCTTGCAGGGGACTGACCTAGACAGTCTTCACAACTGTCATATTTGTGTACTTGGTCTTCTTATGGGACTCCCAACAGTGGGAACAGGGGTTCTCTGACTCTGTTACCTGCTTTAGGGACATTTTTTTTTCTTACTTGGTTGCATTATCCAGCCTCAGTAAGATAGAAGGTGTTTAGTCTTACTGCAACTGATATGCCATGACTGTCTGATATACATAGGAGACCTTACCTTTTCTTAAGAGATGGGAGGAGAATTGGATGGGGGAGACATTTTGAAAAAAGGGACTGGGAGGAGAGGTGGGCTATGATAGGTGTGGGAAAACTAATTAATTAATAAAACTATTTGTTAAGATTTTCAATAAAATATCTAATAAGGGAACATTATTGTAGTATTAACAATTTTTTCAGCTCAATGATAAATAAATAAGTAACGGAACTAGAGAAATGGCACCAAGTAATTTGAATATTTATTTTGCTAAAGAAAAGGCACATGGAAATAATTATCATTATTACTATAAAGATCACTTTTAAAATACAAAGTACTAGTAGTACTATATGGTTAAAATGGATAAAATGGATATGGGGGAGATGGTTAAGCAGGTAAAATATTTGTGTTGCAAGCTTGACTACCTAAGATTAATATCTGGAAATCCAAGTATGGAACCAGATTCAGTGGCACATATTTGAGATCAAAACACTCCTATGACAAAATAAGAGGTGGAGACAGAAGAATCTTCTAGAAACTTGAAACCAAGCTATTCTGGGATACAAATCACAGCAGTAGATACAATAAGGGAACTTGGACTATCAAGTTGGAGGGCAGCTATACTCACCAATATACCACAAACACTACACTATCATTACTGACAAGGTAGGCAGAGAGAACCAACTTTAAAAATTTGCTGCATTACTTCTTCAACTGCACCATAACAGGTGTATGGGCTACACATGTGTGCATGCACACACAAACACATACACACACACACACACCACCACCACCACCACCACCACCACCACTTCCATTAAATCTATCTGTAATTAAATCAAAGTAAGAAAATAAACATTACTTATTTTTAATTAATTGATTAATTTGTTTGTTTTCTCAGGATATATTTCCCTCTGACAGTTAATGTGCACTTTGTACATTCAGGAATATATAGACACCAGAAGATGACATTGGTTCCCCTGAGATTAGAGTTACAGGTGTTTGTGAGCTATCATGTAGATACTGGGCAATAAACTATGCTCCTCTAAAGAGCTATAGACACTCAAAACCAATGTTTTATTGTTCTAGCTCTAAAATTTTAAATTTACTAAAATTGGCCATAGTAGGTACCAGAAAAGAGGAGTGAGCAGATCCAGCAGGCAGATAGGTATAGATATTTGTAGAAAAGTATTTATCTATTTATAAGCATAACCATATCATATGAACCATGTGAGAACCCAAAACTGTGAGCCTTTTACACTTTTTTTTCTGATGGTCAGAGAGTTTGAGATTTTGTTTTTTTCAAAGTTGTTGACAGCAGGTATAGCTACAAAACAAGATATCCTACCTAGGGTGTAGTTACTTGGTGTTTTGGACATTAAGATGCCCCATAGAGATAGATTTGCTCCATTCTGACCAAAGTTCATAGAATTCAAACATACTTCTGCGCCTTCTTTTGAAATAGGAGTTTTGACTTAGGGAGTGGCTGCCTGCAGGACACTTGGTCTAGGCTGTTTTCACTGCCCCAAACATTGAATACTTTTCTCAAGAAATAATGGCATTTCTCTGATGGACAGTCTGAGATTTCATCTTACACTAGTAAAAATGGCCAAGGTCAAAAACATTGATGACAACTTATACTGTAGAGGATGTGGAGTAAAGGGAACACTTCTGCATTGCTAGTTGCAGTGCAAACTGGTACAGCCCCTTTGGATATCAGTATGGTGATTTCTCAGAAAATTATGAAACAACCTTCTTGAAGACACAGCAATACCACTTTTGGGTATATACTCAAAGGATGCTGCTCTACTATGTTCATAGCAGCATTGTTTGTCATAGCCAGAACCTGGAAACAACCTAAATGCCCCTTGACCAAAGAATGGATAAGGAAAATATGGTACATTTACACAATGGAGTACTAAGCAGAAAAATATAATGACATCTTGAGATTTGCAGACAAATGGATGGATCTAGAAAACATCATACTGAGTAAGGTAACTGATGCTCAGAAAGACAAACATCATATATACTCATTCATGAGTGGCTTTTAGACATAAAGCAAAATAAAAGCCTAAAAATTCACAGTCCCAGTGAGCCTAGACAACAATGAGGTCCCTAAGAGAGATACACATGGAAAGTGGGAAAAGTCAAGGTCTCCTGAGTAAATTGGGACCATGGGGACCATGGGAGAAGGTAGAAAGGAAGGGGAGCAGAGAAAAATGTATAGATCAATAAAATTACTAAAATAAAGAATCAGAAAAAGACAGAAAAATAAAAAAACTACATTGATACAACATTGACTTCTCATAACATGTTCTAAATAAAATTTTTGTTGGGTTTTGAAAACAAAAGAAAGAATGACTTATTTCTTATGTACTGAAGCAAGTAACTTTTCCGGTTGTCCTTTGTGAAATGAGGTATAAAAGTGTATTGAAATAAACAAAGCAAAATTCGGCATTCAGTGTCATCTGAGTTGCCCTCCCAGTACTATCCTATGTCTCTGTGTCTTTTTCTTATCTTTGTTCCTCCTACCTAAAATTTCTAATCCTCACACACCTACCCTGGTATGTATGAACCAGCCGTGGCTAGGATCATGGCAGAAGTCACCCCAAATAGATGTCTCCCAATACCAACAATGTAACAGTCCCAGAAAAATGAAAACACATATTCACAGAAAAACAACAAAAAGGTGTGTATAAATGTCATTAATGGTTTTACTCATCATTTCACACTGAAAACAAATCAAATATTTATGAGTTAAAATGCTCTTTATATATATATGATAGAAGAAATCAGACTGTTATAATTTTTCAAAGTTCATATAACTGTACACTTTGCCTACATGTGAGTTTCATTTTGTTTTACTCAATAGCATTTAAATACACCTAACTTTGTAAACACTGATCCCAGATTTAAAAAAATGAATAGGAAAGGCAAAATTCTAAATACGTTACAAAATATCATGAATATTTGAATGATTTTGCTTAGGGAGTACCATATTAAACAAGATCCAGTCAACAAGACTGATCATTTAGCAGCATTAAAATTAAGATTCCTATTTGTAAAAACAGATCACAGCAGTAAGTGGCAAGATAACAACTGGGAGATACAAGCTGAAGGACTACATAAAGTGTTTCATAAATCATTAGAAAATGAGACATAAATTCACTATAATTATTGGCAAAAATTCAAGAAGGAATTTTTAGAAGATAAAAAATGAAGTAAAACAATTATATAAAAATGTTCATCCTTCACAATGGTGAATTGCCAAGACATGAGATAATTTTACATACATTACTGGTAAGAATGTCAATAATCTCTATGTAAATTTAAATGGAAATATGTATTTTTCTAAGTGGCTTAGGAAATAACTAGGCTTTGCCATTAATTTGAACCAGCATAATTCCTATAATCCTGTTCTCATGTGTGGGTTTAAGATTAACTCTTGTTAGTGTAGCTAGTGATTGCATAAGTGAATTTTAGAAGCAAAATTTTGAATGAGAAAAATATACTATGAGAAATTTTTAATGGATGAGTCTCTGTTCAGTTTTTGTACACATAGTAAAAATGTAGAAATGAAACAACTGTATATGAACCTGTAATCTCAACAAAATTTATGGTTTTATAGTAAGGGACTGGAATAAAGAAGAAACATAATAGTCCAGTGATTTTAACAATGATGTATTTCATGCCATGAAGTTGTTCCTGTATTCTGTTTTATCATGTATTGCAAATTTACTATAGTATTTATTAATAAAAATGAACTTTTAAAATATTTGGGGGCATGTATATGGCATCACATATGCAGAGAGTTCAAAAGGAGACTAGCAGATTCTCTTTTACCCCCAGGAAAGATTCAGGGATAAAACTTAGGTTGTCTGAATCAAGACAAGTATTTTTACCCACTGAGTCATATTGTGAACCCTATATACAAAATCTCTCATAATCATAAAATTCTACATATAAAAAAGGAAACATTGGTACCATGACAATTTAGAAATATTGTTATATTCTAAGAATTAATTTAAGAGGTCTAAAATTAATCTAGTAGCATAAAGAAGAATTTGGATAAAGAGAGCTAGTAATTGGGTCACTTAATTTCTACATTTAAGATCTGGAGTTAGGCCACCAAAGAACTCCTACAGCTGATAAACACCTTTAGTAACATGGCAGAATACAAGATCAACTCCAAAAAATCAGTTGCCCTCCTATACACAAAGGATAAGGGAGCAGAGAGGGAAATCAGAGAAGCATCACCTTTCATGATAGCCACAAAAAGCATAAAATATCTTGGGGTAACTCTAACACAGGAAGTGAAGGATCTATTTGACAAGAACTTTAAGTCTTTGAAGAAAGAAATTGAGGAAGATACAAGAAAATGAAAAGATTTCCCTTGCTCTTGGATTGGAAGGATCAACGTAGTAAAAATGGCAATTCTACCAAGGGTGATTTATAGATTCAATGCAATCCTCATCAAGGTTCCATCAAAATTCTTCACAGATCTTGAGAGGACAATAATCAACTTTATATGGAAAAACAAAAAACCCAAGATAGGCAAAACAATCTTACACAATAAAGGAACTTCTGGAGGCATTACCAGCCCTGACTTCAAACTCTATTACAGAGCTCCAGTATTGAAAACAGCTTGGTATTGGCATAAAAACAGAGAAGTCGACCAATGGAATCGAATAGAAGACCCGGATTTTAACCCTCAATCCTATGAACACCTAATTTTTGATAAAGGAACTAAAAGTTGACAATGGAAGAAAGAAAGCATCTTCAACAAATGGTGCTGGCATAACTGAATGCTAACCTGTAGAAAAATGAAAATAGATCCATATCTATCACCATGCACAAAACTCAAGTCCAAATGGATCAAAGACCTCAATATCAATATGAACACACTGAATCTGATAGAGGAGAAAGTGGGAAGTACTCTACAACATATAGGCACAGGAGATCACTTCCTATGTATAACCCCAGCAGCACAGACATTAAGGGCAACATTGAATAAATGGGACCTCCTGAAACTGAGAAGCTTCTGTAAAGCAAAGGACACTGTCATTAAGACAAAAAGGCAACCTACTGACTTGGAGAAAATTTTCACCAACCCCACAACAGACAAAGGTCAGATTTCCAAAATATATAAAGAACTCAAGAAACTAGACTTTAAAATGCTAATTAACCCAATTAAAAAAATGGGGCACTGGACTGAACAGAATTCTGAACAGAAGAAGTTCAAATGGCCAAAAGACACTTAAGGTCATGCTTAACCTCCTTAGCGATCAGGGAAATGCAAATCAAAACAACTTTGAGATACCATCTTACACCTGTCAGAATGGCTAAAATCAAAAACACCAATGATAACCTATGCTGGACAGGATGTGGAGTAAGGGGAACACTCATCCATTGCTGGTGGGAGCACAAACTTGTGTAACCACTTTGGAAATCAGTGTGGCAGTTGCTAAGAATATTGGTAGTCAACTTACCTCAAGATCCAGCAATTCCACTCTTAGGAATATACCCAAGAGATGCCCAATCATAGTACAAAAGCATTGTTCTACTGTATTCATAACAGCATTATTTGTAATAGCCAGAACCTGGAAACAACCTAGATATCCCTCATTGAAAGTGTGGATAAAGAATTAGAGTACTACTCAGCGGTAAAAAATAGTGACATCTTGAATTTTGCATGCAAATGGATGGAAATAGAAAGCACTATCCTAAGTGAGATAACCCTGACCCCCCAAAAATTAGTATGGTATGTACTTACTCATTAGTGGATTCTAAGCATAAACAAAGGACATTGAGCCTATAGTTCGTGATCCTAGAAAAGCTAAGTAATAAGGTGAACCCAAAGAAAAACATATAGATCCTCCTGGAAACTGGAAGCAGGCAAGTTTGCCAGGCAAAAATTGGGAGTATGGGGTTATTGTTGGGGTGGGGGGAAGGGAAGGGAAGGGAAGGGAAGGGAAGGGAAGGGAAGGGAAGGGAAGGGAAGGGAAGAGAGGGAGAGAGAAGGGAGAAGGGGAGGATTGGGGAGAGCTTGGGGCAGTGGGATGGTTGAGATGGAGGAAGGGCAGAGATAAGAGCAGGGAAGATATCTTAATTATGGGAGCCATTTTAGGGTTGGCAAGAGTCTTGGCCCTAGAGGGGTTCCCAGGTGTCCAAAGGGATATTCCCAGTTAGGTCCTTGGGCAGCAGAGGAGAGGGTGCCTGAACTGGCCTTGTCCCATCATCACACTGATGAATATCTTAAATATCACCCTAGAACCTTCTTCCAATGATAGATAGAGATAGAGAAAGAGACCCACATTGGTGCACTAGACTGAGCTTTCATGGTATAGTTGAAGATCAGAAGGAGGGAGAGTATGAGCAAGAAAGTCAGGACTACTGTGAGGGGTTGTTTCACCCACTGAGACAGTGTGCCTGGTCTAGCTGGACTGGGACTGAACGAGCATGCGATCAAACAGAACTCTCTGAATGTGGCTGACAATGGGGCTGACCAAGAAGCCATTGTTAATGGTACTGGGACTTGTTTCTACTGCATGTACTGGCTTTTTGTGATCCTAGTCTGTTTGGATGCACACCTTCCTAGGCCTGAATGGGGGGGGGGTGGCCCTTAGTCTTCCCACAGGGCAGGATACCCTGCCCTCTCTTAGGACTGGAGGGGGAGGGGGAGAGAGAAGGGGAAGTGTGAGTGGGGAACTGGAAGAAATGGGAGAAGGGGAGGAATTGGAAATTTTGAAATGTTGAAAGCAGTAAAAAATAAAAAAAGAAAACAAAACAAAAACAAAAACAAACAAACAAAACAAAGATTACAGCCAGATAGTGGTCATTGAAAATCCATTACTTTGTTCAAAAAAAAAAAATCTGAGATTAAACTGTCTTGTGATTTTGTTTCAGTAGTCCTAATCATTTTTGAAATCAGCAGAAATTCCTTAATTAGTCATACAGAGACAGCATCATGATTTCAGAAAGTTATGGTGACTTCCTATGATAGTGTTTTTCCTTGTTCCCCCCCACTCTGGTACCCTAAGGGAAAAAGGTTGTAAAAAGTAGCAAGCACCCCTTCCATAGTTCTCTCCTACAAATAGTTTTAAACCCCTCACCTCCATAACCAGTATTCTATAGTCTGTTATTGTCTTTGAATAAATTAAAAATTTCTGCTGAAGACTACTCTATTTCTGCTTGCCTGCTGTGGGACAATGATATTGTATCCTGTAAAGATTTGTCATTTGTACTGGTTTAATAAAATGCTGATTGGCCATTAGCCAGACAGGAAGTGTAGATGGAGTGACCAGATCAGGAGATTTCTGGGAAAGGGAAAGGCTTAGTCTGCAGTGGTCACCTAGAGGAAGCAAGATAAGAATTTATTGATAAATAAATTATTGATAAAAATTACCAAGCCACATGCTAACACAGACAAGAATTTGGGCTAATTTAATATGTAAGAGTTAGCTAATAAGACAGCCTCAACTAATAGGCCAAGCAGTTTATGATTAATATAAGCCTCTGTGTATTTCTTTGGGACTAAATGGCTGCAGGAATGGGCAGGATCATTCATTGTCTTGGCCCTACTTGACCCTTTCTCAGGATTTTGTACATCTTGGAACAATTTCTACCTAGCTTTCTCTTATTGCCCAAATTTACATTTGGTGTTGCCTTTTAGTTACTATTATTATGATTATTATTTTTCTAGACCATGTAACAATAGCTTTGTATCACCTCAAAACAGACACTTCCCACCAGATGCAAGGAGAGCAAGCACACATATTTACTTTAGATTCTAATAATCTTACATGTTTACAATTTCTTTCAGCCAATATTCTTGTATATTTTTCTAAAAGACATTAAATAGTAGTTACCATAAACATGCTATAAGTTTAGTGAATTCAGGATCCATGGCTTCCTTTACAGTCAGTAAAGCTTTGTCTCAAAAGAGAGTTGCAAATATAGTAGGAATTCAAAGAATACTTTGAGAAAGAGGACATAAATAGTGAAAGTATGACACAAAATAAATTACTAATAATTGTATGCTTTGTGTTAGAGTAGTAAAAAAAATCTATGTCCTTTACATCACAACACATACATGTGAGAGAATATGAAGATAGTTTGCTGGGATAGAATACAATAATTTTTTATGGATGTCTGTTGCCTGTACCCTTCTAAATGTTGAGGTAGGACCACCAGGATATTATGATATGTTGGCTGTTCTTTTGTTTTTCAATATTTTACTATTTGATAGTTTCTTATATTTATATAATAAATCTTAGTCCTTTGACTAATTATGTCTCCCTCTCATTCTCCTCCCTCTACTACCGCAGCCCTCCATTTCAATTAGTCCACTCTCTATTTGTGTGTAGTCCATTGCTTTTAATTGGAGTTTCTTGGTCCAGAGTAGAAGGTTATTAATGGAACCAGGGCAAATTTCAGTGGACAAATAACTGAAGAAAATGATACTCACTCTCCCAAACCATAAACCACACATAGTTACATAGGGATGGGTGAAGCCTCATTGGATTCTCCAAGCTATGACAAAATATTGAAGGATTCAAACTTATGTAAATAATACATTTGTTGTCTACAATTACTTGCCATATCTTCTTTTTTGTGGCATATTCTCCCATCCATTAGCTCTCACATTCTTTCTGTCCTCTCTTTTGTGGTGTTTTCTAAGCCTTAGAGAAATAATAATGCTTCCCTATGTAGAGTTGAGTTCTCCACATTTGCTTGTTCTTTGCACTTTGGCTAATTATGGTTTGATGGATGCTGGTTTTAATTCTCCATTTTTATGAATCTGCTTAACGGGGCCAGCTCAATCTCTTTAAGGGGTATTTTTAGGTAGGATAGAAAATGTGATTGCTGTAATATAGATGATATAAAATGAATGATTTGCATATTTCATTATGCTAATGCACTCTTATTGAGAAGGGAAGAACTTGTTTTTAAAATATTCTAATTCATTAAACTCATTATTGTTTGGAACAACATAGCTAAAAAAGTATAAAGAGGTGGAACATAAGGGATGGTTGTGAGCAGGATCCACAGATATGTTCCATTCCCAAATGGACCATAGCAATGAGAGGGGACATGATCATGAGGCTTGACCCTGCAAAACTCCTTTTCCTAACCTCTGGAGAGGATTGTACATAAAGCATAGCTTGTGAGTATTAAGAGCAAAACCCTTCATTATTAGAGAGGATCTCCCTTTTGAGGTTTTCCTTCATTATTCATTCTACAGCCAGAACATTGCGACATTTAAATTTTCTATGCTAGTCACTATTTGTGAAACTATGACAGAAAGTAGTATGGGATAGTTCCCTCTTCATGAATTTTTATTTCTTTTAATAATTTCTGTTCTCATCAATTTATACAATATTCAAATAAAAAATTTGACTTTTATTTTCTTCTCTGATTTTTCATGTATCAGAGTTTGTGCTTTCTAGTCTTCTATTTTTGATTTTGAGACATGGTCTCACTGAGTTGTTCATGGTGAACTAATATTGCTTTCTTTCTGTCTCTGACTCCAAGTTCTGGGAGTGCAAGCATCTTGTACCACTCTTAACGTCTATGCCTTCTATTCTAACACTTTTAATGGCTTGTTATTTCTAGTCAACTGATTCTGAAGCAAATGTTTGCTATTGTCATCTTCATCTTTAAAGTGCTATTAAGATAGCAGTTAACTTTTTATTTGGAGACAGGTCAATTTCCTTAGCAAAGTTTAACAAATGAGACAAATGAAATAAGAACAATTAAGTGAGTTTTCAAAGATGCTGAGAAAGATCATTCCTAGACGTCTTACTGTGTGTGGGGGGGCATGCTAATTGTGTACACAAAATAATGGGGAATGAGTCATGAGCCTTTTATGTATTTAAAAATATTCTTAGGATTTACATATAGGAAATCATGTCAAACTCACAGCCACTTTATGCTACTACTAATACCATGTTCAACATGAGAAAATTGGGACCCAGATAAAAGTAATTTACTTCTTGGTGTGCAAATCAAAGGTAAAATATGAACCTGAAATATTTGACTAAAGAACTTACATTCTCAACAGCAACTCCGTGTGTCTTTATGGAAGCCTTTCTTTTGTAAAATAGATAAATAAAATAGATAAAATAGCCTTTTGTAAAATAGGCTCCACTGCAGAGGAGCCTATCAAGACACATAAAAGATAGTATCCTTGTGCACAGTTAGACAAGTATATATTAAAATACAAACTTCAATCTCTAAAATCCATTGCTCCTTCTAATATAGAAGTCATAATCCAAGTTGCCTATAGGATTAGAATATGTATATCATTGAATGTCGAAGGATTTGTTTATAGGTTCATTACATTATCAAAGATTTATAATGAAGCTTTGAAATACATTCTGGGCACCAGGGAATTATTGAATCAATTTGTGTTTTTATACAGTTGGTTGAATGGTGTGATAACATAGTTCCTTTGAAATAAAATAGGGTCAGCAAATGGTGACCCAGTGTCCAAAAACATTGTAGCTTATTGATATTGGTCCCAGGCTTACCATATCACTTGGCTTGCAATTCACATGTGTTATAATACTACAAGTAGTACAAGTAGTATATATAATTTATACCATAATCATTCCAAAGAAAGATTTTTCATTTCTTGGAAATCCAGGCAAAGCTTCATACAGAAATCATATTTCTTTAAAGATGCTTTTAGGTAAGACAAGAAGAGAATAGAAGTATTTACAACATTTCTATTAGCCAGAGCACTAACTAATCTTGTGTTTATGGGGCAGTCCCTCCCCCAGCCAATGTGTCAGTGCTGCTGCAGGGCTACAGTGAGATGAAGGCATCCTAACTGTCAGGTTTTGGAGGTCACAATCCTTCTTAGAGTGATGCTAAATTGCATTTAATTTAGAGAAGACTATTTGGGAGCAAGTTGACAGAGAACTGATCAAATTAAGATTTTTTTACACACAAGTACACATTTCCCCCATCCAACATTACAGGCATTACAGATCTTAATGTCACTTTGGCAAGGTTGCTTGAGACCACTGGTTCATTGTCAAATGACTTAGTTCCAGTTGAAATATTCTGCTTAAGCCCTTAGACAAATGAAAAGCAAAATTGTCACTTTTAAATAGAGTCCCCACATAATCACATTGTGAAACAGTGCTCTACTGGCTGAGAAGAAGTTGTGTGCATGATAATATTGAATTTTAAATAATATATTACACAAAATAGTTTCCAATTTAATTTGGGGGGATATACTTTCATGAATTATTGAGTATCTGATTATTGTAGAAAGCTTTAGCCATTATGCACTGAAACTGTCATTCTCTCAGCTCTGTGATATATGAGCCTAGTTATCAATATTTAAAAGAACAGTTAGCTCACTGTGTGGCAAAAGAAAGCCTAGACTAGACAGGCATTCTTTAGTAGTGACTCCAACAGGACTCCTGTCAGATTCAAAGGTGCTTAGGGATGCTTTCTCACCCAGTTTTCTAGCTGATGTTATTGACACCTGCTAGGCAGAAAGCAGTTCTTATCAGTTGATGGAGGTAAGATTCAACATTAAAACAAACTTGCATCTATTTTTAGGCTTTAGTATTCCTCTGGATAATGTTTACTGGCAGCACAGCTAAATGATGATGATAGTCTCATTCATGCAAGTAAAGTGTACATTTCCTAAAGGGAAGCTATCTGTCTTGTTCAAGGTTTGACTCAGCATTCATTGAAGTATTTGTGTATGGAAAAGGAGCTTGATAACTGATTTATGTTTTTTAATGTTTTTTTAATTAATTATTTGTCGATGAATAGATCAATGAATAAATGAATAATGGATAATATTTTAGTCAGAAACCATTCTTTCTATCATTTATATTTTCCACCTGTCTACCCTTCCCTCCCTTTTTCCCTTTCCTTTGTTCTTTCTGAAAGAGTTTTATTCTTTACCCAAGTTATAATGGAAAATATTACATAGCACAACCTTCCCTCAAAATTATGGCAACATTCCCACCATGGCCTCTTCAGTGCTGGTATTATAGTGATGAAATATCCTGTCTAGTTAGTGGTTAGCAAACTTGGCCTAAATATTTTAATAGTAATATACTAATGTAAGAAATTCATGAAATATGATTGCATTTTCCCAAAGTTTGACATGCTACATATACTCTATGATCCTTGAGATTTAAACTTGAACATGGTAGGTGAATTTTGCCCTCAGGAATTTTTCACATGTGTATAAATTAAAAAATAATATATTAAAATGATGACAAAAAGAAAAGAGGACATGCTAGTATACAATGCTAGAAAAAGATACACCTTGTAGAGAAATTGTGCTTTTGAGTTAAATCAAACACAGGACCAACAAAGAAAACGGTGACCCAGAGGAATCAGAAATTGTAAAGGAAAGGCTGAGAGTTTTCTGTGGTAGGTTAAGGAGAGTCTTCTTAGAATACGTTGATGCCCACCTAATTGTAGCAAGTGATCATATATTATTCAGCATATTACATATTTTTTAAGAATATCCTCTGCTCAAGTGTTTTTATAAAGACAATGAAACTTACTAAGTAATAAAAATAAGTAACAGATAATGAGTTGATAGCCCAGAAAGACTCTGGACTATTTATTCCCTAGCATAAGGAGGAAAGTTTTACTTCTGTTTTCTCCTCTATGTTGGTCAAGCTGTATGTTACTTTGAGTGAACTTTTCTGTAACAAGACAAAAAACTGCAAGAAAGACTGGAAAGCTTTTATATTCAGAATTTCATGAAGTTCTTAGAACATTTAGCTCCCTTAATCTGTGTATAATCTGTTGTTCTCTCTCTTTCCAATTCCCCACCATATTCACACACGATACAATAAAGACTTTCCACATACATAATTTTATGTATTATTTCAGTCTTTGCAACATAAATCTCATGCTGATTTCACTCTTCTTGATCATAGAATTGGGTGAAAAAACACAGCATCATCCACAGATAATTGCCATAACAGTCTATTTGACAAGGATACATTGGTATTTTTTCAAAGCACATTTATCTTTAACTTTATTATTAGCTTATCTTTTGTAACAGAATTTGCTCTTCTAACTAATACATTTCTCATTTATAAAAATAATTGAAAGTGCATTTTAAAAAAATTACACAATATACTCAGCATGCTGGAATTGCTTTCTTCACTTGGCCTTTGATCTGTGTGTGCTTTGACCTCTAGGAATCTGGGTTCTATATCAAGCTTTCAGGGACACTGTGTTCCGTTCTCCTATATACACTCTATATACACACTGTGCTTTCTTTATTTAGACAGAAAAGGGGAGATGATGTGAAAAGTCCTTCTGTATATGTGTGCATTTATTGGCTAATGAATAAAGAAACTGCTAGGGCCTAATGCAGGCCTGAATAGAGGTAGGTGGAAAAACTAAACTGAATACTGGGAGAACATAGGTGGAGTCAGAGAGGCATCAGGGAGCTGCTGAAGGAGAAAGATGCCTACAGGTGCCGGTTGAAACCTTGCTAGTAGGCCACAACCCCATGGTGATGCACAGATTAATAGAGCTGGGTTAAGATATAAGAGCTAGCTAGAAATTCACCTAGGAGACTAAGCAAACAGTGTTTTAATTAATACAGCTTCTGTGCAACTATTTCAGGTCTTGGCAGCTGAGAACGAATATGCAGCCTCCACCGATATTCATTTTTAGTTTTTAATATATGTTCAAGACTTTCTGTGTTTCAAATCCAGCAGTGTCCAGTCATCGCTCTCTCCATGATTCAGTTCATCTCCCCAACACATTCATCAATTCTTTCATATTTCAAACAACAAACTCCATTTTTTCTAGGTGTATTTCTCTTTGCTGATGGTTCCCATCTAAATATGAAAGTAAGCCTTGTTGTCTTTATTTGCAAGTTTAACATGATTATAACCTGCTCTAGAAGTAAATTACCTTTTTGATGTCAATATAGTTCATCCATTTGCTAATAAAATATGTAAATTATTGCAAAGGTAAACAACAAGGTATATTATAAGGTATCTTCCATTCTAAAAATCATTCTTTAGACAATTAGCCAACTATACTTCATGTTTTTAGCTTTCTTTATTAATTTAGTTGTTCTAGGCAGCACTTTGGATTTGTTTGCACCTGAATTCCATTTCTTTCCTTGCAGCATTTCTCTTCTTATATATGTATGTATTTATGTATGTATGTATTCATCTATGTGTATATGTGTGTGTGCGTGCATTTCATACTGTATACACATACAGACACAAACACGCATATATGTATATATTTTAATTTTCATTTTACATTCCAACCACAGTTCTCCATCCCACCTCCTCTCTTCCCTAAGCCTTTCTTCCCCAACCCACCTGCCATTCACTCCTTTCAAAGGGTAGGACTTCCCATGGGGAGTCAACAAAGTCTGGTAGATTAAGCTAAGGCAGGACCAAATTCCTCTTTGTTGCATTAAGGGTGACCATGGCATGGGCTCCAAAAGGCCTGTTGTCAGAGGCAGCTCAAATACTCCAAGCTATACATCTGTCTCCCACTTGCCGAGAGCCCATTTCTGTGCCATGAAGGCTTCACAACTGTTGGTCTAGAGTTCCCACAAGTTTGCTTCATCTGTCAATGTAGATTTCTCCATCATCATCTTGATTTCCCTTGGTCCTATATTTCCTCCTCCCCCTCTTTGACTGTGTTTGCTGAGCTGGCGCTTGATTGTGTCTCTGTCTGGTTCCAACAGTTACTGAACTCATTGACGACAGTTGGGGTATTCACCAATCTGATTACAATGAGAGGTCAGTTTAGGTACCTTCTCCACTATAGCTAGGAGTCTTAGATGAAGCCACCATAGGAATTCCTGGGAATTTTCCTAGCACCATGTTTCTTGCTCACCCCATAATGAGTCTCTCTGTCAAGCTATACCTTACATTGCTCTAACACACCATCACTCCCCCACCTCAATTATTTTCTTTCCTCATGTTCTCATCCCCGATCTCCTCCCCTCTACTGCCCCTGCTTGTTCTCAGATTACCCAGGAGATCTCATCTAATTCTCTTTCCCAGGACAATCCATGCTTCCATCTTAGCATCCTCCTTGTTCCCTAGCTTTTCTGGAACTATGGATTGTAGTTTGGTTATTTTTCTGCATTACATCTAGTATCTGCCTATGAATGAATACATACCATGTTTGTCTTTCTGAGTCTGGATTATATCACTCAGGATTTTTTTTCTAGTTCCATCCATAGTTCACGTCTGCTGTCACTGGATTATATTTTTTCATTATCCAGAAAAGTATTTCCTGGCTTTCCTTGACTGCAGTCTTTATATTCTGCTTTCATATCATTAACTCTGTTTAGTCTTTTCTTGTGCAACATAATACAAAGTAAGTTTGGGATCAAAGAAACTTCAAAATTTTTTGAAGCACAATTTCTAGGATTTTTGCTTAAATTGAATTTATATTTTTTTATTTTTTTCCATTAACAGTTTTAATTGGGTGTGGGGCAATAGAACTATTCTTAGAACAATTATGGGTGTGGGGTGCCCTGCAGACTCCCCAGGGTGATGGTTTCTGTAATGATTTTTAGGGGGAAACCGCTCCCAACAGATCCCCCTTTCTCTTATATAAAGGCAGGTAGTTATTACGTGGAGAGCACCAGTCAGAGTCAACCATGGTGTCAGATCTAAAGGAGAAGGGACTGAGATAAGGAGAGACCCTCCTCTCCAGTGGAGAAGCAATTTACCTCTCCTGGGAACAGAGGGGTGCCTGATGATTCTTAGGTCGAGTGGGGACCAGGCCTTTTTTCTTTCCTCCTTACCCGTCCTAGGGTTCCCAGGGCCCTGTCTTAGGTTGGGGGATTATCCTGCCATAAGTCGTCTGTCCTTGGAGCTCCTCAAATAAAAGGCATCTAGCAGGATTAAAGTAAACAGGTCACAGGGCACCCTGTCTTAGGCCATGTGGAGAGTGCCCTCATACCTGTACCATGCCATGTTGAGCCGGTTTCTACAACCTCTGTATGGTGTGCTATTCAGGCGAGGATCCACACTAACTCCCGTCATTGGGCCCCTGCGCCTATCATTAATGAAAAGACTGTGAGGAGCTCCTCAAACAAAAGATATAATAATATAATTTTGGCATCAATAACTTCATCTCCAGACAAGAAGAAAGGGCTTTTGCATTCGGGCCGGAGGCCTAAGCCACGCCAGGCGAGGGACAGACATTCATCGTGAATTTATATTTTAATTAACAGTTTGACTGAGTTTGTCATTATTGCTTAGAAATTGTTTTTCTCCAGTGAGTTGAAGTCATTCATCTACTGTCTCCAACTGAACCTGTTATCTTGGTATTTGATTGCTTAAGTATAATTCCTTTATTTTTACCCATTATGGAATATTTTAAAATTTTAGACACCAAAATTCAAGGAATAAAGAACACTAGCAAGCTGCTTGATGAACCATTACTCTGATACCTAAATCAGTTAAAAACATTTAAAAGTATAATTGCTTTGATACCATCGATAAGAGGGATATAAATACATGTTATTTTGCATATATCCAATTATCTTTGTGCTCCAGAATCTTACTTACATGGTATGTGAGCATTTCTTTGGAAAATTAAATAATAATTGCTGGCTTAATTTTGATAATCATTTTGTTATATATACACACAGTGAGGTATAATGTTGCCTACTCTAACTTCATCAGTTTGAATAAACCTATTAACACATGTAATAAACCTTGATTGCTTACAATTATTTCAAATGTATTTTCACAAAGTTATGGTCAGGAGGGAAATGTAGGCTCATATTAAAAATACAAAAATCATATTATGCTTAGTCTTTAAGACTTAATGCTGATTTGTAAGAAACAGAACAGATGAACAAGGAGAGTCATGAATAAATTTCTTGGATTTTTTTTATGATGTGAATCAATGTTTGTAAGTGATGTATGAGATGTGATGGCAAATCCATACTGAGACAAAACATACAGAGGATTCTTTCGCTGTTCTAGTGTGATTGGTTATTAATGTGTGTTCATGTGCTTTTTATTTTCATAAAAAAGTGCTGTCCTAATAGTTCTGTACTCCATATCCTCTATTTTCTTCTTACTTTCAATGACTAGATTTTGATTACTCTGCAATGCACATCTGCCTTTTCTTCTATCTTATCTTTATCTTAATATCTTATCTCTCTCAAATGTTCAATTAGAATGGATTTAGAATGACCTAGAGTACTAAAAGAAATTGATGTTTGTGTCTCTCGGAGAACATGAAGGGAGTATTACTGAGTGGAAGAGGTCCACCCTGAAAGTGGAGCACACCACCCTATGGCCCTGGGCTGAATAGAGGAGGAGGAAGAAGGCCAGGAAGCTTAAGCATTTTGTTTGCTTTGCTCCCTTACTGGCATGCCATGGGATGCTCTGATCTATCACATCTTCCCTTCTATGATAGATGAACACTCTAAAATCACTGTTCTTTAGTTTTAAAAAATGGTATGAAATTAATTTTAAAAAATTCTTATTTCCTCATGTATAAACTGTGTGAATTTCCCTTCAGAGGCATAACAAATTTCCATTTTGGAGGGATTCATGATGACTGCCTGTCAAAGAAAGTTTGGAGAAATTACTTGTGGGATCTCCTTATTCATTATGTGCATTTCCATATAAGCAACCCTTTCTTTCATATACCTGCTTCCTGCTGTGTCAGGTAGCGTCTACTTCCCTTCAGTCCCCTTCACTTCAGTTTCACTAAAAAATGTAATTTCCATTTGTAGAAGCTGTGTATTGGCTGCTTTTACTGTGTTAAGTGGGAGAGTTTGAGACTAATGATGCTTCATGCATAGTACCATGAAATCTTATTCACTTTGCTTTTCTGGGAATTAAAAGTTTAAGCCAAGGCCTCATTCTAGACTTGCAGTATGGATTTACCTGCTTGCCTGTTACCACCACATTTGGTAAATTAATAAGGTTTGTCTGATTTTCTTTAATCAATGCCTGGTCATTCAGCATTATAAATTTATATATATATATATATATATATATATATATATATATATATGTATGTGTGTGTGTGTGTGTGTGTGTGTGTATCACATTATATCAATTGAAAATAAATATAAATAAAGTAAAATTGATTTTCAAAAAAATTTATTCATTCTTGATAAAACTTTTAATTTTTAAGAAAGACTTTGAATTTTTCCTATATTTAAAGTTTCGTATCTTTTCTTTTCTTCTATTCATCTTTTCCTGCTAATTTGGTGTTAAAGTTACAAAATTGTTTTCAAATATTCTTCCTGGTTTTTTTTTTGTTAATAATTTCTAAGTCATAAGTCCTTGTAGTATGAATTTGGAGTAAATTTAAATCTGCAGTTTCATTACTACACTTTCCATTGTCTTTATCTAAGCAATATTTATAGAACAAAGATCATGATTACCTTATAAAGGACATTTATTTAACTGGTGCATTTTATATTCTTTTTATATTTTAAAACAAGCAAATTTCTATGAGTTTTTTCCTAAATTCCCCTAAAGAAGAGCATCTGACACATTTTCCTTAGTAAAAGAGTCTATGACTCTTTTGCATAAATCCAGAGTCCAGTATACAGAAGAGGCAAGAATTATGAAGATGTCCTGCCTGATGCAAGAATATATTTTGCTAGGAAAGAAATCTACCTCAACAAATGATTTTACATTTGGATGTTGCCGACTTCCAGTGATAATGATGAGACTGACAACTTTATGTTTTGCTTTTATATTTTGATCAGTTGTTTCTTTATATATAAAGATTTTTATTTCATATTACTAATATTATAAATATCACATGTTTGTGCTCAAGTATGGTACAACAGGCATCTTTACAGGACATTAGATCAAGCATTGTATGTAAATCATATTCTCTAGGATGCGGGTAGACATTAAGCACAGTTTTTCATGTTATGAAAGACGTGGAACCTGTGTATTTCTGCCCCAATCTCCATGCAATGACACGCTCCAGTTGCCTTATTTTTGGACTATGTTTCAGTACTATCCATTATTTCTTTAAAACTCTTTTCGGTTTCATTTATTTTCCATGAATGGCCTAATACATATGAATAACTCATCAGGTGTCTAAGCAAAAAAACAATTTATTTTACTGTGATGAGCTTTGATCCACCTACTTTTGTGACTCTGTGAGGTATGATTGATAAGAATGTCTAAGATAGACACAGGATATTTCCCCCAATAATTTTGATTTAAGTGTGTAAGGCTTGCTGTGTTTATAACCATCATTATTGTAATATTTTGCTTTGGAAATATCCATCATCAGAAATGATATATCGATTTTTTTACTCTGAGCAGTTGTGCCCATTATAGCTTTGATGGGTGAACTCTGCTGTGTAGATCATTTTAACAATATATTGACAACCACAATTTTTATTGCTTAAAACCACTTTTATTTTATATTTATTGTTTTAGTACCTCTGGATGTATAGATTTTTACATATTTTATATTCCAGGATGATTTAGAAAATAAAAGTACCATGCTAGAAATTTTCATCACTGTTAAAATCATTAAAAACATTATTAACATCACATAAACGCAGTCTATCAATTTATTGCTTAAAATTTGGTAAATTTTTCTTCTACTTTGTATATTCTACAACTTATTAGTATAATTTATAGTAATAGAATCTTTTATTTTCAAAGAATTATTATTTTTATAAGAAATAGAGAAATCTTTTCTATTTATTATGTTTTCATAAATAGTTGTTTAATTAAAATTTCCTAATTTCCTCGTTATAATTTTATAATTACCTTTCATAATGCATATATTTGTCAACAGGAATACATTAATGATTGAAATTAAGAATCACAATGAAATATAAACAATGAAAACAGGAAACAAGTAAAGACAAATGCTTAAACAGATGCGTACCTAAGGCCAGAAATAAAATCAAGCAGAATTTCTTCCTAAAAACTGAATTGAATATCATTAATGCAAAACATTGCACAGATTCTTCAAAATTACATGATATACACTATATATGTTTGTGCAACTTGGCAATTTGCATAATTTTAACAGCTTATTTTTGAGAGTAACTAAAATTTATTGTATATTTTAAAAATTTCTCTATTTTCCCCTTTTCTCCCTTCCAATCTTCCCATCCACTATTTCACTCTTTGTGGTCTCATTTTTATCCGATTTTGTTTTGCACATGTGTAAGTAACTGACCAGCAGAAGCCCTAACTACACAATAAATATTTGTATTTATACCCACAGACAAGTGCAGTCTTCACCCACAGCAAAGAGACTTTTCTCTGCAGCAGATGGAGACCAATACAGCTAGCTACAATGAATTGAAACGCATTGCTTTGTAGCTAATCTGAGTGGATACATCTGCAATACAACTGTAGCACCTAAGATTTTTTAAGGTTTACTTCAGTTTCAATTTATTCATCTTGTTTATATAAGTTTAAGTTTTATTTAAGTGAATTGAGATGTGTTGTGTTGTGTAGATTTTTATAAGCCCAGATGCTCACAGAGGACAGTGACGTGGGAACCTCTGGAACTGGAGTTACAGGTAACCTGTAGCCACCCAGTGTGTGTTCTGGGAATTGAACTGCAATCACCTATAACGGTAGTATCAATATATCCCTCTATCCCGTAATTAAAATAAATTTGAAAAGAAGAATATGAACTTAAAAATATTTTTAAACTGAATTTATCAGCATTTGTCAAATGAAGAAGAATGTGCATTATAATGCCTTGCGTTTTCTTACAGGACTTTCTAACCCATAGAATAATGAAAAGTGCATAAATGAATACTCTTTTAACCAATAAGATAGTGAAATGGTAGTTTTAAATAAAGCACAGTGTCCTACTTTTGATCACTATGTAGTTATGATGGAACATTATATGCACAGCAGTTATAACAACTAAATTAATTTGTTGCAAAACACAGTCATGAATAAAACTGTAAAATCTTAACAGAGAACTTAAATGAAAATTGGGTTAAACAGTTGGAGGGAGTACATCCTAAATGACAAGAAAAAGTATTGGAAAATTTCTATTAATCTTTGAGTTTTCTTTATTTTTAGTACTTAATTTAATTCAAGTTAAAATCTTAACTGTTTAATCTTTGAAATTCAGCTAAATGATTTTATATTTATTTATAAATGTAAGTAGGTAAAAATTCCAATAGTAATGAAAGAAAAAAATGAAAGTAGTTCCAATCATATCAAATAATAATGATAATAATATTTTTGAAAATATAAAGGCATAAAGCAATAAAACTTGATGGAAAGATTATAAAAGTACTGAAAGTAGAGTCACAACATAGTTTTATTTAGCTGTTGCTATAATCACTTGTCAATAAGTTTCAGTCATAGACTGAATGTGAATATAACACACAGTTAAAGCATTTGAGGAACTGGGTTCAGGGATGCTTTGCCCAAGGCTTTCATTACTACTTCCATAGAGTTCTCCTGATTCTGCTTTCTACACAGTCTTCTTTATTATAGGCTAGTCACTCTGTTGGTTGCGTGGTGGTTGCTCTGGCATTTGAAGCAAGGTAGTAAACCAGGTAGATTTCATCGTGATCAAACAAATTATCTGATCTGTAGCTAACATTATGACAAAGAAATGCTCATACTTTACATGGAATTACTATTTACACCAAATTATTTGCCCTCTATTATACAATAAGACAGCCTGGTATCCAAAGGAAAATTCTGTGGCATGGAAAGATCAAAAGATGTTTGGATAACTAAGAAGAAAGCAAGCTTCAGATAAAACTGAACATATATATGTCCTTAAGTAAGGGTGCCCATACACATATATGTATAAATATATTTTAACACTTGGCTATAATTCAGTTTAAAAGGAAACAGGAAATTTTGTAGTCAGAACTGTGTTCAGTTTGTATATATAAATATATATATTTATATATGAAGTAATGATTACCTTCAGTATGTGAATCCTTATGGTAACTGCTATTTTATTCAAATTCAATCTGTGGTATTCAGCAAATATAGAAATATATATCAAGTTAACTGAAAATTTTGGGCTGAAATATGTATATTAATAAACAAGGTGACAATACTGGACTATTCATTGAGCTTTTGATAGCAAGCAAGGAACAAACCATTATAAATTGACAAAAAATGAAGTGATTTTATCATTTTATAAAGCTCAAAAATCTAGAAGTGTTTGTATTTTAATTTTACAGATAGATAAATGGGAAGGTAGAAATTTTAAATAACTTACCTGCAGCCACAAATGATGGGAATTTAATGAGATTTTAGCTTAGATTTTTCTTCTTTATCTTTTAGTGTTCTATGAAATTTCATTATTTTTTTTACCTTGAAAGAAGTAATTTTTAATATAAATAATTTAAGAGCAAAGGCCCTATTTTTTATTTTTTAAATTTTTATGATGCTCTATTTATGTATTTATTTGTGTGTATATTCCACACATACCTGAGAATATAAATAGTATAATTGGAATCAATGGGCTATACAAACAAAAGAGAAAGGGCATAGGTTTTGGAAGACTATGGGAAGAAGTAGGAGTCAATATTTTCTAAAAACCTTTTATGTATTATATTCTCAATAATAATAACTGCATTAAAATACAGGTAAAGAAGGTTGTAAAGGATGAGTACATTGGATATCTGAAGCACATAGAATTCAAGGCTGAAGCAATGCTCCTTAGACTTTGAGACTCACAGAATTCTCCTGCTGTGCTATTGAAATACATTGAAATAGAACCAGCACTCAAGTTTTCATTGCATGCACACTTCATTCTCACTTAAAATTCTCTCAAAAATTTTTTCCTCATTTTCTCAATAGTAGCAAGCTCTGACAACATTAAACCAATTGTTTTCCTTGCCTTCATGAGTTTGCATGTGTCCATCTAAAGAAATAAACATTAAACACAGTCCATGAGTGTTATAATTGTAATATGTGGCATAATGGAAAATGCAGGACCTAGAGAATTAGCATCCAAGCACCCTCCTGAACTACCCTGAGGACAACTTTCTGAGGAATTAAAATTTAGTCACAGTTTGGACGGCGAAGGGTGCACTCATCTACTGAGACAGTGGGGCTGATCTATTGGGAGCTCACCAAGGCCAGCTGGACTGGGCCTGAAAAAGCATGGAATCAAACCAAACTCTCTGAATATGGCAGACAATGAGGGCTGATGAGTGCCAAGGACAATGACACTGGGTTTTGATCCTACAGCATGTACTGGCTTTGTGGGAGCCTAGCCTGTTTGGATGCTCACCTTCCTAAACCTGGGTGGAGGGGGGAGGACCTTTGACTTCCCACAGTGCAGGGAAACCCGACTGCTCTTTGGACTGGAGAAGGAGGGGGAGAGGAGTGGGGGGAGGGGACGGGAAATGTGAGGCGGAGAGGAGGCAGGATTTTTTAATAAAAAAATAAAATAAAATAAATACATATTTATGAAAGTGAAAAAAGAATAACTGTCCATTTTGGACAATTTTTCTGTGCTTTAGAACTCTAAAATAAATTTCATTTAAATATGAAAAAAAAGATTATCCAAATCATGGTATTCCTATTCCTACAGAACATCCACTTCTTTATTTGTTCATAGATCTGTTACAATATATTTCAAAAGAATAGCACTATTATTTTAACACTATTATTTGTTATCCATATAAACATGGAAGAGATACATGCTTTAATTGGTTTTCCTAATTCTGTTGTGTTTTGTAGTTCATAAACATTTTTTTCTTTTCTTTTTGTTTTTGTTTTGTATTTTGAGGCAGAGTTTCTCTGTATATCTCTGGCACTCCTGTAACTTACTCTGTAGATCACACTGATCTCAAACTCACAGAGATCAGCCTGCCTCTGTCTCCCTGAGTGCTGGGATAAAAGGCATGTACCTCCCGGATCCATAAACATTTCTAACTGTAACTTTAAGAAATAGTCCTTTACTTTATTCCTTCCTCTCCTCCTCCCTCCCTCCCTCCCTCCCTCCCTCCCTCCCTCCCTCCCTTCCTTCCTTCCTTCCTTCCCTTGCTCATCTCTTTTTTCTTCCCTCGTCATTCTTTTTCTTTCTCCATTTTCAAATCTTTACCTGTCTTCTCTCCAATATCTAGTGGTAATAGTTGAGGCCACATCACAAAGAATTTTCTGAGTCTTCATATATTGTTTTTAAATATATTAGGAAATGTAGACTATAGGAGAGGAGGGCAATAGATATATAAATTAGTTTACTCAATTTGTTAGGAGACCACGGGTTAAGAGGTTAAAAGATAGGCCTTTCTTGGTGCAGAGGTTCGTGACCCAGGTTCTTCCAGACCACTATTCCTTCTACGTAAGCGGCTGGCCCCAGAAAACAGGGAACATTGTTTAAAAATGTAAAGAAACACAAGTAGAAATTTTATTGAGAGTTATTGACAGTGGGTTTTTTTTCCATTCATTTCCTAGGTAAGTCTATTAACATGTGTGTTCAGGGTCCAATATCCTGTAGTCTATTTTTGAGTAACTGAAATCAACATATATTGTTTATTGAACATTCACAATTTCTGTAGTTTAAAATTCAGCTAGTATGAAGCTAATTTTGAAATCTGGATACTTATCATTTCTTTGTGAACTCCTGAAGATGATTGGTGCTTGGACTGTGGAGTCATGACGGTAGCAGACTGAAGGGATGGCAAGTGTCACATTCCTCATCTGGAAACAATTGTGACCTAAGCAAGGGGGGCAGGCAATGTCTTATCATGGCAGTGTCTAAGAATGGGCCTTGTTAAGTCCCATGCTATACGTATATTGGTTTATTTAAATTCAGCTTGTATGATGGGTTTGGTCAAACTCTACTAGAATTCATGGACTACTTGGACTTAGGCACTATCAGCCTGAATGGTATGCCAGGATATTTTTTTTTAGCAACATAATATTTTATTGATTATTTAGGAATATCACACAATGCACCCCAAGCACATATCTTTTTTTTTCCATTAGCAGCTTTAATTGGGTGTGGGGCAATAGAACTATTCTTAGCACAATTATGGGTGTGGGGTTCCCTGCAGACTCCCCAGGGTGATGGTTCCTGTAATGATTTTTAGGGGGAAACCGCTCCCAACAGATCCCCCTTTCTCTTATATAAAGGCAGGTAGTTATTACGTGGAGAGCACCAGTCAGAGTCAACCATGGTGTCAGATCTAAAGGAGAAGGGACTGAGATAAGGAGAGACCCTCCTCTCCAGTGGAGAAGCAATCCACCTCTCCTGGGAACAGAGGGGTGCCTGATGATTCTTAGGTCGAGTGGGGACCAGGCCTTTTTACTTTACCCCTTACCCGTCCTAGGGTTCCCAGGGCCCTGTCTTAGGTTGGGGGATTATCCTGCCATAAATAGCCTGTCCTTGGAGCTCCTCAAATAAAAGGCATCTAGCAGGATTAAAGTAAACAGGTCACAGGGCACCCTGTCTTAGGCCATGTGGAGAGCGCCTTCATATCTGTACCATGCCATGTTGAGCCGGTTTCTACAACCTCTGTATGGTGTGCTATTCAGGCGAGGATCCACACTAACTCCCATCATTGGGCCCCTGCGTCTATCATTAATGAAAAGACTGTGAGGAGCTCCTCAAACAAAAGATATAATGATATAATTTTGGCACCAATAACTCCATCTCCAGACAAGAAGAAAGGGCTTTTTCCAAACCCAGTATTCACCTTTTAGTCTGGCCTATGGTATGTCCTCCTTCCTAAGTGCCTACTCCACATAAAGTTACGTGTGCTGCCTGCCAAAAATTAGGGCAGTGTAAAAGGGACCAAAATCTAAAATTTTTAACATATGCATTAAACCCAAACACTTTACAGAATGTGTCAAACTTTTCCCAACATCTATAAGCAGTTACAAATATCATTAGATCAATTTCAGTAGGAGTACAATGACATACATTGTTGTTATCAAATACCACCAGTTCCAGTCTCTGAGCAACAGTGACAGGAACCCCCAATTTTCCCCCTTCTTAAGTGAAGAGAGGTTAATATTTTAATTAAAATGAGTTCTGTGTCCCAAAGTTTAAAGCAGTCTGGTGTTTAGTCTGCATCTCAGCTCCAAAGCAGACCAGAGGTCAAGCTGCAGAAGCAGTTTAGCATTTGTGCTCCAGGACAGGTGGGGGAACCTGGGTGAGGCGAGCTGGATTCAGCTACATGAAGCACATCCTGGCACAGTTTTGCTAGTTAAGATATTAAACTCTTAATTTAAACCGGTATGCCAGGATCTTAACTGCTTTCCTAGAGAATGTAATTTGTATTTTCAGTAATATTTTATTGTTTTGAAGCATATTAAAGTGCTCCTCTTCTAAACTATTTCCTGTTATCCTAACAGCAATGCAGAAGATTCTTTAAAAAGCCAGTGCTTAGGAAAGTGAAATTGGTAACACAAAAAAGAAAAAGAAACCAGGGAAACATTCATAGAAATATTTTGAAAATTAATACTGCAGAAAATATGACATTATATAAATTTATGACATATTTTTAAATGGGTCTTCCTACTTGGTTGTTCTGTCTTTCAGTATGTTTGAATTTTTAATTTTTATCAAAAGGTGACAATGTCAGCTCCTATACGAGAACCAAAACATTTCCTTGTGGTTAGATCTAAAAAATAACTTACTGCATTTGGGCTTTGACTCCATGGAAATCTTCAAGAGAAATGTAGACCTCTCATAGTTTAGTTAGGGGAGTGATGCAATTCCCTGTCTTCATCTGAATTTTAAGACTCCCTCTGTCATGTTCTTCCTTATGAATTTTGGAGGTCCAGTTTGTATTTATAGCATGAATCGTCTCTGTCAATTCAGCAGCTGTTTATATTTCATTCTTTATTTTGTCATGGTTTATTTTTCTACCAGGGTTGCAAGTTAAGTATTATGGTCTCTAGCATAAACTCTGTACTTAGCAAAAAGAAAGTGCCCAATTAGTAACATCTTATCTGAGTGCGTGGAAAATCACTGATCTTGCTAAACTTCAATTTGCTAAAACTTAAGATCAAGTTATTAACCCCACCATAATGGGCTGTCATGAGTGGTAAGTAAAAAAAAAAGTATATGTAAAATGTCTAGCACATTCCTCATTCCATATGGACACTCACCAGATGAAGATTATGGATTCAGATTTATTCCAGATTTCAGCTCTTGAAAACCTTATAGTGGTTGTTTAGCATGAGCTAAAGAAGAAAAAAGGGGGACAGAAAATAAATTCTTAGTAGCAGCAAGTATTAATTCAACTTGAGGCTGATCTTGGCTGTTTTGGATGGCAGTCTTCCAGCTGGAGGATGGAAAATATATGATTCTCTGTCTTCAAAAATACACTGAGATTGATTAATTGTTTGTTACTGACAGGCAAAAAGGTGTGTACACTAGTTTACACCTTGACTCTAATTCAAATCAAAATAACACATCAATTGATTAGTCTCCCTCTAATTAGCAGCTTTGTAGATGTAATTTTATTAATGAGCATTTTGTAAGACTTTAGAATATATAAAGCACCTTCTCACAAATTCTTTCTCTCAGTCTCACGACCCCTCAAGTGCTGGATGAGATTCATGTGGGCATTAAGTAGTTGCATATTAATTAAAACTCTCTGTATTAGCAGAATAATAGCATTTGTTCATTAGTGTCCTTTCTTTATTTAAGGGTCTGGTTATTCTAAGACAAAGGCCAATTGGCCAAGGGTTCTCAGCAAGTAACGTTTAAAGGCAGTCCCATATTAAAAAGCTGAGATTCTAGAGTCATTTGTTCAGGCTGATCTTAGAGGTATACTGATGACCAATTGGCTTAAAAGAAAGACTATCTGCTCATAGTTCTTGCTGCTAGAGTACGTAAGAACAAGAGGGAAATAAATCAACATGTCTAGTGAGAATATTGTAGACAACTGTCTTCTTCTGACGGCATCCTCATATGGTGGGGAATACCAAGTCTGTCATCCATGAGTTTACTTCCTAACCTAATTATCTCCAAAGCTCACTAAAGGAAATAGGCTTCAGTATATGAATACCAGTGATCACGAAGCTAATTGTATGTTATCAGATTTGAGGTAGGCAGCTTTCTGTCTAGTGTTCATGTTCCAAAGTAGCTATAATACTGTATGACAGACTTGGTGGTTTCAACATTAGAAATTTGTTTCTCTCCTACATGTGCCAGGATCTCTTTGAAGACTCAGTGTTCAATCTATTGTACTTTATGTGGCCATTCTGTACACACATACACTGAAATCTTTGGTTTAAAAATTTATTTTATCACTCAACAACCAAGAATTTATTAAAGACTATCTTAGCACCTATATTTTAATTTAACGATTAATTTATAACAATCCTATATCCAAATATCATCATATTTGAGACACAGTGGTTTAGGATCCAAAATAATTTTGTTTGTTGCTATTAAGATACATTGTATATAAATTATGCATGAGCATTTTGCCTATATGTATAAATGTAGATCGTGTGCATATCTGGTGCACGTGGAAGCCAGAAGAGGGTATCAGATTCCATAGAACTGAATTTACATTTAGTTATGTACTGGGAATCAAGTGCATGTTCTTCATCCTGAGTAGCAAATGTTTTTAACTGCTAGGCCATCTCTCCAGCCTTCACAGCACATACATTTTGAAGGAGATATAATCCAGCCTGTCAGAGCTACTAATTAAAAAATAAGTACTCTTGAGAGTTTCAGTGGGTAAAGAGTGGGGCCAACTCTGTATAGCCCTATCCTTTCCACCTTCAGTGGTATCAGAAGCCACTACACAGCAGCTGCATCAGAGTCGTGAGCCCAGACATGGACCCTGGCAGCAGTCTAGGCCCAGACATGATCATAGCCCGAGTAATAATGAAACCACACACATCAGCAGGTTCCATACAGATTTCACCTCTCCAGATCCGCCTCTGTCCACAGGACTTGAATCATAACCTACCCTATTCTCTCTCTCTCTCTCTCTCTCTCTCTCCTCTCTCTCTCTCTCTCTCTCTCTCTCTCTCCCTCCCTCCCCCTCCCTCCCTCCCTCCCCCCCCCCTCTCTCTCCCATTCCCTGTAATTGCTTACCATAACCCTAGTTGTAGAACTAGGAGATTGGGTTCTATACCTCACCTGTGTAACACATCAGAGCTGACCCTGTTCTTGCGAGCATAGGTGAACTGGCCCTAAGAACACGACAAAAAAAGAGCACATCCCACCCCATCATCTGCCATCTGATGGGATGGGTGAGGGAAAGATGTTCCCTCCTTGCCCCTCGCCATCTGTGTCAGAAGGGGAACTGACCCAACTCCTCACCAGCTGCAGCACTCTTGAGAGCAGGCCCTGAGGCTTACCTGGGCAGCACAATAGAGCTGACCCTGTTGGTGGGGCGTGAAGGTAAGCAGGCCCCAAAGGTGTGTATGTGAGAGAGCTGCCCCACTACTCGTCTGTCATGTGGCACCGTGGGAGAGGGAGAGACGACCACCTCGTCGCCACTTGTGACAGACAAGGGAGCTGACGATTCTCCTTCCGAGCTGTAACACTCACAAGCGTGGGCCCTGTTCCTTACCTGGGCAGCACAGTAGACCTGACTCTTTGGACTGGGGTAAGGGTAAACCTTTCCCATGTGAGCTCGGGAGATCAGACCCCGCCCCTTACTTTCCATATGGTGCATAGACAAGAGCAAGAGTCTTCCCCCTACCCCCACCCCCGGGCTGCCTATGACAGCTGGAAGAGGTATCCCTGCCCACCCTGCACCTCTCTTGGACAACACAGTAGAACTGCCCCTGCTGGTGTACATGTGGGTGAATTGAACCTAAAGGCCTAAAAGCAGGAAAACTGGCCCTGCACATTGCTCCATGTTGCATAGGGTAAACAAGCTGGGACAATTCTGGAGCTCACCCTGGTGATGAGGACAGGGGACAACTGGTGGCCTGACCAAGCCTGCAACTACCAAGGCCCAGAACAAGGATTATGAGTTGACCAACCCCAACATCCACACTATCTATGATCTGCTAGAGCACATACTACAGATCCAAAGCTGCAGGATCTCTACCCTACCACACAGGGCAACAACAGGATATCCTAAAGGTGCCCTAGTGAAGGTCCAGTATTGATGGTTTAGAATGAGACCAGTCACTTTTTTGCAACTGAATACTTACAAATAAAGCTGTATGGACAAAAGTTATACTATATGATTCACTGTGCCATACTATAGCTTTCATGATTCCATGATGAGATATTTCTTTCATTTTCTTTTTCTCTCTCTCTTTTTCTTTTCTCCTCAAATTTATTTTGACGGAGATGGTACAAGAGCAGAGGGCAGATATGAAGTGGGGGGAGATGAATGGAAATGAAATGATGTATTATGTGAAAGATACAAAGGATAATAAAAAGGAATTAAAAATAAATACAAATAAGCTCTAATTATGATAAATTATCATCATAAGTAGAATTTATTAAAATCATATCTTAGGGTTTATTTCATAACTCTTATCCCCTGACAACAGAAGGAAACACCAGAAATTATGAGAAGGAAAGAGATTACTAAAGAGATGCCTTTAGCTGAGCCCTCTTAGCACTGTGAGGCTCCATTGTCTCCTTACTCTTGAAGAAGATGTGGATGGGAAAGAACCCTCAGTTCACAGAGGGTGTAGGATATTTTGGGTTTACATATAAAGAATAATAAGTGTGATTTCTGGTTGGAAGACACTGTGGTCTGCAATACCTGCCAAAAGTAACTGGAGAATGAGTCTGAACTATCTTCATGTTTTGTACAGCATAACAAAGAGTTACAAGGCATGCAGCAAACAATGCTGAGTTGATAAAGGCAAGGATGTAGGATTGCCGTCCATAGATCAGAGTCAGCAAACTGAGATGAATGTCTGTACATCCTTTGCAATGTGTCACTCAGAGAAGCAAAGAGTTTAATTTGAGCTGGAAATAAATTTATAATGTTCACTAGGCAGAGGGAATCTCCAGAGAAACAGTAGACAAATGCAGGATAGCAAACACAAAAGATACCTAAGGGTTTGACAAACTTTTATTACTTGAAGTTAAAGAAAGAATAAGACTTGCATAAGGGGGGGGAGCAACATCCAAAAAAAAAGTAAAGTTCACATTTATAATTAAAATATTGTCTAGAGTCATTAGTAAAATCAAAATCATATCCACAAGAAAAAACCTTCCTTTCCTCCTGAAATAGCTTTGAGTGAAAAATAGGTAAGGTTTAAGGTGGTAGAAGTAAAGGCACCCTCATAAATTAGCTGATGGAATTTTAAACCGATTCAGCCTCTGTGGAAATCAATTTATCATGTCTTCAATCAATAAAAATAACACGCTAATATGATCCAATGGTTCCTCTTGTAGACGTGTGTGATTGTTAATTTTCAACTAGATGAGAGAAAAGATTACCTGGGAGACAGGCTTCTGAGTATGCCTACTGGAATTGTCTTAATTATGTTAATTGAGGTGGGGGGACTGTCCACTGGAGGTAGCAGCATTCCCAAGACTGGGATCCTAGACTGCATAAAAAAGATGGTAAGATAAGTCTAAGCCTTCATGACTCTCCGCTGTTTGACAGTGAAGACAATGCCATCATCTGCCTCCAGCTCCTGCAACTGACTTCCCCCATCACACTGGTTTATAGCCTTGAACTGTGAGCCAAATATGCCCCTTCATTCCCTTAAGATGCTTGGTCAGTGTAGCTTATAATAACAATAGGAAAGATAAGTGGATAGGTCATTCAAAGGTTAAAATTAATTTTTTTTCAAAATGAGCAAAACTGTAATAGTGTATAAGCTGCTTGTAGAAGGACAATTCATAATATCTTTATGGCAGAAACAGCCTTTTCCAACTGATAAACGAAAGAGAATGAAGTAAGAAAGTTCTGACACCTGTAATAATTTAGGGAAACTTAAGACCAAGTGCTCAGTAAAAGGAACCAGCATTAAAGGATATGAACTATGATTCCACTCTGAGACACAACCTTGTTGATACATTCCTAGAAACAGAAAACAGGTTAGTCACTGAGTGGGAATGCAGAAAGCAATGGGAGGATAACTTGTACAAAGTCACCGTACAACCAGGAAATTTAATAATGCATTCTTAAGAATCTGTATGTGGATGAGAAAATATTCACATATTGTAAATGTAGAAAAGCTACTGCATGGTTTAATTTAGAACAGGTGGAGCGTTTCCACGTTCGAAAAAGTCCAAGAGAACAAAGATTCTTCATTGGGAATATTAATCTGAAGTACAGGTATGAACATTCCTCTGTGCTTTACCTATTTTCTGATTAGGATGCATGAGTCTAAGGACTCCCTATTCTTTCTCTGATCCAGCAATATAGATCTGGCTGTTTTCTTGAACTAATATCTACTCTTGTAGAGCAAATATCATTAAACCTTTTGAACCCAGTGTCATGGGAAATATTTTCTCTACTAAAACCATTTTCAAACACGCGTTTGGGACTAATAGTACTACAAGCTTAAGGCCCAATGAGCCCCTATTATGCAGTGGGATAACTTCTCTCTCATGAACCACCTATGTCCTAATTACATATCAGACTGGCAATAATTTATGCAATTATTATCCTTGTCATTTTATGGTCTATGTTTCATAGGAGGATTGTTAGCTGCGGAAGGCTTCAATATTGGGATTCCTAAATAGATAAAGAATGGTACATTCTTTTAACTTTCTGTTGGTATTCCAAGTTATATATTTCATCCATTTCAATAGTTTTCACTCAAATACATATCCTCACTGAAGTAACCAGGTTAATGTGTTACTTTTATACCACAGTCTTATCTCTTCCTTTACCACAGGCACAGGCTGAGGCAATCATTAAATATCCCACTTGACCTATTTACTTCATGTATTTTTTATGTTTTTGAACAAAAAATAATTATTCTAACAGGTGGCGATATCTATATACTAAACAATTAATAACAGTTAAAACTGTAATCATTTTAATAATAACACTTGTGATGGCCACACTGAACAGAGCTCTACTATTAAAAAGACAACAACAGTTGTAGAATAGATATTTTTGCCTCATTTAAAGTGCTAAGGAAGTTTGGTGGGAAATAATAAATTTGGTGGCAAATCTAAAAGTAGTATAGGCTGAGAGATTTCTCCTTTCCAAGTGCTGGCCTGCCTATCTCATTAAGCCTCCCACAGTCCTCGGAGGTTTTATTTTGTAATTTGTAGATGACAGAAGAGAAGTTCTGCAAGCTCAAACAGATTGCCCAGTAGTTCTGCATAGTCCATGCCAATAGCGCTGTGAAAATCAAGCTCGACTTTTTTTTTTTTTTTTTTTTTTGTACATCTGAGGTGTCCCAAGATAACCATGTGGTCTTAGAGGGGCAGGAAACCTCAGAACCTCGTTCTCTCCTAACCTAGTAAACTCCTTAAATTAGTGTTTTATGGGCTGAAGTTCCAGGCAAGATAACACAGATACTTGGTTTCATATATTTTAATTGTGCAGAGTATATTGATAAATCCAACAATCCATAAGTGTACCACTTCATATATCTAAAATATCTCTGTGTGCTCTTTACAAACAATGATATTAGTAATCATCAAATTCATCTCTTTTTCAGCCCCATTTCTATTTGTTGAATGTAATGAGTTTTGTGTTTGCTGTCCTTCCTTGAATCAGATGAATTATTCTGAAAATGTTCCATTCAAATCCCAGGAAGGTCTAGGTCCTTCAAGAACACAAAGACTCTGTCCTGCTATTCCCCTCCCCACTCCTTTCCCCATTTCCCTTGTAATTTTATATAAGAGAAAAATGGATCTTGCCAAGCATCTGGTGTGCCTCCCTGGGCCCAGCACTTTCCTATCTATAAAAGGCAGTCAGTGTGAGGAAGGCCTTCCTCCCTAATCAAAGTGCCATCCTCAGCATCCATTCATAATAGTTGCGCCTTTCCAACTCCCACAGCACTTTCCTCTGAGTGCTCAGGGCCATTACAATAGGCAGCCCCTGAAGAGCCTGAATGGGGAAGTCATTAGCTGTGCAAGCCTACATATGGCCAAAGAGAGTTTATGTGTAATCCCTACAATTTTCCTTTATTTCTTCTTTATTTTGTACTCTATTTGGCTGAAGTTGATTACACTGGAATCATTAACTCAAGCAAAATAGAAATGTCCCAGTGGGGAATCATCCCAGCCCAGGCCCCAGGGAGGAAAACCACAACAGCTCCTCTCTCGGTCTCCAATGACTGCTTCTAATTAATGAATGGTGATAAGGTTTTTAGAGTTTCTTCCCACTTCAGTACACCATCAGCTCCTTGAATGGGGAATAGAGGTGCATAAAATCAACCTAACAGATGAAAGCAATTGCTCTCCTGTTATAACTTGCAACAGAATTAGATTAGCCTGTGTTCTGTTAGTTATTAAGAGAGAGGCTAAGGGTATTTGACTGGTCAAAGTATAATACCCCGAAGTAAAGGCCTAAGAAACAACCTTAGAACTAGATGTTCTGAGAGCTCTAGTCTCTCTGCCATCCATCCTGTTTTCTTTCTGAATGTAAACCATAGAGTCTAGAGACTGGAATTATTCTTTTTAATGTGATTCACAGGAAGCACTTCTTCATCTCACTAAAGGTGAGGTAAAACCCTAATATATAACCTTGCATTTCCTCCTCCCTCTGTGTTTGACATGGTCATAATAAATGATTTGACCTGCAGGTGCAGCAGCCAGGAGGATTAAAAGAGAGCAGACAGAAAAGACCAGGCTGTCTTTGAACTCTCAGAGATCCGCCTGTTTCTGCCTCCCAGGCACTGGGATTAAAGGGAGGGTGTGACTACACCTTGAACTCACAGAGATCTGTTTGTCTCGCCTTCTAGGCACTGGGATTAAAGGCGTGTACTACCACACACAACAACTCTCTTCCTTTTTAAATTGTTTTTACTTTAAGAACTTCAATTTTAGTCGCATATATTTTCAACACACTGTAAATCATTTAGAAATTTTCTTTGTCTTTGAATCTCTCTTTACTGTATACATGTACTCTTTTCTGAATACAGAGTCTTCAATTTACCAAGCAATCTCAGCAGGACTAAAGCTGTGGCTTTGCCAGCTAGATCCAGTCCATTCCTTAGCTTTCCAGCCTCATGGCTGAGGTACCGGCCAGAGCCGCCTTCAGTGCCACAACTCTACAGTGTTTCAAGGTCCTTCCCAGCAAGCGAGCTTCCACAGCCTGCGCTTGCAAACCACAAGACCCGCCCCCGTAAAAGAGTCAGAATTTGCCCTGGCAGGACACCCCAGAAAGCTGGCATTTTTAAACAGTGCAGCTTTTTTCCTGCTATGCCTGAAAACCAAAAAGCATGCATTCAGCTTTTATTCAACACCCTTTAAGTGTTTCGTGGCAGGACCTCTTAATGAGCTGCAGGGTTTTGCAGCTGAAGCTGAGTCAGGAAGCCTCTCTCAGATGAGAGCTCTTGCTTGCCTCTAGCAAGCAGAGTAGAACCGAGAAACTGCTGCTACCAAGAAACCATGCTTTACTCTTTCCCAAGCTTTTTCAGGCTTTTAGTGGATTCAGTTAGCCTCACGTTGGGCAGCCATCTGTTGAAATAGGAGCGGCGGGGCTGCGTCCCCAACACCCCGGCCACTTACACGGCTAGCTTTACCCGAAATAATTACATGGACACTGTATTCCTTTAAGCACTGCTTGGCCCATTAGCTTCAACCTTCTAACCCATTTCTAATCATCTATGTAGCACCATGAGGTGCGCTTACCCGGAAGATTCTAGCCTACGTCCATCTTGGTTCTGAGCTTCCTAGTATGTCTCAGAGAGCAGAGCTATCCTGTCTGCCCGCTAGACAGGAGCATGGTGTCTCTCTCTTAGGCGTCTGGCTCTGAGCAGAGCTGCATGCTTTCTGCCCTCACTTCCTCTTCCTCTCAGCATTTTCTTCTGTTTACTCCACCCACCTATGTTCTAACCAATCGGACGAAGCAGTTTATTTATTGCTTATCCAATGAAATCAACAGATTGATATATGACACTCCCACATCATATTGTCTTCTCTTTCATTTCTTCCTCCTGTTGAGAATGTTCTCTTTCATCTGATCCCACTGCTTTTATGGCTCCCATACCTATATATACATACATAAAAATAGGGACATATATTCATATATTACATATGTTAGATATGAATATATACAATATATTTATATATTTTATAACATAATATATGAAATTAATATATATGTCACTTATGAATAAAAAGATACGTGTTCTTTCCATTTCAGGGTAGGTTTCATAATTTCATTTTTATTTGCAGTTAAATTTCTATTGCTATATATGGTATATTTTCATTATTTGTTAGTAGACATTTTGTTCTATTTCTTAGATCTGGTTAATTACATAGCAATAATGTTGAATATGCAGGTACATGTATGATAAGACATAAAATCTTTGAATGCATTTCCTGGGGTGGTACAATACTGTTGTATTGTTCATTTTTAAGTTTTAGGTAAAGTATATACTTATGTACATACTTTATGTACACTTTGCTCCAACAGCTAAAGTTCCTTCTAGCCCAGTGGTTCTCAATCTTCCTAATTAAGTGATACTTTAACACATGTAAAAATGTGTTTAATACATGTATTAAAACTTTGCTATACATTTAATACATTCCTCATGTTGTGGTGATCCCCAACCAAAAAATCACTTTTGTTACTATTTAATAACTGTAATTTGCTTCTGTTATGGATCCTAATATGAATAGTTTTGCAGATAGAGGTTTGCCAAAAGTGTTGCAACCTGCGACTTGAGTGTCCTATGTTTTTTACTGGCAAATTTGAAGTTTCAAAGTTTTATATTAATGCCTGATAAACTTAAATTTTTGGAAAGGAGAAGAGAGATATTGATTGAATTTCATTTCTCTACACGTGAATATCTAGTTTCGCCAAATATTTTGTTAAAGAGGTTGACTTTTTATCTACCAACTTATTTTTTTGACATTTGTTCAACATAGGTAGCTAGAGCTATGTGCATATATGTCTTGATACTCCTCTATTCCATGATTTATATATTTGCTGAATCATACTATCTGTTTCTTAGATGCTCTAGTGAAGCTTAAAATAAGATATTGTGATTCCTCCTACATTAATCTTTGTGATTAGTATTGACTTGATTTTCACGGACCTTTGGCATTTCCATATACATTGAATTTTGAGATTGATTTCTTCTTGTTCTCTGAGAGATGTCTTTGCATTTTTGATTAGATCTGATTAGATAGTACATATCTGATATGTATGTAGATTTTTGTTTGTTTTGAAATAACCATTTTCAGAGTGCTAATTCTACCAATTTATGTATAGAGAAAATCTTTCCATCTTATAGTATCCTGTTCTATTTATTTCTTTACTGTGTCAAAATATTTTCAAGATTATTTTACTTTTATTTGTGAGTATGTGTGTAGACATGTGAGAGCATATAACTTACGATATAGAAAGGTTTTGGAATCCATGGACCTGGAGATAAAGGTGTTTATGTCACTGTTAATGTAGGTACTAGGAACCACATTCTGGTCTTCTGAGAAATCAGCAAGCACTGTAATCTACAGAGGCTCCATCCCCTTAAAATTGTTATTTTAGATATTTTACATTTATCAAGTAGTGCTAATGATCTAAATTTTAATTTAGAGTGTACCCACTTAAGACACGGAAAGTGCCTGGTGTTTTGAAGCTCCTCCCTTTTAGAGCTTTAAAACATCAAAATTTTATAATACTTCAATTATATTATTGGGAAAAAACACTATAGTCATTCTAATGGCTAAAATACAATGGAAAGATCCATGGCAGAACAAATCAGATAAAGGAGAAAAAATTTTATAGCCCAGAAGAAAAGCACAATTTGCATATATACTGTTATCCCCAGTCTGATGTTAATGCTTTTATTGTTATTTGTCCTACCACTGTGATGACAATTAGTAGCAGTGACTAAATGCCTGGCATGAGCTCTGTGCACTGCCAAGACTTAATATGTGCATTCATTTGTTTACAAAACAATCCTTTTAAACCTCTTTTATAAAATGAGAATTAGACTTGAGGAATGAATTCAATCATGAGCTGAAAGTTAAGAAAGCCAAGATATGAAACAAGATGTACAAAACCCAAGATCCATGGCTGAAATTGCTCTATTGCTTTCTCCTGGACCACCTGTCTGTCATCTTGTCTTTTTCTCTATGACCTTATTCTTTCCCTAAACATCACGACTTGAGCTTTAAAGCTGAATGGATTACTGCAAAAAGGGAGAAGAAATGAGTAAAAATTAATGTAGATTTTTAATTGAGCTGTAGTTAGGCTACAGAATATTTTAAAGATGCTTGAGGCAAGATCCTAGGGATATGGCTGCCAATACAAGTGACATTCTCTATAACTCTCTGTAATCTCTAAAATGAGTTTAAGAAGCGTGAAAAATATTTCATGAAAATTTCAAAAATGAAGACATTGACAAGTAAACTAATTAGTTCCATCACACAGTAACCAATAATTTAATCAGTGGCAGTTTATATTATTATTATTTTCAGCAAAGTATAGTGACAGTAGCTGGACTCTACCTATGATTCTCACTTTAATTAGGTGACCATTCAATTAAGTCTAGGCTACTTGGTTTAAAGATGAATGTATGGGAAGAAAATTGCTGATATTCACCTCAGAAAATTAAACCCATTTTAAAAAATTCTTGAATATTCAAAATCAGTATCTCATGACATGTTCCTCACTGAGCCTAATATACATCAAGCATAGGCCAAAACATATTTACTCCTTATGATAACTGGAATATATATGGAATATATATTGTACATATGTATATATGTATAATAGTTTGTGTCTTCAATGCCTAACAACTGGGAGAATTTGGCACTAATCAATTTTTTTCTTATTTACTAATATCATTTGGCTTTCTCCTCAAATAAGATTTAAAATAAAACATTTGGCAATCCACATTAGCTCCATCGAGCCAGTCTCATGTTGGTTCTACTGCAGTTTGATAATTTGCAGACTCAATGGGCTGAATGGGTCTTGGCAAGCTTATTAAATTCAGTAATTCTGAGACTTGGCTGAATATCAAAATTTAATAGATATCTATAAAAATACAGATTCCTGGGAGCAAAGTCCTACTGATGCATCCTTTAGGATCCAGACAAGTGGGACCTAGAATAGTTAATCTTCACAAAACCTCCCAAATGTCTCCTACTATTGCCGGAGGTTTGAAATCACTACTTTAATTATCTCACCCCAGCCAAAACACTATAAGCAGTTTGTTTCCATGTGTATTGCTGCATAATAAACTGCCAGAAAATCCTGCAGTGAAGCAAGTAGCCATTTCATTTACATGCCCATTTTATCCAATTGTCCATTCATTTATTTCAGTGAAGACTATCATGAGGTCCATCCCTGTCATTCACCACTTAAATTCTCAGACTTCTTACAGGTAAATGGTCAGGATATGCTGCGATCAACTTTAGAATCAAGTGGCTAGAAGGGATTCTCTAAAACCTGGTAGTTTTGAGAAGTTTGCTATTAACAATGTTTTCTCTTTGTAAATCCCTCATATCAAGGTCATGAGCTTTCATTTATTACCCTGTTTGCTTTACTCTTAAAGTTATTGATGTCCCTTAAATTTGATGCTTCCTCTAAAGCAAGGAGTTTATCAAATTTAGTTAATGTTCATAGTTCTAAAGATCATCATTTATTCTAGCCAAAAATCATAAAGAAAAAGGTGTGTGCCATTGAAACATTCCTTCATTTATAACTCATCAAAATTTCTCATTCACTAGCAAAAATTGCAAAAGTTCCCTGTGTTCTGTACTTTGTATTAGCTTGACCATCTACTTTCTTCTTTTTTTAAAATCACATCATATCCATTACATCTTATTTCCTCCTCTCAAATCCTCCATCTACTTATAGCCTTTCAGGCTCTGGATTTCTTTCCTGTCATGTATATTTTTCAGAAACTCAGCTCAGCCTTCAGTTTTAGCGTTCCATCTCCTCTGAGCCATCTCTCTGACCTTCCTGGTTCATATTCTCATTTCTAATTTGTGCCATTTTATTTTTCTCTCCAGCATATATTCTTTGGAGTGGTAGTTGGAATCAATTGTGATATTGTTTAAGCCTTCATTGTCTAGGTTGTGAAACCTAAGTGAACATGTCTTTCCTTAGGGCAAGCAGTTGTATCTGTTGTATCTCTTGTCAAAGATAGAATCCTAGACTCTTAGTAGAGAAGCTATCACTAAAAATCTATATGTGTTTGAGAAGCTTGGCATTGCATATTTTCAATGGACAGTTTCAGTTCAAACCAGAAGAGCAGATAGTCTGCCATTCTATAATATATAAAAACCCAACATTATTTCATCATCTGAATTAGATTCACCTTATTGAAAGCTGCCACTTTGCATGTTTATTCTTTTCCTCTTCCGTTTTTCTTTCTTTTTCTATTCCTTTCTTTCTTTTTGTTTTGGAAATGAGTATAGACTGTAGTACCCTGAATGGATGGATAATGTTGTTTAAAAACCCTGAGATAATGAATAAAACACTAGTGAGTGCCAAAGATAAAGTAATGGACATCTACAAATGCTAGAATATGTGTTGGACATGGCAGGCCCTATGTACTCTGAATTCACTTAGGCTGTGATTGCATGTAAATTATATGTACATGATCAAGACAGTCAAAATCAGCATGGATGGAGAAATGGCCCAAGAATTACTTGCCTTATCTAAAGAGCCATTTGTAGTTGATGGCTGTTGTAAAAAGAAGACTGTTTTCTTCAGAGATGGAACCACCAAAATGCTACCTGTTGTCCAGTAGATAGCATTATAGATATTTAATACTGCCAGCACTTAGTGAATGCATTGAACATTTTAAAAGAGCACATGAGTTTGGGAAAGAAAAGAGGATGGTGGGCTTAAGGGGAAAAATAGAAGGGAGGAAATTAGGACTATATTTGAGTAAAACACAACATGTGCCAATAGAAATTTCCAAACAATAATAGAACTTTCAAGGCTACAATGAAAAACACAACAAAATCCTAGCATTCTGTGAGAAATTTTTCTCTAATTTGTTATCTTGGAGTCCACATAGCCCCTCAAACAATTCAGACTATTGCCATTGCTCTTGATTGCTTGCTGAAACTAGAAAATAAGATCCTGTTACTGAAGACACCAAATGTGTCAGTTGCAGTACAAAAGAAAAACATGTTGGAACTGGCCTATAAACCCCCCCATTAGCTTTCATGGTGTTAGCAGGTACTAAAATATTTCTGTAAAAGAACAGTCAAAGATGAATGACCAGTCGTGGACCTTATATTTCACAGTACTGATCTTCTAGTCAGGGAGTTTCCTATGGTTCAAGAGTCACATGTGTATCATGAGCAATACTAATCACTTTGTAGTGGGTTTCAGGTCCACTACAAAAGAAGGAATTAATGACTAGTATTGTAATGATTATCAAAAGCCCATATAAACCTGGAAGTTTCTTCCAAAGTACCTTAGGAAGAAAACTACTATGGTATTTTAAACAGAAATATTGGTAAACTGCTTTTTAAATATTTATATTTATACTCATAGATTAGTACCAGGCTCTCACTTGATCAGAGAAATTGCTTTCAGCACTTGAATTGGTAAATATAGATTTATACCTTGTCAAAACACTGAGAATAAGTAACGATTTAGGATTCATCTCTAAACAGGACATCTATCACACACACACACATAAACACAAACACCGTAGCGTCAAGGAATATTGTAGAAGAGAGATGAAAAAAGCTTGTCAGAGTTGGGGGATGCAATAAAGTGCTGAAAAACTTATGGCATGGCTATTGTACTCATGAATGAACAGAAAGTGTGGTAACCTGAATGAAACATATATAAAAGTCCTATCATCAGAATAGCATGCACACAGAAGCATGAAGCATTAGCCCTAGACGAGGGTCTATTGACAGTGATTGCTGAGGAAAGGCAGAGATTTTTTTCTAAGATGGTTATTCACAGATAAGTTGCCTATGGTGTGGTAAATCACCTATCCATATACATATAAGCAAATGTAATTAGACACAGGGGACATAAACAATAAAGACATGAAAATATGTCAGGAGTTTACAGGAAAGAAGAATATAAGAAGCAGTATGGTGGAGTTATAATAAAAATATGTTACAAATATATATAAAATTGAGGGAGAATAAATAAAAATCCTTAAAATGGAATTAGAACCACATTTAGTAACAGTGGTGTTTAAAGAGTCTGTCATCATTTGTTTATTAACCAGAGTCATCCTTCACCCAACATCAAGCTATACATTTTTAAATACTGAAACCAGTTGTGGGGAGAGAAACTGAGTGTCTCTCTTAACACTTTTGATCTGAACAGAAAAGTCACCACAGCAATTGGAATAGACAATTCCATGAAAACGCATCATTATTTCCTTATTTGTTTACAACCTGCCTTTAGTCATATGAAGTACCAAGCCTGGAAGCACTTAGAACGTTTTTAACCTTTTCATATCGATGTTTATAGGACTCTAAACTTGAGGAATGGCAATGTGGAAACAACACTGAGAAAAAGTGTAGGCTGTAGTAATTATTTCATTCTCCTCTATGATCTTGGAAATGTCATATCACAGATTTGAGCCCAAGTTCTCTCCTCAATAAAGTAGAGATAAAAGCTAACCTATAGAGTTATTGCGACAGTCAACATGCAAACATAATATTTTGTGAGCTATATTTTATAATTCTGTAAAAGTATTCAAACATGAAGGGGTAGTATAGAAAGGGAGGACTTCAAACGGACTTACTGTGACACTTACTGTACAAAATATTTTTGCTAAGAAAGCAGCAATGAAACACATTAGGCCCAAGTTCGGGCTGTAGTTTAATTGTAGAATCATTGTTCAGCATGTGTAAGGGCTTGGTTGTGGAAAAGTGGAAAACAACCTTTTTTCCTCTCTTTTTAATTTATTTTTTTGTATGCACAGCTTCCTAGTTCCAGAGCTCTGTTAGCCTTAGAAATTTATCTTTCAAAATTTCCAGTCACACTATGCTTTTCCTTAATAATGTCCTTTTCTACAGAATATTATAAACATTTCCTGATAATTTCTGTTTCTTTAAAATAATCTTGCTCATTTTCAAAGATCTTATAAACCTCTGATAATGTTTACTTCTATAATTTTTTTTTATCATTCTAACTAATGTCTTTACTTAGGGACCATCTGATTGGCAAAAATTATATATACATAAATATGACTTGAAGATACCTGGCCATTTCTACATGACACTTAAAAAAAAGACAAAGAATTTTAAAAGCAATAAAAGATTAGCAATAAATGTAGAAATTATTCACAGTACACAATACAGAGAAATGCAAATACTATATTAATATGTAAAATGCTTTTGAAAATCAATAAGAGAAAAAACAAATGACCTAATATAAAAATGGGGGGAAGTTGAACAATCACTCTGCTTAAAGAATGATACAAATGGCCAACAAACATGAAAAAGTGTACCTTCTATTATGTAATTAAGAAAACGGAAATTAAGCTTAATAGGTTGTTGTTTGTTTCTTGCCAGAAAAAAATCAGAACTTTAGAATAGTCAGTGTTTGAATGACTAAGGGAACCAGTTTGACTTAACTATGAAACTAAAATTTTGTTAAAGCAAAAATATATCCCAAGAGGTCAGTTTTATTCTGTCACAGCTTACAAAAATCTCATGCTTTAAATGATTGCTCTGTTTCTTGTATACAGATTTATTACATACTCATATTTTTGTAACTATATTTTAGCTTTGTGTCTAATAGAAAATAATCATATGTACACACATATACATATATATGCATATATAGGCATATAATTATGTATATATGTGTATTAAAAAGCACTGCTGTTTATATTACATATTTCACTGTGCACTGGGTTATTTGAGAAAACACTTAAAATAGTGTACCATTTCCCTTTCTAGGTTCAACACTAATTGAAGAAAGGGGAAAGGCATAAGTAGTAGACAAATACACTTTCAAATATTAATAAGGACACTCATAGACAGCATAATTGTTATCTGCAGGGAAACTGGGTTGCTTGGGTAGCATCTAGGAACCTTTAGTCCACACAAGGGAGATCTTGTTCTTTCTGGACTATACACTGAAAGAAAGAAGTATACACTGTATACTTCTTGTGCTAACCCTTTGGAAAGCACCCAAAGCAATAAGCTTAGATATATGGGTGGGCAAGTTTGTCAAAATCTTTCAGACTTAAATTCAGCCTATTCCAGAGTGCTTCACATATGCCAGAAGGAAAGAAAGGAAGGCTACTATAGTCCTTTTACTTCCTTTCTCTGTGAAACGTAGAAATTTCAGAATGTGAGTCACAGGCGTTTCTCCCCCACATCACATAAATCGCTCCACATGTTTACAAAACAACTACAAGAATCTTTTTCTATTTAAAAATTTCTTTTTTCATATTACAAACCAACCACAGTTCTTCCTCCCTCCTCTCCTCCTGCTACCCCTAACCTTCTCCCAACCCAAACCCCAATCTACTCTTGGATTGAAAAGGTAGGGCCTCCCATGGAAAGTCTAGGAAGTCTGGAATAGTAAGTTGGGGTAACAGAAACCCCTCCCCCATGTAACACAGGTGAATAAGGTGTCCACCCATAGGGAATGGGCTCCAAAACGTCGGTTCTTGCTCTAGGGATAAATCCCAGTCTCAGTACTGCCCAAGCAGAGTGCCCAAGCCATTGAACTATCCTCCCACATTTACAAGTTCGGTCCTAAGTAGGTTTCCTAGAGTCAGTGAGCTCCCACTATATTGGGTCAGCTGTATCTGTGGGATTCCCCACCATAATCTTGACTTTTTTGCTAATATAATACCTTTTCCCTCTCTTTGATTTTACTCCTTGTACTTTGGAAGCTCGGCCTATTACTTCACTGTTGATCTTTGCATCTGCTTCCATCAGTTACTAGATGAAAGTTCTATGATGACAGTTAAGATGGTCATCTCTGATTATAGGGGAAGGCTAGTTCAAGCGTTCTCTCAACTATTACTAGGAGTCTTAGTTAGGGTCATCCTTGTGGATTCCTGGAAGTTTCCCTAGCTCCAGATTTCCCCATAACCCTGTAATGGCTCCCTCTATCATGATAGCTCTTTCGTTCCTCTCTCTCTCGTTCCTTTCCTCAATTTAACTATCCTGTTCCTTCATGTTCTCCTCCCCACTTCAATCCTCCCTCCCTTCTACTCTCCCAATTACTCAGGAGATCTTAGCCAAGAATTATTGCTACATATAAATTGTAAAATGAACTCCTTATATGCTTCCATTTTGTTATATTGGATTAGTTCATAGATAATATTTGAATAAATTTCTTTGGAATGATGATAAACCTTCTATGAATTGATTGTATTTGTGGAAAGAATCAGACCATGTATTGGGGCAACTGTTGCAATTCCTGAATCATCCTATAAATTCAGATTTGTTTTTGTGATGTACATAGAGCAGTTTCATGATGATGCAATAAAAACAACTTAGAACATTTATATGAAATTGGTGTTACATTTTATAAAGAAGCTTATGTTATTTTAACATTTGCTTCAACTCTCCTTTTCTCTTTCCTTTTGGTTCATTTTCCAGACATGAACCCTGGATGCTCCAAGTATTAGCAATACAGCGTTACAGCTAAGTTAACCAGTCATAGAGTAGACACTCCTCATTAATTTTGTTTGTAAATAAGCTGTCTGTGAAATCATTCTCCCATGACATTGCTAGGCAAAGAGAGGGCAGGACCATTTCTCAGAAAAAACAGTGTGATAGCTCTCAACAGCTTAAACAGACTCAATGAAATTGATTGTTCCAGCTTTAGGAATTTATTCTAAAAAAAAATCCTCATATATATGAATAAATAGTTACCTTTTAGAGTTCTTGTTAGAATATTTTTTTACTCAAAAGGTCATTGTTAATGCTGTCAATGTTAGGAAATTGGTAATATCAGGCATGAAATAATCCAAAGATGGAAATATTTTAGTCATTAGAATAATAAAGAAAAATGTACAAAGACAATAAGATGAGGCTCTTGACATTTATCTAGGTGAAAACCTATAAGTAAAAAAAAACTATATAAATTATATATCTATTTTGTAATCAAAATCAAAATAAGAAAAGAACTACAACACACATTGTAACATTATTAGATTAGCAGTTTTCATTATTTCAGATGATGGTTGAGTTTTCATTTTATTTTATTTCTTGACACAGCTTTATTGTCTTAAATATTCCAAATAAATATACTGCTCAAGTCCTAGGACAAATCTAAACCTTTAATATTAAAATACAGAGCATAAGAATAATAGCAGCTTTCACATCTAGCCAAGGAGTTTTCTATCCAATGAAATTGTATTTCACTCTTTTTTTTATGTCTTCCTCCCTGGAGTGTCCAACTATATGTATTTAGACTATCATATCTGAATTATGATTCTGTATTATATTTTATTCATTGCGTTCTATTTTTGACTCCTGCCTCAGGCTTAAATGCTTTCATGGCAGGGAACATGTCTCAACAGCAATGGTACCATCCTTACTTCCAAAAATAGAAGAAAAAAATTCCCAGACCCATTAAATTTTGACTTGAATGGAATTACCTCTATTGGTCCATAATGTGAACTTTAGGACCATTTAATGACTTAGAAGGGAAAAGTGCTTGCTTCCAAACCGAATGGCCTGTTTTTGATTTCTGGAACCTGCAAAATGGATGCAGGTTCTTGCTTCAGATGGGACTCTGACATCCTAGCCTACATCACGGTAGGTTCCATTCTCACACCAGATACAGATAGATGATAGATAGATAGATAGATAGATAGATAGATAGATAGATAGATAGACAGATAGATGATAGACAGGTAAAATGTAATAGAATAAGCAGGAATCTTTTAAAGTTTTTATAAGAAAGTCATTTACATAGGTTATGCCAGACACTGAATATATCATTTAAACATTACCTTGAACAATTATTTTGCTCATGATCTAATCCTACTTGAGTAGACATGTGTGTAGGTAATTAAGAGTAGCCTGTTTTCAGAACAAGACAGTACATCCTAGGTGGTATGGGAGGTTTTTCTGTCTATGTGTTGCTTTTATTCATTAATGAATAAAGAAACTGTTTTGAGCCTATAGCAGAGCTACAAGGGGGGAGCAGAGCTAGGGGGCGGGGAAACTAAACTGAATGCTGAGAGAAGGAAGGTGGAGTCAGAGAGAAGCCGTGGAGCTGCTGGAGATAGATGCTGGGAACTTTATCTGGTAAGCCACAGCCCTGTAGTGATATGTAGATTAATAGAAATGGGTTAAATTAATATGTAAGTGTTAGACAATAAGAAGACAGAGCTAATGGGCCAAGCAGTGATTTAAGTAATATGTTTTCTGTGTGATTATTTTGGTTCTAAGCAAGCAGGGAGGCTGAAAAGAACAAATGGCCTCCTCCAACACCCAGGCAGATCAGTTGAACAGCGGCAGTTGATGTGTGTAGTAAAACTCAGAGGTTCAAAGATAGGAAGAGAGATGCACAGGAAATCTCAGCACCAAGGAGTTGGAATATGAAGGGTTATGCATTACAGAGTACCTAATACTTACCAGGAGATTCTAGGTCAGTCCTGGAGACACATTAAAATCTGGTATCAAGTATATGCATATTGAATTCATAGGCCCATAAAATGTGTTCAACCTGGTGAAAGTTCTGAGGGCTCCATCAATCCAACACTTACACAAGTCTGGAGTTATGAATAAAGAGCTTGACAATCTAGTACCAGTTCTCATTCTTGCCTGTTTAAGGAATAAATGCTGTATGATAAGTCTTGGCAGTTTTGTATCTCTCCAGGACTTGTTAAATTTCTCTCTCCCTCTTCTCTTACCTCCTAAAATCTTAAGCGCTGATGCTTTATGTTCTGGCTTGTAAACGAAGCCTGTTATTATCATTGAGATAGTGTTTTTATGGCATAAATAATGAGCTCAAACGGGGGAAGCGGCATTGGCTGGAATTACTGCTTGAGCTGAGATGGAAATAATCAATATGTCCTCACTTACAAATCTCATCTGCATGTCAACTCCATCCTGCTGGCTGTCTCACTACAGATTCATTTCACTGGAGGCCCAATAAAACATGTGGGTGGCATTGATCTGTTTTATTCATAGCCAGAGATAGAAATGCATCATTTGAAATTAATAGGAGGGCTTGTGTTTATAGCTCAACCCAGAATGAGTAGCTTGCAATGCAGACCATTAAGTGAGGTCTTATCCACTCAGAGGAAGAAGTGACCCTGGAGAGGAGGGATCGAGAAATTGTGTTCTAAATTCTCTGTGATATCATGGCTGTAGTTGCACAGCCTGTTTTAGGGTTTTGTAACTAAACTATTATTCTTCCTCAGTAGAACAATTCTTTAATCAGACAAATAAAGCGTGATTTTAAAGATTTCTAATGCTTTTCAAAAGTCTCGCCTTTTTGTTTTAAACCAGCACAAAATGAATACTCTAAATTTCACCCATATAATGTGAAGGAATCTTAGAAATTATCGCCAATACCAACCTGTTCATACTAAGCGTATTCCTTTTTGTATATAGTGGTCAGTTAAACTGAATATACCAGATAGAGGAATTTAACACCAGATATGGGAACTAACACAGTATAACTTTTAAAAGACTCCAGTGACTTGCTTTGTTCAAATAGGATATACCCTAAGTTACTACCAATGCCAACTATGCATCAGAATTTGATTCCATGAATAGATTAATTTACCCATTATGCCAAATCATAAATGTTCTCATCACTTTTTAATATAAACATTCACAAAGGACAAAACTTATAAATCATAACACTTGTGAGACTTTCACATCTAAACTATATAACAACTACATATCAGTGGGTCTTAAAAGAATCAAAATACAGACATTGAGAAGTAGAAATAAAGTGGTCAAAAATAAGCAACTGTGGAATTGTGAAGACATGAGAAAATAAAAAGGAATTAAAGTGAATTTGAAGGGAGTCAATAACAAATATCCATGAGTAATTAAGTGTTTGTGTAGAAAAGCAGGTTTATGACAGAAGATTAAGGCCTAATATAGTTAAATGTCAGATTGCAACCTGAAAACTACTGTCAATAGGGCAACTGGGGTTTTTACAAGATAATGTTCTAAAGGTGAAAATAGCAATGGGGAGAGTTTCAGAAAATGAGATAAAATGACTACCATGTGGACATGGAGTTATCAGAACACAACACAGGTGGTTAGAAATAACAAGTAGGAGCAGCTGAGTCAAGTCAGCATGATAATTAAGGTCTAATGGCGAAAAAAGAGACTGTTTAGTAGAATGAAGGGTTGAGGCAGGATATTTAAGAACACCACAAAGCTTCTAATAGGTAAAATTAGGACATCAGCATGAACACTTGATGCAGGACCAGCTCAACTTTAATTCTGATTTTCTACTAACTTGCTTTGTCATCTTAAGCAAATGAAATGCCCTGTTTGTTCCCAAGTTCTGATCTGCTAAATTTATATTGTAGAAAGTGGATCTGAGGAGGGTAAAACATACAAAGAAGAGGCAAGTCTGGAAACTTTTCAACAACCAAAGAAGATAACTTAAAATGTGGACTAGAGAAAGGTTCTTGTAAAGAAATTCATCAAAGGAGTATTACTGCAACCACCAATTTGCCTAGCAACACACTCCACATAGAATAGACTCTCTGAAGAGTTATTCCCTAGATGGATGGATGGGTGAATGAATGGATAGATGGATGGATGGATGGATGGATGGATGGATGGATGGATGGATGGGTGAATAACTGATTGAGTGATAAAAACTTTAAAATGCCCAAAGAAAACATTTAATTTAGAATATTTACTCAGAGATATTCAGGAATCCTAAGTATAATATTCTATGGAATATCAATTGATTCAAAAAGCTAGGCATAAAAGAAAAAAGGTCTACTTAGCTCTTGTTTCTTGGAGGCTGGAAATCCAGAAGATAAGTTGAAGGTACTGTGTCCTTGTCCAGAGGCACCCTGGAAGGTTGAACTTCATTGTGACGACTGTTGGTGCTTAGCAACGGAGCTCTCAAAACAGAGAAGCACCCAGGCTGCTGCCTGGCTACTGTTAAAGGCTTACAGTCTAATGACGAGGAAAGAGAGGTCTTTAAGAGAGCTTTTATTAGGGCTCAAACACAGCTACTCAGCCAGAGGAGCCCTCAGGGTATTAAGAGAATAGGCTGGCCACAACATTCCCCAGACAAGAAGATTAAAGTGAACAAAGGTAAACAGGGGTTGTTGGGGTTGAATCCCAGCAATAAGGATGCCTTGAAGGGATTCCAGAAGAGAGCCCCAAAGCTGATTTGGGATTTTAGTTTGCTGCCAGAGAGACGCCTGATTTCAGACCTGATTCCCAAGGGCCCGGTTGTGGCACCTAGAAGCCGCAGCCCTTGGTGGAGTTCCTATACTGGAGATGTTGCAGGCAGAAAGAATGAAGACTTGAAGTCCCAGCGGTTCTCAGCACAGCTAAAAAGGAAACCCTGGGAGGCCAGGAAGGCTGCCTTCAAGCGGGGGTCCCTGTGGAATTCGTCTGATGGGGTGATGTCTCATAGAGCTGTGGGAGTGAAGCCACATTGGAGACCACAGAAAAAGAGCAGTGATCCCAGTGTCTTCAAACACCAGCCTCAGAAATCCTCAAGCAGCATGACGCGCAAGTCTCTGGAAGTCACGACCATCAGCTTGCCACCTCCGCTAGCAGCCGCGAGGGTGGAGCCCACTGGAGCATGGTCACACCCTTCTAGACTTCAGGTAACATCTGGATCTGTTCCAGAGGTGGAGACACCACAGAGAGTCGTCCACTCTGAGGCAAGGCTGACCCAAAATGTCCATACAGAGCTGACACTCAGAGCCTCATCCATGGCAATGCCTACTGGAATGACAGGGACAAGATGGCCACAGAGACACCAGGACTACAGAGAAGGTGACTTGGAGAATTGGGATTAGATGTTTGCCCCATTGGCTTTGCTTCTGCCTTGAGCTCATTATTCATCACTAGCTCATTCCTTCCTTTAGGTACAGGAAGGTTTGTTTATGCTGTGTTAGTTCCGTCCCCGTCTCCCCTCATTTAGAAGAAAGTAACTGGATTTGATGCTGCATGCTCTTGGCTACAAGAGGCTGAATGAAATTTTTGTGTGTGAGAAGGGCGAGAGCCAGGAGTTGAGAGCTGCAGTTTGTTCCTTGAACTCATGCAGCCCCTTATTTCTGTAAATCCTGCACTATCTGTCAGAAGAGGCAAGAAACTTAGCTGACTGTGGTGTCTAGAAATGGATCTTTCTGAAGTGCCTGAGATCATTAGAGTGGAGCCCTAACAACTGGTTCTTGTGACTTTGGTGGAGGAGTGAAAGACGTGGATAAATCCAGACCCCCCCAAAGCAGGAAAAAATAGATCCAAAAATCTAAGCAGGGAGGGAAGAATCAGAATTCTAGGATTAGCTGGTTCAGTGACTCTGATTCAGGAACTACTGAGGAAAATTTAGATTGTAATTTTGAGAGTAATCTTGAGAAACAGTGAGTTGCCCCCTTGTGATCATCACTGGTATTTTCAGGATTTTCTATTATGCCATCCCTACCTCCTTCGGATTACTGGGCCGTGGTTTCTTCCCTTAAAAACCCCTTCTCCCAGTTACTCGGGGGTTGAACCCCTCCCCTGCGTGGGTTATGAGTTTCGGCCCCAGTGCACTGATACTTGTCAATAAACCTCGTGTGATTGCAGAAAAAAAAACTTCACTGAGCTAAGAAGCAGAAAATTGCATCTAAACTTTCCACCTGTCTTCTGCCACTGTGTACTTGCTGCCACCATAACTCTACAGAGAAACTACACTCCTGAATTCTATCAACAGACACATGTACTCAGTTTTCTTATAGATGTTTGCTTTTTGTTTTATAATTCTGTGTATAATCTGAGACATCAAATGTGAATTCATTTGCTTAAATTTTGATCCAGCAACTCTGTGCTCAACGTATAAGTTATCTTTTATTTAAAATGATGAATCTTTTATTCTAATTTTTCATTGTATGTCCTTCTATTAATTCATTTATTAACTTTGATTATGGAAATCTGGGTAGTTTTCTATTTGGGACTATGACTAACAACTGAGTGAATATTCTAGGATAGTTGTCGGGGATCGAGCCTCAGCTCAGGTTCAGTCCTGAGGTGGAAAAGGGAAGTCTGTGCAATGAAAAATTCTTGCCACAAAGTGGAATGCACTCACGTGGCCCCAAGTAACTCAAGTCATCTTTATTTATACATAAGCAGAGTTTTTCTTACTGGCTCTTATTTTTGACTTTTAAGAAACATATCATCTTTTAAGAAATACATTGCAATCATTCTGAAACCTCACATTGTTTCCCTTTCTGCTTCCCCAAATACACTTTCCCACCTCCATATAACCTTATTCTAAACATGCAGTTCAGCATTTTTTCAGTTAACTGTATAATATTTATATTGACTCAGACACATCACAGCCAGCCCATATGTCACCTGGCAGCTTCTTGTGGTTACAAAGTTTAAAAGTAGTAGATGTGGGTACAATGTTTTAAGGACAATATTTAAACTCAAACAATTGTTTTATGTCTGAAAGATATGCTTTTATTCAGTCCCCTTTTCTACAAAAGGGTCACAAGTCTCAATCTCTCTGTAACAGACAGACTCTGATAAGGCACCCTTTTCTTATTCCAGTATGCCATCCTTCTTCCACAAATATAAGTTCCTGTGTATGGTAAAAGATGAAACTATCCAGCACGTATCTTGCATTATATTTTCCCATTGGATTATAATAGATGTTATCATTAATTCTATCTGCTTGGTGTCCATGGAATTTACTCTCAACAACTGACAGTGTGTGTGTTCCTGAGGCCTTTTCCCTATCCTGTGCATGCATGTCCTACTCTCCTCCCAGACATGTGAGACCTGGTTAATGATCCAAGAGCTGGTTTCTCATATGTACCTGATTGTCTTTACTAAGTCAGAAAATTCCCAGGTACAGTTTTTGCTGTGTTGTTGTTGCTGCCTGTGTGCAGTCCCTGTTTCTTCGGGGAAAGAGGGGAGAAGATGTGACATCAGTGGCACAGACTCCATGAGATTCCACCACAGAAGCTCTTGAGATTGAGGGTTTTATGGGGTTAAGGAAATTAAGCTGATGCATGACCATTGGGACTCGCCATAAAACAAGAGAACCTTCCGACCATCCCAGAGAGCATATCCAAGTAAAAGTCACCAGTTGCTCTCAGGCTGCTAGGGAGTCCACACAAGGACAAGGACTGAAGGGAAAGGGAAAGTAGTTTTGTGAATGGAGTGTGCTGCTTATTGTGAGGGATTGTCACAGTTTGTTAGTCACAGTCCTATGCTCACACTGTATCTCCAAGTGAAAAGGACCTGGTAGAGGTTCCTTTATTGGTTCTACCTCCTGAGCGGTCAGCCCTTATGGGGAGTTACCAGAACAAGCAAAGTTAAGATAGAGAGTTCCTATCCAGGAAGACAAAGAGGAGAAAGGAAAGAAAATGTAGGGATATGAAAGAAAGTTCCAACTCACCAAGGAGGGACTTCGAAAATGAAAATAGTCAACTGAGCAAAAACAACCAAAGGGGTAAACTCAAGATGCCAGCAAAGAGTCAGGATGGGGACAGCATCCAGAGCAGTAAGCAAGAAAGAAAAATGTCCCAAAAGGTGTAAGGAGGACCCCAATAAAAAGCAAAAGGAAAAGATCCATCCACATCGGGTGGCAGTTGTAGTTTTTGCTGTCTTGTTGCTGCTGCCTGCGTGCAGTCCCCATTTTCTGGGGTGCAGGAGGGTAAGAGATGCAAAGTCAATTGACAGACTACAGGAGATTCCTATACAAAAGCTCTTTATTGAAAACAGGATGGGGCTTTTAATGGGGTGAGGGAAATTAAGCTGATGTAGGAACATTTCTGGTTGGTGCCTTTAAAGTGGCAGTCACTGATGTGCTGTGATTGACAGCAGCACATATTATTAGTTACCATGCTTTTGTTCCACCAACAGGTTGTCTTGGCCAATTTTGCTTAGTCATTGTAAGTTTGCATGTGCTTGCTTGTGCTTGCACAAGCAATAGCCCTGCCTCACCCATGCTTAGGGTTTTAGTTAGTAATTTCCAATAAAGAGATTTTAGAAACTTAGGCCCCTGTTGAATCTTCGGGAAAATATTCTAGAAAGAACAGAATTCCCAAGGATATTACAAGTAAGACTGAAAAAGAAAACCAAAAACCACCTAAAGATTCACCAATATAATGAAAAAGTCAACAGGCTGCACAAATTTTTCAAATTCCTACAATGTCAAGTGTACGACATGTTCTTGTCAAGTGAGAGTCCATTTTCACAAATGTCTTGCCATGAGGAAGCCCGTTGGATAGGTAGTCATATGTTAATCTTAGAATAGAATGTATAACTCCCAACATATTGTAGATAGGTAGATATATTTTCATGAACACATACTTATCTAGTTGTTGGGTCATATCAAGTCATATAATCAGTGACTCACATATTTAGCTTCAGTAGACACCATCACTGACCTAAAGGAACTGCTCTATCTGATTATCTCACTAACAACGTGATGTGGGAAGTTCTTCTGTATATGTGTTGCTTTTATTGCTTAATGTATAAAGAAGCTACTTTGTCCTATGACAGTTCAGAGTAGAGCTAGGTGGGAAACCTATACTGAATGCTGGGAGAAAGACGATGGAGTCAGAAGGATACCATGTAGCAGCCACAGGAGATAGATGTGCAGGAACCTTGCCAGTAAACCACAAGCATTGTGGTAAAATATAAAATAAGAGAAATGGGTTAATTTAAGATGCAAGAGCTAGCCAATAAGAAGCTAGAGCTAATAGGCCAAGCAGTGATTTAATTAACACAGTTTCTGTGTGGTTATTTTGAGTCTGGATAGTTAGGAATGAAAACGCAGCCTCTGACAACAAAACAAGTACCCAACATGGGGCAGAAACCTACAACATTGGGATTAAAAGTCCCATGCTCTACCTGGATTTACTTGGCCAGGTTGGTGCCAGTTGTTAACAGCAGGCTCTCTCCCACCTAGTCCTGCAGCCATTCCGTCATAAAGAAATGCACAGAGGCCGACACATTAATTATAAACTAATTGATCTACAGCTCAGGATTTGTATTAACTCTTACATCTTACATTAACACATAACTTGTCTGTGTTAGACACGTGAGTAGTTACCCATTATCAGTGAGAGACATTCTCATCTTGCATCCTTTGTGTCTGGGTGACCACTGCAGACTGAGCCTTTACTCTTCCCAGAATTCTCCTCTTCTGGTTTTTCTGCCTATACTTCCTGCTGGACTACTGGCCAATCAGTGTTTTATTAAACCAATACAAGTGACATCTTTACAAGGTACAGGACCATTGTCCCACAGCAACAGTGCATGAATATTTTTTATTGTACCACCATATTTTCAGCTCAGATATTTGGCTTTTTTTGTTGTTGCTAATCAACCACTTTCTATTTCTAACTACAAATATAATTTTCCTGTTTATTGACCATAGGTATTTCATTATCACAAATATCAAAAAAGTTGTTATTTATAAACTGTTTGATCTCTCTATTGTTCTTATTCAGCTGAAGATGTCCCTATGTATGTAACTAATATTTCTTCTTCCACATTGGCATGTAGTGTGAACACTTTGCATACTATCTTTTGGGACTGCAGAGGTAGGTCAGTCATTATTAGTACTTCCTGCTCTTCCAGATGATCTGAACTGATTTCTTAGTACACGTTTGTTGGTTTGTAGAAGCCTGTAACATCAGTTTTAGAATTTCTGATACTCTCTTTTTGCCTGCATACATGTGCAACACACACACACACACACACACACCACTTTAAAATCACCTTTTGGTGAATAAAATACTTGAGTTTAATCATAATTCCATCTATATTTCTTCTCAGATATTTGTTTGGTTGTTGAAAATTCCTTGCCTACTCCCAGTACTCTCTTGTGATTTTTAAGTCTTTATCTTTTTCATTTACATGTAGGACAATAATCTGTAATTCTGAGGCCCTAGGATGGAACCAAAGGAACATAAAAGCATAAATTTAATGTTGTTTTCTTTAGTGGTTCCATATCCCCAGCAATAGAGAGTATATTTCCATTTCTTTCTAGATTTTATTCATAGAAGTAAGTTTCTATTTCTTTACAAAATAGCCCTTTTCTTTTGCTTGGAGGTAGGTTTTCTTGAATCTGCTATACAACAAAGAACAGAGGAAGTTGGGCTGAATACTCATCAATAGTTCAGTTATTTCCATTTCTGTGAATAGGGACAGAGATACAACTCCCAGAACAGAGAGTGCAGATAGATATTAACACAAATAGTAAAAGGAATGGAGATGAATCACCTCCTATGACACTCTGAACACACATGAAAACAGAAAACCCCTTAAACTTGGTGGTCACCCCAGAGTTTTGCAGGCCAATTTTCTATCAAGAAAGTCTATAACACTTGCAAATGAGTTTTATTTTCTTTATGAGTGAAGCATTTTCATGACGTTAAAGTCTATATCTGATGAATACTGCCAATCAGTGTCATATCCATCTAGAACTTAATATCATTATGTTTGTTTTGTTTTGAACTCTTTAGTCCAAGTTAAGAGAATCACACGTCTCAGACACTGTAAGTTCATGCAAACAATGAATGAGGTAGCAAATTTTCAGGAATTATATCCCCTACTGTTTTTTAAGGTATGTGAAAATTAACACTATGTTGTATGTCTGAGACATGGGAATCATTTGAAAAGGTATATGCTTGATTTCTATAGTAAAATCAAGAGTTTTCAACAAGCCTAAAGTATAGCAATTATTGATAGTTAAACTTCTGTAACTTTAACATTCTTGGATTGTGATCTAAATTAAAGTTTCATGCAAATTATTACAAGTACATTTGTCAAATTTGATTTTAAAAATGTTCCTTTTTTTTCTCCCTGGGAACATACAGCTTTGTTGTCTTATGTATCATTCACTATAAAGTGTTTGTTCTGATAGCTGTGTAAAACAATAGGTGAATGTTTTCACAAAAAATGTTGATTGTGGTGTTAGTTTTTTCTTTTAATCAATATAAATGGGGGTGTCATCTGGAAAGAATGGCTCTCAGTTCTGAAAAATTTCATCAGATTTTCCTGTATGCAAGACTGAGGGGAATATTCTTAGTTAATGATTGATATGGAATGTTCAGTCCATTCTAGACAGTGCTACCCCTATGCAGGTATCCTGGTGTATATATGGAAGCAGCTATAGAAAGTGAGCAAGAAAGCAACATTTCTGAATATTGTCTTTTTCAGTTCTGCTATGTGTGTGTTTTGAGTTCCTGCCCTGGCCTCTTTTAATTATGGACTGTAAGATGTATGGTAAAATGAGACATTTACTACCAAAGTTACTTTCAGTTACTGTGTTTACCATAGTGATCGAAATCTAAGACAATTGCTTCTAGAGGTGAGAATTGTTTGGGTTTTATTTGTTCTTCTTAAGGGCTGATATGAGTAATAGTCATTTAATTGTCTTATATCTCAATTTCCTCTGAGTAAAATGGAGTTAAGAAAGAACCAATTCATTATTACATATACTGAGGGTAATTAAAGAACTAGTTAGTAATTCCCTTAATTACATCAAGAGCAGAATTAGGTGAAAGAAACATGTATGTGTTAGAAATTCCTCTGCTTAAATACGCTATACTTCTGCACTGTACTATCTGCCTTGGGTTATATTTTGTCCTGAATCTGGAAATTTTAGCTAAATTTGACATGAGATTAAAGCTTAATGAAGACTCCTGCTTTAATGTCAGAAAAGCTCATCCTCTGTTTTCTAGACATCTTATCCCTAACTACTTTTATAGATTTCTCTTGACTTTAGGCTGTTCTTCCTCAGTAAATATACTATACTTGAACACAAAAATAATTTATTTTCTAAAATATTTTATGAGATACATGTGCTATTCTTCCCTCAAAGTCAAAAAATTTGTGTTAGAAAAAATGGACATTTGCTAATGACGGAAAAGAGGAATAAGTGTCCACAGACTTTGCCTCTGGCCTTTCTTCATGTCAACTCATCCTGTTCCACAACTCAGAACTCCAAGAAAAGAAGGGGCAATAATCCTTCCTTCCTCTCTTCCCATCATCACTCCTCTATGGCCCCAATTTCTGATATATCTGAATCTAAACATTGTAAAAAATATCTTTTGTGTAGTAAATATCAGGTAGTTACTATAGTACAACGATCACAAGGAGTGCTCTAACTTCTTGCTGACAATGGTGACATGATGTGAAACTCTAGTTTTATGTCACTACTAGAATACAAACATTGGCATATTAATGTCAAAACCCTTGTAAATATTTAGCTCTTATGTCAGTTCTGTGTGAATGTGTGTATGCATGCTTGCATGCAGGCATGTGTGTGTGTGTTTCTATGTGACTAAATCCCCTGAATAGATGCATGTAGTCACCATTTTAATAAAGAGGACTCTATTCCTGCTCAAGCATTTAAAGAAAAAGCTGTTCCATGCTGCCCCTTAGTACAAGCTCACTTAGCCTGTACGATAAAATTCAAACTTTTAACCCTCATAGTAAAGGCCCTTCAAAGAAGAATTTAGTTTAAAATAAATACCAAGCTATTTATTTGGTCATGATTTAACTGTAGGTTGTACTGTTGTTATTTCAAAGAGTCATGTGTAAATGTAAACTCCTTCTAAATCAGCTCTCCTGATGTAGAGAAATTTTGGTGTACTACTTGTGGACATCTCTAAATCTCTCCAGTACTCATTGTAACTGTGAAACTGACATTTCAATATATCATATAAAGACTGGGAAAATAAAGATTGGTCTGTCACTTTTATACTCATTTAATTCATTTCTAATACTTGCATTTAATAGGCAAAATGGTCTCAAAATAGAATCTACCTTAAATAGAGACATATAATTTGAATTCTCCCAAAGAATTGTTTCAGAGTATTAGTTTGGGCATAATATAAAACTTTGTCAAATATTAATCACAACCAACTCTGTGAGACATCAACAATGTTTTCTTATTGTACCACCGTATCAGGTGGGACCATAAATAAATGTTCATACTCTCTATTGAATGATAAATTAGAGATGGATCACCAAATACTCCTCTGTTTCTGACTTCCAGTATGTTCCAGGTTTATTTTAGGTTGTAGTCACTTAACTCATCATAGTCCCTACATTCGGAGAACTTACATTAATGACACCATTACAATACTCATGCAAGATTGTTTTTCAATAGTGCCCAGTTCAATGTGTTACAAACAAGAAATCTAATTAAATGATAAATGGATGGATGCATCTGAACTGAATAATTACAGGAAAAAATGCAGTATTTTTAACAAAGTTTCTTTTTGTTCCCGTAAATTCTATTTTTAAAAGCTCATGAATTAGCTACTTTCATAAAACACTCTTTGTGGTTTGTAATAGAATGTTGAGGTCAAAGGCTAAATTATCTCAGGAACTTTGGAGAATATCATCATTTTATTATTGTATCAATGACAAATATTTTGTAGTATCTGTTACTTGTTTTAATATGCACTGAATCTATTTCAAGTAGCATAAAAAGGAAGCTTTACTTTTTAAAAAGTATATTATCAATTAGCATATAGAAGAGAAGTTGGGGTGCTTTTTCCCATAAGAAGTCCTGCGAGACTTGTACAACCTATAGACAGAAACAGTGCTAAACCAGCAAGTTTTCAACTCCTGTGGGAAACTTGAGTAAAGAAAACAAACTTCCTATTAGTGGTTTTAAAGCAAACTGGGTTTATTTCCCTGTAAACGCAGTTTGCAATCAGCACAGTTTAAGGGATTGTCTTGGACAATTACATTGGAATTGTTAACAATTTTCATGTACCATGAATTCTATACATTGATATATAGAGAAATGAGGAAATAATAATTGACACAAGCCATTTCTTAGAAGTTCATCAAGCACAAGTCAGTGGACTTTCAATGTCTTAATACAAATTCTTATGTAATTCGGCTCCTTAATGTAATCCATCTTAATACAAATTTAATTCACGCTCCTTAATATAATCCAAGTAAACAAGAGAAGTACGTATTTACCACCTCTATTGTTCTACTTTTAACATCAGGTCAAGTTTTGAATGCTCTGTCCTATGTATCATATCACAGATCACCACAGTTATTATGGAGTCTGCTTTAATGGACTGCCTGAGGGCATTTTGTACATTGCTACTTTTGGACTGGTAAATGTGCCTCCGTGGTACTATATTGATGTTAACAGAAACAGCTTAATTTTCCTCTTTGCTTCTCTTGCTTTTTTTCTATTCTTAACAAATATGACAGAATCATATTTTCCTAAACATATCTGGCAAGCCTTGATGGTTTGTTTGCTTCTGCTCTTCTTCTATGAAGAAAATTGTTACTGTCAGGAGCAGACATGTCTCACTGTCATAAACAAAAAGAACCTAGGTCATTAAAACATCTTAAATGCTATATTGTGTAGATTTCTGAAGTTTTGAACATGACTTGTGTATCTAAAAATATACCTTTGTTTGATTTTGAAAACATACCAAATGAGACTACAAGTTCGATTATAATAGATGACTAATTACTAACCCTATATTTCCTTATCCTTTAGAGTTGATAGTAAGAGTTAATAATAATAGTTTTCAAGGACTAGAAATTTGTATTACATTGTTAAATGGGTTATACAGGTACAATACCGTGAACAAGAGTAGAAATATATGAACAATATATTCTAACAAAATTTGTATACAATACTTTTAAAAGTAGTAGTTGCTTTCTAAAAGTAGAGTCAATAATCTACCTTTTATCTTGCAGTATTTATATTCTATTTTTTCTTTTCAGAGTATATTCAATAATCTACCCTTTAATCCTATTATATCTAAATTTAGCATGACTAATACATGTAGCACAATTAATAAAAATCCAGAGACAGAAATTAAGGTTCAACCTATAGGTCAGAAAAGCAAAACAGGCAGCCACTGGCTCATACCTCAAACTCAACCAAGAATGGCGATCCTGCCTCTAGGAAGATCAGAATGAGACAGGGTCTGCAAGCCATCTCCTCCCATTTTATAGTCCACTGTAGGGCTAGGATTAAACGTATGTACCACTGGTATTAAGGGCACGTGCCACATGATTACTACAGCAAACAAGTATATGTACTGGGATTAAAGGTGTATGTCACCATTGTTTGGTCTAGAAGACTGACATGTGGGTCTGTTTAACTCTTTGATCTTCAGGCAAGCTTAATTTATTAAAATTCAAATAAAATATCAATACCTTTCCCCCTTTTCTCTAAAATAAAAACGGCTATAACTAATATAAGAAAACTAAATACAATAAGTATAATAACAATATAAAATATATGCAGACAATAAATACTTCGACATTGAGTTCATTTGCATTTGGCAAATTTAGAGAAAATAATCTATATTTATCCTATCTTGGTTGAGTTCAAAAACTTGCACATAATTTGCTACCTATCATAGCTTTTTTTCTCCATCTGATAAACTATAAGCATAACTATCTAATCTTCAACTCCCTCAGTGACTCAAGAAAGAAATAATATTAACTGAGTAAGCAGGAAGTATGAACAAGCAAATTCCGAAAGAATGTGAGGAATGACAAAAACATTTGATTGTCATGGCAGTCACCCAAAATTCCTCTGCAATATTGAGGCATCTATCTTCGACCTATAGGCCTAACATATCCAATAGACTTTTCTGTGAAGCAAGACATCCTGAAGGACTGTCCCTCTTTGCCTTGACAATGTTTGGTAGTCACATTCTTTTGTGCCCTGCTGGTCCAATTAGGACAGCATACTGTCAGGAGTTAAAACAAGAACATTTTCTTTCACAGTGAATTCCCTTTGCCACAAAAAAAGAAACTCCATGTGAAGATTATTAAATATCCATTATCTTCTCTGGAATAAATTGGTGCTGTTAGGAGCAGATATGTCTCATTATCATAAAAAGAAGAGCACAGGTTATTAAAATATCTTAAATGTAATATTTAAAATTATGAAGTGTTTGAAGATGTCTTGTCTATCAAATATATATCTTTGTTTGACCCTGAAAACATATCTAAGTGTGTTTAGATATACATATACATATATATGAATATATAGATATAGACACCCACAAAACACATTATACACATAGATCTTTTTCTAAATTATTTGCTATGAAATATACCTTTCTTTATATGCTATCTATACATTAACCACTGTCTAGTGTTCAGACTCTTACTTTATGGATATATTTTCGTTGATGCAAATTGATCATTTCTGGTGCATTTTTACACAAACATTTTACCCTCCGTATCTGTAGCAATGCATGGCTAACAGGCATTGCTAAATATCTTCAGAATAGAAGAAGTAAGCATAATTAAGTTAGCCAGCATTTAGAAACACATAACTTTGAGATAGAATAAGAAATGTGTTAAGCCTCAACTCACTCATGTAGGTTTCTGAAGAACAAATAGAATATCAAAATATGGATAAGTTGGCAGATGTAAGCTTTCAATACATTTTATTTTCATTCCCTTTCTCCTCGCCTTAACGGTGAAGTTGTATTGCATAAGACTAACTGTCATCTTTGACTGAAAAAAAAACAGGAACTATAGAGTATCATAAAAGAGAAGTATGCATTATGTATATGTGTGTGCATAGACACATACAAAAAGTCAACTATGCATAAAATGGGAGAAGAAAGTGGTTTTCTGCTTTAAGAAGATATTATCTTCTCTCAGGCATTCTTTCACCTATCCAACACAAACTCCTTTTTATTAATTCTGTTTCAACTATGTGTGTTCACTGATATCCAAACCAAAACCAGCAAAATTTCATCAGAATCTACATCCTGTTCCTGGGTGTGGGGTGTGGGCTGAGACTTTCTACCCACCATTTTCCAGGGACTTGAAGAAGGAAACACAAATTTTCAAGTATTAGAGTGAGGCTGTTTTTCAAGTATGCTTAGGGGAGCAGAGAAATCCAATCTGGATTTCACAGACCATTACATCTATGAGATGCAATTGGGTGTTAGAAAAAGAAAGAGAAAAGGCTCTGCAGTATATGCGTGGCAAACTCTAGTTTAAATAAAATTGCATTTAACCAGTTTCTCTACTATAGGATTTCTCAAAGCCTATAAAGTGATAATGTGTTTTGTGACATCTGAGATATTTGTACTAAATATATACATATGTATATATTTCTGTCTTTAGAAATATATTAAGCCATGGTGGCTATGATCCAAGGAATACATATGAGATGATATGTCAGATACACAGATGCAGAAGATGCAATTTCTTTCAACTAACAGTTTTTTCATGCCCTTTAGTAAAATACACAACCACCTCAAATCTCTATTGGAATATGTAAAAAATAATATAATATATATATATATATATATATATATATATATATGTGTGTGTGTGTGTGTGTGTGTGTGTGTGTGTGTGTGTGTGTGTCTGTGTGTGTCTGTGTGTGTACCTTCACATGCAAATTGCAAATAGTACCTAATTTTATGTTTCACTGGTCATATACAAAGTACTACACTCAAAATTAGTTAAGAACATAATGCAATGACTTTTAATTATATTGCTCAGAGAAACTGAGAAGGTATTATAGTCCTGGCAGAAACATAATGTTACTGATGTCCTTAGTCTTAAGACATTCTGTGATTAGAATTAATAAACAGTTTTATAAATTTGAATTATTAAATCATAACTAATAATGTTAACAGTCCACCTAATAGTGTCAGTGACTTATACACTGTAATGTGGTTGAATACAATTATCTAAAAAGAGGAGACCTGAGAGATAGAAATTGCTAGATCATATTGCCTTGCCAATATCACTTTTTTCCCCCTAAATCCCATAAGCCACATTATCTACATGATAAATAACAGTCAGTCTTCTGGGAACAGAACAAGTATGGGAAGAGTATGAAACATGTCACTTATTATACACAGTTCATAGATGAAACATAGAAAAGGGTGTCTACACAAGTCTTTAGAAAAATTGAGCAATGAAGCACTGGATATGACATCAAAGGCAGCACTTCTGACTCTTCCAAAGAGGGACTCATACTCTACACATTGCAGAGAACTTTCTCTAAATTGATGAAATCCTATATTTAAAAACATCCCTACTTTGATGTCTCCCAGCAAGCAGTGAATCTGGGGTTTGATAGATCCAGTTATTAAAAGTCCATCCATTTGAGCAATCTGTTTGCCTGCCTTTCTTGCTGTGCTGGTAATTTTGCAAAAACTGCTGAATCTGCTCTTGCCCTCACAGCACATTATAAACAAAGTAAAGGATGACTGGTGGTTGTCTATCACCCTTTAAAAAAATCAGCAAGAACCCTCCCCCTTTCAAATATTCACTACCTTCTCATAGGACACATTCAGAAAGGGAATATGAGGAGAGTTGTCATTAAACAGTTAATTGTATGTGCTGTTATTTTCTGTTGATGATTGCAGAAAAGTGTTGCATACGTTCAAGTCTGTGTTATCTCACTCTGGCATAAGCTCTGACTGCAGTCTTTGGACTGCCAGTCTAGAGAGAGGAAATTTCAGTCAGAGACAGCTCTGGCCTGTGAGATGAAGAAAGACAGTGGGTAGTGGGGGAAGAATCAGAGACTGATTAAAAAGAAAGAGGCACAGGAAGAGTGAAATGTATGTATACAGGCAAGGATGGAGGAGCAGAACTAAAATGAGAGGAAGAGATAAATTTAAAACAAATGAATAAAAGTATAATTCCCTAAAATTAAAACTAATTTCTGGCCATTTGCTGTTATAAAATAATAACAGATAATCAGATTTTTATTTACATGTATTTCTATTAAGTTCTGTATCTATGTTTCTATCTGAATTGTTATTGAACTTCTGAGTACAATTAATTATGAATTAGACCCAACAAGTATTTCCCATCAGCAGCACTGACTAGAATGTTCACCATGTGTCATGTCATAAATATCCCCTTCCCACAGAAGAGGCTCACCTCCTCAGCTAGCATCTATTCATCCCATTCTTAATTGAGAATGCTGTTTATTTTTTAAATAAAGAATTAAAAAGTTGAGAATGTAGAAAACTGCTTTAGTCTTGGAAAGACATGTTAAAACTGCAAGCAACCTTTACCAGTTTGAAAGACAAATTCATCAAATAAAAAATAATAATAACAAGAATATTCGGTGCTATTTAACCTAAAAATTCTTTCCAACTCTGATGTGGGATTCCCCTCTATATGCTGTGATGACCATTGATTAATAAAGAAACTTCTTTGGACCTATAGCATGGCAGAACAAAGATACATGGGGGTGGGAGGTGGAGATGTGAAACTGAATGCTTGGAGAAAAGGTGGAGCAGGAGAAGTCATGTAGCCCTGCCAGAGACAGGCCCGAAACTTTACCTGGTATGCCACAGACTCATGGCGATATACAGATTAATGGAGATGGGTTAATTTAAGATAGGAGTTAGCCAGCAATATGCTTAAGCTATTGGCCAAACAATATTGCAAATAATATAGTTTCCGTGTGATTATTTCAGGGCTAAGCAGCCAGGAGCAAAAAAGCACCATCCTACAATAAAACTCCTTGATAGGTAAAGATAGTTACTAAATAAAATATCAGGAGAAAAAGAAAATTGAGAATATAAATTAAATAACACTGTCCTTCACAATAAAAAGAAACAAGGTTGAACCCTGTATGTAAACAGGCCACTTAGGGAGGTTTTTAAACAGCAAAAAGGGAATGATAATATTCTTCTAGTTTAACATGTTTAATATGTTAAAGTCTCTGCCAAATTGTTGTGCCTACTGACTTATATTTTTCATTAAGCATGATACATCTTTTGAAAGATGCTAACTCTAAATAAGCATCAAGTGAACTGCTTTTATCCAGGAACCACAATTTCTAATTTTGTTCATTTTTCTATCTCACTGACTCTTGACCTCTTCCATATGGACATGGCCTCATCTGCTAACTGAAATAACTTTTCTGTCATAATACTGACTTCAATTTGTGGTCTCTGTCAGGCAAATCCTGTTGAGTCAACCTTATCTCAACTCTGTCACCATCTACAAGCACAAATGGCAATCAGTCTCAACAAAGGCATACAGATGAGAAAGATAGGATTCTATCACAAGCCATAATTCATCACAGCTAAATTGAGGGCTACATAGTTAATACTAGCTTGAATTAAAACAGTCAAATAAGACAATGTTATGGAATACCAGGATTGGAGAACAATAAGTTCTATAACATTCTCCTCCCAAATGCCAAAGGATACAACAGACAAAAAGGGTAGTTATTAGAAAAATTGTACAAGATTATGAAGGTAATGATGTATTGCACATTTATGCTTTTTTCATTACTCTGCTTTGACTGTCTTGATCTCCGTCCCTCTTCAAATTCAAAATTTTAGAATCAAAACTTTACAACCACTTCTGCATGCACCACACCATCATGCATGATGTGTTTATCATACGTGCCTATGAAATACTTAATTCAAGAAGCATCTTTCACCAAATACATATAAATACAAATGATCATAAGGCAGTTTTATCCTTCTCTGCACACTAAAGTATCAATTATTTAATAGCCTTTCTATCAGGGCTTAAACATATTGCGCATAAAATCATTTAGAACAAAGACTATAGGTTTATATAATTTGATACTACAAATTCATTTCTCAATAATCTTTAAATCAAGATTATTACTGCTTTGATGAGGTTTGGCATTATCATTGTCTTTTTTCTGTGGCCAGAAATTTCTAAATGAGAGGGCTTTTGCATTAAAACAAATTTTCTTGGCAGGGAAAGGGTGATAACCAGAATGCAATACAAAGTTGCACTCTTATCACGTGGCTTGAATCATGGCTTTCCTCCCAGGACACTGCATGTCAAAATCCTAACATCCATTACATCACAATGTGACCTTATTTGGAGGCAAATACAGCCTTTATAAAGATAATAAAATTTACAGTAATCAAAATTAGCACATATTCTACTTGCTACGCATCTTCAGAAGAATAATTGGTTATGTATATGAGCACAATCAAAAAATAAACCTGAAGAGAAGGTCATTCTGGTGGTTTTGCTGAAATATTCACCATGAATTGAGTACATTTGAACACTTGACATAAAGTTGATGGATGTTTAGGGGAGCTTAGTAGTTTTGTCCTTTCTTGAGGAAGTATGACAGTAAGGTAGGACTTGGGATTACAAAACATTCATGGTATTTTGTGCTCTTCTTTCTGTTTTCAATTTTGGATTAGGTGTGAGCTCAACTGAGCTGTTCCTGAGTCTGACCCTCTTAAACACAAACTTAAAATAAATTCTTTCTTCTGTAAGTTACTTGGTCATGATGTTTATCACACAAATAGAAAAGTAACCAAGATAGGCAAAAACCACCTATTCTCTAAGTAGAGTCTATAGCATAAACCATTCTACTATGTTGATCTTATACCAAAACTCTCCACAACAGTGATAAAACACACATTATTTGCTTCACACACCCAATATGTGATATATTATTATAGCAACCCTATCACATTAATGTATTCCAAGCTTTCTGGAATGTTAAACAGAAAAAAAATATGAGGAAAGAGGAAACAGACTATAGATGCAGGTCTGACACAAGGTTACTGGGTTACAGTCACACTTGCAAAAAATCCTCTGGTGGAGAAGACACAGTCCATACAGTAAAGTCTGCTATTGTTATTTTTCTAGATGATCAAATTACCCTATAAATATTTATGTTTGTAGCTATATGAGTGCATTCAGATTTGGTCAGAGAATCCTCTCTTCCTTTCAGTGGGTACCAGTCATTGCTAAGATACATACCTATGCAAAATGGTGAGAATAACAAATTGATTACTTATTCATAAATGTAATATAACTGTCCCCATCAAACCTCAGGGATGTCTCAGAAAAGGAAGAAGAAAGAATGTAAGAGCTGGAAGATGAAGACAAATGTACAATGCAAACTTCTGTACATTATAACTATTGTATTTGTAGGCGTATATGAGCTGTAATTTCTAGTGTGAGATCTGAACAGGATCAATCTAGCCAAAACTCTGGCATATATAGTGGGGATAGTTTTCTAGGCTCCTTTCTGACTAAGGAGCTAAAGGAAGTTGATAGCTGATGAGCAGAGGAAAATTTTTTACTCTTGTTCTTTTTTATTGATTTTTTTTAAAAAGATACCAATCCAAGTTTCCACTCTCTCCACTCCTCCACACACCCTCCCTATGCCACCCCTATCTAATCCTCAGAAAGGGTAAGGCACATTGCATTGTGGAAAGTCCAAGGCCTGCCCTACTTTATCTAGGCTGAGCAAGGTATACATCCAAAGAGAATGTGATCACAAAATGCCAGTATATGAGTAGGGATAAATCCTGGCGCCACTGCCAGTGGCCCCTTAGTCTACACCAACCATGCAACTGTCAACCCCATTCAAAGGGACTAGTTTGGTCCTATGCTTCTTCCTTCCCTGTCTGGCTGGAGTTGATGAGCTTCCATTAGCTCAGGCAAACTGTTTCAGTGGGTGAACACATCATTGTCTTAACCTCCTTGCTAATACTCCCATTCCTTGCACTCTTCAACTGAACTTTGGGGGATTATCCTGCCTTAAGTCGCCCGTCCTTGGAGCTCCTCAAATAAAAGGCATCTAGCAGGATTAAAGTAAACAGATCACAGGGCACCCTGTCTTAGGCCATGTGGAAAGCGCCCTCATACCTGTACCATGCCATGTTGAGCCGGTTTCTACAACCTCTGTATGGTGTGCTATTCAGGCGAGGATCCACACTAACTCCCGTCATTGGGCCCCTGCGTCTATCATTAATGAAAAGACTGTGAGGAGCTCCTCAAACAAAAGATACAATGATATAATTTTGGCACCAATAACTCCATCTCCAGACAAGAAGAAAGGACTTTTCCCCAACCCAGTATTCACCTTTTAGTAAACTTTAGTACACCTTTAGCCTATGGTATGTCCTCCTTCCTAAGTGCCTACTCCACATAAAGTTACGAGTGCTGCCTGCCTAAAATTAGGGCAGTGTAAAAGGGATCAAAATCTAAAATTTTTTAACATATGCATTAAACCCAAACACTTTACAGCATGTGTCAAACTTTTCCCAACATCTATAATCAGTTACAGATATCATTAGATCAATTTCAGTAGGAGTACAATGACATACATTGTTGTTATCAAATACCACCAGTTCCAGTCTCTGAGCAACAGTGACAGGAACCTCCAATTTTCCCCCTTCTTAAGTGAAGAGAGGTTAATATTTTAATTAAAATGAGTTCTGTGTCCCAAAGTTTAAAGCAGTCTGATGTTTAGTCTGCATCTCAGCTCCAAAGCAGACCAGAGTTCAAGCTGCAGAAGCAGTTTAGCATTTGTGCTCCAGGACAGGTGGGGGAACCTGGGTGAGGCGAGCTGGATTCAGCTACATGAAGCACATCCAGGCACTTATGTCAGCCGGGTCTCCCTGGACTCTGGAGGCAGGATGACTCCCTGCAGAGTGGTGTAGCTGGTTTTGTCAGCAGGCACTCCTTTCCTTGGGGGCAGGGAAGACCGGACCAAGGACCTCTCCTCAATCATCTCTGGAAGTCTGGAACTCCTCTGTGTCCGCAGCCTCCAATGTGGGTCTTTGCCTGTTTCCATTAGTTGCTGGATTAAGGCTCTATATCCATCAGTCTAATTACAGGGCAAGTCAAGATCAGGGCCCTTCTCCTCTATTGCTCGGGGTTCTAGATGGGGTCATCTTTGTTGATTCCTTGGAATCTCTAGAGCCAGGTTTCTCCTAACCCTATAATGGCTCCCTCAATCAAGATATCTCTTTTCTTGCTCTCATCTCTGTCCTTCCTCTATCTGGATCTCCCTCAAGTTCTCCTCTGCCTCTCCACTCCTCTTCCTATCCTCCGCTCTTTCCCCATCCCAATGTTTCCAACCCTTTCAGTCAATCCTGTCCACTTTCAATATCCAGGTGGGTCTATATATCTTTTCTTTAGGTTCTTCTTATTACTGAGCTTCTCTAGTATCATGAACTATAGGCTCAATGCCTTTTGCTTATAGCTAGTATCCGCTAATGATTGAGTTCATACAATATTCATTTTGGGGGGTTATGGGTTATCTCACTCAGGATAGCATTTTCTAATTCCATCTATTTGAATGCAAAACTCAAGATGTCATATTTTGTTTTGTTTTACTATTGAATGATATTCTAATGTATAAATGTGATACATTTTATTTATTCATTCTTTGGTTGAGGGGCATCTACGTTGTTTCCAGGTTATGGCTATTACAAATAATGCTGCTATAAACATAGTTGAACAAATGCCTTTGTAGTATCATTGAGCATCTTTTGGGTATGTGCCCAAGAGTGGTATTGGTGGATCCTAAAGTAAGTTAATTCCTAATTTTCTGAGAAACTGTCACGCTGATTTCAAAAGTGGTTGAACATGTTTGCATTTTTGTCAGCAATGGATGAGTGTTCCCCTTATTCTACATCATCTCCAGCATAAACTATATATAATTAGTGTTTTTGATATTATCCATTCTGACAAGTGTAAGATGGTATCTCAGAGTTGTTTTGATTTGCATTTCCCTTTATAGCTAAGAATGCTGAACATTTCCTTAAGTATCTTTTGGCTATTTGAGAACCTTCTGTTGAGAATTCTCTCTTTAGTTCAGTACTCCAATTTTTAATTCGGTTATTTAGAAATTTGATATCTAACTTCTTGAGTTCTTTCTTTATATATTTTGGAGATAAGTCCTTTGTCTGAAGTAGGGTTGGTGAAGATCTTTTCCCATTCATTAGGCTGCCTTTCTGTCTTATTGCCTGTGTCCTTTCCTTTATGGAAGCTTCTCAATTTTAGGAGGTCACATTCATTCATTGTTGCTCTAATGTCTGTGCTACTGGGTTATAGATAGGAAGTGGTCTCCTGTACCCATGCATTGAAGACTACTTCCCACTTGCTCTTCTTTCATGTTCAGTGTGGTCAGATTTATATTGAAGTATTTAATCCATTTGGACTTGAGTTTGGTGCATGATGATAAATATGGATCTATTTTCATTCTTTTACAAGTTGATATCCAGCTATGCAAACACCATTCGCTGGAGGTACTTTTTTTCCATTGTCTAAGTTTAGCTTCTTTGTCAAAAATCAGGTGCTCATAGGTGAGTGGATTATTATCCGGGTCTTTGATTTGATTACTTTGGTCAACCTGTCTGTTTTTATGTCAATATAAAGCTGTTGTCATTACTGTAGTTCTGTAATAGAGCTTAATGTCAGGTGTGGTGATGCCTCTGTAAGTTATTTTATTGTACAGGACTGTTTTAACTATTCTTGGTATTTATTTTTGTTTTTCCATATGAAGTTGATTATTATTCTTTCAAGGTCTGTGAAGAATTTTGTAGATATTTTGATGGGGATTGCATTGAATCTATAGATTGCCTTTGATAGGATTGCCATTTTTACTATGTTAATCCTACCTATCCAAGAGCATGGGAGATTTTTCCATTTTCTGCTATCCTCTTCAATTTCTTTCTTCAAAGATTTAAAGGTCTTGTCAAGTATGTCTTTGATTATTGTTACCCCAAGATATTTTATGTTATTTGTGGCTATTGTGAAAGGTGATGTTTCTCTGATTTTCCTCTCAGCTTCTTTATTGTTTGTGTATAGGAGGGCTACTGATTTTTTTTTGAGTTGATCTTGTATCTTGCCACATTGAAGATAGTATTTATCAGCTGTAGGAGTTCTCTGGTAGAGTTTTCTGGGGTCACTTATGTACACTATCATGTCAAAAATAAAACTGTGACTTTTTCCTTTCCAATTTAAATCCTCTTGATCTATTTTTGTTCTTTTATTGCTATTGCCAAAACATTAAGAATTTTGTTGAAGAGATATGGAGAAAGTGGACAACCTTGTCTTGTTCCTGATTTTAGTGAAATCGCTTTGAGTTTCTCTCCATTTAATTTTATGTTGGCTGTCAGCTTGCTGTATATTGCTTTTATTATATTTAGGGATGTTCTTTGTATCCCTGAACACTTCAAGACATTTATCATGAAGGAATGTTGTTCGATTTTGTCAAATGTTTTTTCCGCATCTAATGAAATGATCATATGTTTCTTTTCTTTTAGTTTATTTATATGATGGATTATATTGATAGATATTCATATGTTGAACCAGCCCTGCATCTCTGGGATGAAGCCAACTTGATCCTTGTGGATTATTTTTTTGATGTGTTCTTGAATTCAGTTTGCCAATATTTTATTGAGTATTTTTTCATCCATGTTCATGAGTGAGATTGGCCTGTTATTCTCTTTCTTGATTGACTCTTTGTGTGCTTTTGGTATCAGGGCAACTGTAGCTTCATAAAAAGAGTTTGGCATTGTCTCCTCTGTTTCTATTATGTAAAACACGTTGAGGAGAATAGGTATTAGGTCTTCTTTGACATGCTGATAGAATTCTGCACTAAAACCATCTAGCCCTGGGCTTTTTTTTTTTTTTTTTTGTTGGGAGGTTTTTGATGACAGCTTCTATTTCCTAGCAGCTTATAGGTCTATTTAAACTTCTCACTTTGTCTTGATTTAATTTTGCTATATGGTATCTATCTAAGATATTGCCCATTTCTTTCATATTCTCCAATTTTGTGGAGTACAGATTTTTGGAGTATGGACTAATGATTGTCTGAATTTCCTCAGTGTCTGTTATAAAAAGGGGATCCCTTTTCAATTATGATTTTGTTGATTTGGATGTTCTCTCTCTGCCTTTTGATTAGTTTTGATAAGGATTTGTCTGTCTCATTGATTTTCTCAAAGAACCAGCTCTTTGTTTCATTTATTCTTTTTATGTTTCATTTATTATTTGTTTTCATTGTTTCTATTTTCCTGATTTCAGCCCTCAATTTGATTATTTCCTCTCTTCTACTCCTCATGGGTGAGTCTGATTCTTTTGTTCTAGAGCCTTTAGGTATGCTCTTAAGTCACCAGTGTGAGCTTTCTCCATTTTCCATTTTCCTTATATGGGCACTTACTGCTATGATCTTTTCTCTTAGCACAGCTTTCATAGTGTCCCATAGGTTTAGATATGTTGTGCCTTCATTTTCATTGAATTCAAGGAAGTCTTTAATTTCCTTCTTTTTTTCTTCTTTTATTTTTTTTAAATTTGTGTAGGTTTGTTTTGTTACTGAGTATGTGATCAATTTTAGAGAAGATTCCATGAGGTGCTGAGAAGAAGGTATATTCTTTTGTGTTTGAGTGAAATATTCTATTGTTGTTATTTCTCTGTTAAGTTTCTGTCTAGATGACCTATCTATTGGTGAGAGTGGTGTGTTGAAGTCTCATACTATTAGTGTATGGGGTTTGATGTACAATTTAAGTTTTAGTAATATTTCTTTTATATAGGTAGGTGCTCTTGTAATAGGTGCATAGATGTTTAGGATTGATACTGCAACTTGATGAATTATTCCTGTTATGAGTATAACGTGTCCTTCTTCTTATCCTCTGACTGATTTTAGTTTGAAATCAATTTTGTTCAATATTAGGATAGCTACACCTACTTGTTTCTTAGATCCTTTGGATTGTAAAACTTTTTCCCAACCCTTTGCTCCAAAGTAGTGTCTGTCTTTGAGGTTGAAGTGAGTTTCATATACAGCACAAGGCTCAATCCTGTTTTTGTATCTTTTCTCTTAGCCTGTGTTTTTATAGTTGAATTGAGTCCATTGATATTAAGCAATATTAATGACCAGTGGTTGTTAATTATGGTTATTTTCAGTTGTATTGTTCTGGTGTTTCCTTTTTTGTTTTATGCTGCTAAGAAGTTTTTAGATGTCTGTTTTTGTGGGTGCAGTTAGATTCCTTGGGTTGAGGTTTTCCTTCTTTTACTTTTTGTAAGGCTGGGTTTGTGGATATGTATCATTTATATCTGTGTTTTTCATAGAATATCTTGTTTTCTTCAATGAAAGCTTTGTTGGATATTAGTAGTCTGGGCTTGTATCCATGGTCTCTTAGTGTCTTCAGCACATCTATCTAGGACATTCTGGCCTTCATGGTTTTCATTGAGATTTTAGGGGTAATTCTGACAGGTTTACCTTGTATATTACTTGACCTTTTTCTTTTGTATCCCTTAATATTCTTTCCTTATTCTCTATGTTTTGTATTTTGATTATTATATTGTGAGAGGAATTTTTCATCCAGTCTATTTGTTGTTCTGTAAGCTTTTTTTACCTTCATAGGGATATTCTTCTTTAGGTTGGAAAAGTTTTCTTGTATAATTTTGTTGAATATATTTCCTGTGCCTTTGAGCTGGATTTCTTCTCCCTCATCTACCCCCATTATTCTTAGGTTTGGTCTTTTCATGGTGTCCCAGATTTCCTGGATGATTTTTGTTAAGAATTTGTTGGATTTAATGTATTCTTTGACCAGTGAGTCTATTTCCTCTATAGTATCTTTGGTGCCTAAGATTATTTCTTTTATCTCGTGTATTCTGTTGGTTATATTTGTCTCTGTAGTTCCTGTTTTTTTACCCAGATCTTTCATATCCAGAATTCCCTCAGTTCGTGTTTTCTTTATTATCTCTACTTCAGTCTTCAAGTCTTGAAACTGTTTCTTTTACCTATTTTTTGTTTATTCTTGGTTTTCATTGAGGGATTTATTCATTTTTCCCAATTTTTTTATCATTTCTGTGAGAGAGTTTTTCATTTCCTCTTTAAAGGCCTCCATAATTTTCAAGTTACTTTTAAAGTCATTCTCTTCTACTTCTTGTAAGTTAGAATTGGAAAGTCTTCCTGTTTTGTGACCATTGGGTTCTGGTGTTATCACGTTGCTTTTTAGGTTGTTGGAGGAATTCTTGCATTGGTGTCTTCCCATGTCTTCCTTCAAATGAGGCCAGCAGTATCTTTGCATCTTGGTCCAATCCTTGCTGTGGCTGTCTGAGTGTTTGGTAGTTTTTCTTAATCAGCTCTGTACTGTCAATGTCTGTCTTAGAAAGGCTCTGAGGTTTATATACTCCTGCTCTCTTGGTCTTCTCTCCTCATTTGCTCTTTTGGTGCTCTCTCTTAATCTCTTCAGTGTTGTAGCAAGCTCTTAGTCTCTCTTAAGTCCCCTCAGTATTGGAACAAACTGTGCTTCAGAGTTCTACTAAGGTTGTAGGAAGAAGGCAGGTTTGGGAGCAGGGTTTGCTACTATTTTGGATGGCAGCTGGATTGGTTTTGGTTTGGGGGGATCCTAACCACAGGAAACTCCCTGATGGCTGGATAGAAAAGCCAAGAGAGTTGAGGGTGGGGCCTGGGATTTTTGTCCTATTGGGGAGATCTTAGAGAGTCAGGTGTCCTGGCATGTGGCTGTACTCTCACCTTTTAAGTAACCTCGGTATTGGAGCAAGCTGCATTTCAGAATTACAAGGAGGTTGCAGGAGAATAGGTGGGTTTAGGGGCTTGGTATGGCTAGTAGTTTGGATGGCAGTGGATGGGTTTGGGTTTAGGGGATCCTCTATTGTTTTTTAAATGTATAGACATTGATATAGTCACCAGGCTCCATTAACCTCTACATAAAACATCCATAAACAGTACTAATTTAATATAGTAGATTAAAAAAATACATTAAGTTAAGAAGAGGTTGTATCAGGGAGGGTTGGAAAGAATTAAAATATCAAAAAAGAAAGGATAGGTTCATGTCTTATTATATAGTTGCAAGAAAATTTCAGAAACAGAGAAAATTAATATGAAGTTGGAAAAAATATTATTCAAAGGTAATATAGACTGCCCAAGGTCACATAATGCATTGAAAATCCCGAATGTGAAACCAAATCATTTGACCACACAGATAATCTAGTGAGTTTAAAGAGTAGAAGTAACATAACCTCATTTTTATATTGGATAACATATAAACCAAAAGGAAGCACTTTGCAGTCTGAGCATGAGCCCTATACGTATTCTGCAAATTTCCAACCAGCTTCTGGTGACTGTCATTGATGAGTTCTATTCACACTCGCTACCACTATGAATCACACTCATTTGATGACTTTTGGATGGTTTCTGTATAATTTAGTGCTCTAATGATTCTAGCCAAAGACCCTCAAATATCTTCTTATGGCACCTGATGTTCTTCAGAGAGCAAAAGCTGGAATAAATTCTATCTACTTTTCTGACCTTACATAAAAGGAAAAAAATCTTTTGCAATGATCAGTCAGTTTATTACCTGAGCAGCTGTATTTACCAGCTCTCCTTTTTGACCTGACATCACAGTCACTGACACCATTTGGCTCTTGTTTGGTTTGCATATATTCCCCTTTCTGTTGATTGTTGGCCTCTGTCATAATAAAAGACAACCCTACATGAGTAATTGTGTTTAATTATTTAATTTACTTTCTTGCAAGAACAGTGTGAAGCAACAAATTATGGAGTAAATACTTTGCTAGAAATACACTCATTTTTGCATAGACCCATAAAGGAAAAGACTGGAGTCTAAAGTTGTATGGAAATCTTAAAGTTAACAGTCCTTGGAAATATGTTCACAATTTCAGCTTATTTAATAACAACTGACTAAAAATAAAAATGTGTTTATTATCATTAGCTTGAAATGAAAAGAATGAAATCATGAAGGAAAGGTAGATTTAGTGCACTAAAAAAATTTAAAGGGGTGTTGCATAAGCAAAACATATGAACAAATTTTCTCTCAGAAAACAATACTTAATAAGAGAAGTTGATATACATTTGGATTATTTTCATTTAACTTTTATGATATGAGCTAGAATCATGAGTTCGAAAGCCACCCTAGTGTTTATTCATGTTGACCTTACAGTATGCAGGCCCGGAGGTAGTGGCTCAGAGAGTAGAAGGCTCTTGTTAAACAAGAAACAAGTAATTAAATTTAAGACTTTCATTTCCTTTCTCACGAGACCAGATTTTAGTGATTCCCCAACTAATAAGGAATGTGCCTACTTAATCAAATATATTGGTGCACATCAATACATTAGCTGAAATAATGAAGCTGTTCTCATTAAATCAGGTGGTGGGTGTCAAGCATAAAAGTACATTCATTGAATCATAAGATCTGAAAATACTAACTTTGAAATCTTTAAAGTTAATTCATGATGGCTTTCACAATCTTTTCCGTGTAAATTAAAATTGTTAACCAATTAGGAAAAGACTTCCAGATTACTAGATGAATGTATTTTTGAAGATGAGAAGTTGATTGATGATAGTACCTGTAAGGATGCAGCGCAAAAAATCCACCCCTGAAGCCACAAGTTTCATAGCAATATGTCCTTGGTCCCACTGTAAATTGTCAAAGCAGACAATTGCCTAGATGGATGATGGATGACAGTTTTTAGACTCTTACCCTCAGTGGTCTTTGCAATGATATATAAAATGTCTTTTTTTCAGTTACTGTCTGACTCATTGTTTGTTTGCTTACTTGCTTATATAAGGAACAGCAGACCAAACTTGGGCAATATTATTTTTCAAAGATGCCACTTACCTGGTCTTCCAAGTTTTATCACCAGAGCGGTGATGGATAAGCTCTGTCTGGCACATATTCATTGTCCATTAATGGTACCCAAAAAGATAGTCAACTGTGCCAACCTCTATAAAAGAACAACCCAATCATCATAGATTTGGTCAGACTCACTTCAATGCTGCCAGTATCAGAGCAGGAGATGAGGACAGATCTTTTTTTCTTATACTGAGTATAAATTTTTCAAGTATTTTTTTCTCATCACCTTACCTAACCCTTATGTCATTTTAATGAGCCTTCCTTGTACTAGAATCAGATTCTGAATTTCTTATGCCAAGATTTCAAGGCACTTGCAGATAGATTAGTTGTCCACCCCTCTAGCTTCTTTCTCGATAAAGGCTCTAAATTAATGGTTTATTTGGACGCATATCCTTTCGTTCTCTCCCTTTAAGACACTTGACCCTCTCTCTTCACCTCTAGGCACATGCATACTGGTTTCTCTATTTGAACACCAATTCTGCTGTCTCTAGTTTCATCTTTGTTCATACCTTATATTAACTACAACCTGCTTCAGAATCTCTTGTTACTCCAATATAACATATCAGGAGCCCTTCTGTTATTCTTCACACAAGATTGCTTAATAAACTAATGGGAATGAATTGTTTCATCATCTGTCTTTCCTTTTAAACTTTCAGTTTCAAGGGGGCAGAAAAATATGCTAACCTTGTTAATGTGGTATCTCCAGATTGGGCCTTCTAACATCCCAGAAAAGTAAATAAATTCACACATTTTTCAGAATGAATTAATCTGCTATTGAGAATAAAGACTAAAGTTAAGGCAGGGACATGCAAGGTTAAGAGAAAGAAAAAAAAATAACTTTTAGATGATGGCTATAGATCACTAATGTAAAAGCCAGGTGCTGACAGCTTGGTGATGCTGTCAGCTTGAAATGAAGAAAAGTCTTCAACAATTCAGAAGAGAAATAACAAAGGTAAGGAGAGCCCCATGTTAACGAGGTGGGTTATCATTGTAGCTATTGTTCAAGTGCCCTCACTAAACAGTTTCAGAAAGGACACAGACAAGTCTTTCACACTGACCCTCTGTTATCTCTATTAATTAATATAAGATCACTGGTTGCTAGAGTATCTTAAAGACCCCTCCAAATAGGTAATAAAACACAGAGAGGTCTCTAGTTAAAAAGTGAGAAATATAATAAATGGATTTACAAGTTGACATCATCCTATTCTTTTTTTTTTTTTTATTTTTTGTTTTGTTTTGTTTTTTTTTTTTCGAGACAGGGTTTCTCTGTGGCTTTGGAGCCTGTCCTGGAACTAGCTCTCTAGACCAGGCTGTTCTCGAACTCACAGAGATCCGCCTGCCTCTGCCTCCAGAGTGCTGGGATTAAAGGCATGCGCCACCATCGCCTGGCTGACACCATCCTATTCTTTTGTGGTCCATATAAGGAATAGTGTTTTGAGTTTGATTAAACACTAAGCAATAGTAATGGCTCTATATTTAAATAAGTATTGGGGGTTCCTTTTCTTTATGATAACCATTCCATATATGTAAATATATTGATTACTGTATTAGTCAGGTTTTCTAAAGCAGTGGTTCTCAACCTACAGGTGATGACCTTATGGAGAGTCAAATGACTCTTTAACAGGAGTTGCTTAAAATCATCAGAAAACACAGATTTGTGTTATAATTTATAACAGTATCAATCTTACAGTTATGAAGTAGTAAAAATAATTTTATGTTTATGGTGACTGTAACATGTGGAACTCTATTAAACTGTCACAGCATTGAAAAGGTTGATAACCACTGCTCTAGAATTCTAGAACTTATAGAATAATTCTCTAGATATGTATGAAAGGAGAATTTATTAGAATGACTTACAGGTTGTGATTCAGAAAATCCCACAATGCCTAGCTGTGGATATAAAATCCAATAATTCAGAATTTGTTCGGTCCACAAAGCTATATGTCTCAACTGGTCTACACTATATACTGGAGTCACAAAGAAAAAGGCTCTATGCAGGGAGGACCCACTTATTTGTCCCAGCTGCTGGGCTAGTGTAGCCCCAAAATAACCACACAGAAATTGTATTCATTAAAACACTTCTTGGGAAAGTTTTCTTCCATAATTTTGTTAAAAATATTTTCTGGGCCTTTGAGCTGTGACTCTTCTCATTCTATTCCTATTATTCTTAGGTTTGGTCTTTTTATTGTGTCCCATATTTTCTGAATGTTTTGTGATGAGAATTTGTTGGCTTTGCTGTTTTCTTTGATCAGTGCATTTATTTTCTCTATGGTGTCTTCAGAATCTGAGATTCTTTCTTCTATCCCTTGTATTCTATTGATAATGCTTGTTTCTGTAGTCTCTTCTCATTGACCAAGATCAAAAGACACTAAAGGTCAGGCTCAACTTCCTTAGCAATCAGGGAAATGCAAATCAAGACAATTTTAAGATACCATCTTATACCTGTAAGAATGGCTAAAATAAAAAAACACCAATGATAGCCTTTGCTGGAAAGGTTGTGGAGAAAGGGGCACACTCATTCATTGATGGTGGGAATGCAAACATGTGCAACCACTTTAGAAAGCAGTGTGGTGGTTTCTCAGGAAATTCAGGATCAACCTACCCCTGGATCCAGCAATACCACTCTTGAGAATATACCCAAGAGAGGCCCTATCATACAACAAAAGTATATGCTCTACTATGTTCATAGCAGCATTGTTTGTAATAGCCAGAACCTGGAAACAACCTAGATGCCCTTCAATGGAAGAATGGATGAAGAAAGTATGGAATATATACATATTAGAGTACTACTCAGCAGTAAAAAACAAGGACTTCTTGAAATTTGCATGCAAATGGTCAGAAATAGAAAACATTATCCTGAGTGGGGTAAGCCAGACCTAAAAAGAGGAACAAGGGATGTACTCACTCATATTTGGTTTCTAGCCATAAATAAAGGACATTGAGCCTATAATTTATGATCCTGGAGAAGCTAAATAAGAAGGTGAAGCCAAAGAAAAACATATAGGCATCTTCCTGAATATTAACCTTCATCAGGCGATGAAAGGAGACAGAGACTGAGACCCACATTGGAGCACCAGACTGAAATCTCAAGGTCCAAATCAGGAGCAGAAGGAGAGAGAGCATGAACAAGGAACTCAGGATCGCGAGGGGTGCACCCACACACTGAGACAATGGGGATGTTCTATCGGGAACTCAGCAAGACCAGCTGGCCTGGGTCTTAAAAAGCATGGGTTAAAACCGGGCTTGCTGAACATAGTGGACAATGAGGACTACTGAGAACTCAACAACAATGGCACTGGGTTTTTGATCCTATTGCACGTACTGGCTTTGTGGGAGCCTAGGCAGTTTGGATGCTCACCTTACTATAACTGGATGGAGTTGGGTGGTCCTTGGACTTCGCACAGGGCAGGGAACCCTGATTGCTCTTTTGGCTGATGAGGGAGGGGTTTTGATTGGGGAAGGGGGAGGGAAATGGGAGGCGGTGGTGGGGAGGAGGCAGAAATCTTTAATAAATAAATAAATAAAACACTGCTTGGTTCATTAACTCTAACTTCTTATTGGCTAAATCGTACATCTTAATTTAACCCATTTCTACTAATCTGTATATTGCCACATGGCAGTGGCTTAATGAAAAATATTTGGCATGTCTGACTCTGGAGTCTCCATGTTATCTCTGACTCTGCCTTCTTCTTTCTAGCATTCTGTTTAATTTTCCCCACCTACCTAAGTTCTGCCCTATCAAGGGCCCAAAGTAGTTTCTTTCTATTAATCTGTATATCACCACATGGCAGTGGCTAACCAGGAAAGATTTGGCATATCTGTCTCTGGCAGTTCCATCTCATCTCTGTCCTACTTTGCCTCTCTTTCTCCAAGCATTCAGTTCTTTCTTCCATGCCTACCTAAGCTCTGCCCAATCAACTAGGCCAAGGCAGTTTCTTTATTCATTAACCAATGATAGCAATACACAAACAGGGGGACCTCCTACACTTTGTCTGTTTAAACAAAAAGGAAGGCTTTAAATTTAACATAGTAAAATTACATATAAGAAAACTGGAATCAAATAAGAATCATAGTTACAATATTTATATCTACTTTATCGTTTATCATAACTAAGGAAAACTATAACTATAAATTCTTCAACTCCATCAAAGACTCCAGAAGGGTATAATATTACCTAAGTAAAAAGGAACTGCATTATAAACAACTTCCAAAACTCTAGAATTGACTGAGACATCTTTCTGCCTGTACTGTCACCCAAAGTTCTTCTGTACCATTGGGGCATCCATATTCAGCCTACAGGACCATAGTATCCATCAGACTATTCCATGAAGCAGGAAATTTCAAAGTTATTTCCATCACTTTCTTCTGTATCATACAGATTTTCTCACAGACTTTTTCATGAAGCAGAATCCCTGAAGGATCATTTCACCTTTAGCCAAGTTCAGTAGTCATTTCTCTGCAGGTCCTGAATGTCCAGTTAAGCAGTCCAGGCAAGAGCATTTTCATGCCTAAATGGCTAAGGAGTGTCTTTGATGCCCATCTTCCTCTTGAAGTAATTGGTGCTGCCAGGAGCAGATTGTCTCACCATCATTAAAAGTCCAAAATTCTTAAAACATTTTAAATGTCATATTCTGTATGTAGTCTTTGAAAGAGATGAAGAATGCTTATCCATATGTAATATGTCTATGCACATTTAGAAAATCTTACTAACATGATTGTAAACTTGACTATTAAAGATGATTTTCTATTAACTTGTATTTCTTAATTATACATTACATTTTGAAATTAACCTGTAGGAGAAATTCTGCATGGCAATATGACTATAATACAATTAAGATTTGGATTCACCCTATCCACATGTGCTTCCTGTAACTTTTCTTCAACTATTGTCAATTCCTTTTCTGCTTAACCAATGCAAAGACAGAATGACCTCCTATACCAGCTCTAAAGTCAGTGAAAGTATAGACTTTCTAGCAAGGTAAGGGATAGCAGGCAAGGAGCAAAAACTTTCTTCTTCCATGTCCTTATATGGGGTTCAAGCAGAAGGTAAGGTAAGGTAAGGTAGGGTAAGGTAGGGTAAAATATGGATTAAAGAACTCAATTAATGATTTTTCTTCCCACCTCAAGATCCAGATTAAAGGTATGCCTGTACCCAGCTGAAAATATCTGTATTAGAGATCTGTCTATCTACTTCAAGTATCTGTATTAGAATTGGATCCTCCTGGTTTAATTTAAGTAAAAATTTTGTACAGGTATGCCCCAAATTTTGTGTTTTAGTGCCAGATGTAGTCAAGTGAACAACTAAGAATAGCCTTCACAAATTAACTCCTTGTGAACTTGAAACATTGTAGGGAGAGCCCGCCTTTGGGGGCGGGACGGACTCGGGCAAATGTTTACGGATAAATTCGGGCGCACAGACGTGGCTGCACTTCCTGTTTCCTGTTTCTGTGCATCGCTGGAACTCTGGGTGTGTGAGTGTGCTATTTACATTAAAGTTGTATAAACTTATACCAATCTGTCTGTATTAATCCTCCTTCATTTTGGCGCCCCACGTTGGGCGCCATCTGTTGGAATTGGTAGCGGCCGGGCTGTGTCCCGTGCACCCGGCTGTCCACATGGCTTACTTATGCCCCAAAATAATTACATGGAAACTGTATTCTTTTAAACACTGCCTTGCCCATTATTGGCTAACTCTTCTCGGCTAACTCTTGCACCTGGACTAGCCCATTTATTATAATGTGTGTAGCACCCCAAGGTGTGCTTACCAGGGAGATTCTAGCCTGCATCTGTCTGGCATGGGAACATCATGGCAACTCCTCGACTCAGCCTCAAAGACTGCAGAATATGGCATTTAAATGTTTTAATAACTTAGGGTTTTTCATGACAATGAGACACGTCTGTTCCTGGTAGCACCAATCTACTTTGAGAGGAAGATGGGCATCGAAGAGGATCCTTATGGAGTTGGATAGCCATTTGGGCAAGAAACTGCTCTTACCTGGACTGATGCATAAACCAGACACAAAGAACCCACAGAGAGAGGACTGCTGAACTTGCCTAAAGGTGAGATGGTCTTTCGGGGTTCCTGATTCATGAAAAAGTCTACAAGACATTCTACAGGACACAGCAGAAAGTGACTATACTGTCTTTGAAATTTCCTGCTTTGTGGAAATGTCTGCTGGAAACTATGGGCCTGTAGGCTGAAGATGGATGCCCCAATGGTACAGAGGAACTTTGGGTGACTGTACAGGAAGCGAGATGTCTCTGTCATTTCTAGAGCATTTGATTTCTTGTTTACTTAGGTAGTTTTATATCCTTCTGGGGTCTTTGATGGACTTGAAGAATGGATAGTTATAGTTTTCTTTAGTTATGATAAAAGAAAAAGAAGATATTGTAACTGTAATTCTTACTTGATAACTGTTTTGTTATATGTAATTTTACTATGTTAAAGTTAAAGCCTTTCTTTTCTGTTTAAACAGAAAAAGGGAAAATGGTGGAGGTGGGTCTTGTATCTTATCTGTTGCTTTCATTGGCTAACTAATAAAGAAACTGCCTAGGCTCTCATAGGACAGAAAGTTAGGTGGGAGGAGAAGACAGAATAGGATTCTGGGAGAGAGAGGCTGAGTCGAGGAGTCGCCATGATGTTTCCATGCAAGACAGACGCAGGCTAGAATCTCCCCAGTAAGCACACCTTGGGGTGCTGCACACCTTATAAGAAATGGGCTAGTCCAGGTGCGAGAGTTAGCAGAGAAGAGTTAGCCAATAATGGGCCAGGCAGTGTTTAAAAGAATACAGTTTCCGTGTAATTATTTCAGGGCATAAGTAAGCCATGTGGATGGCCGGGTGCAGGGGACGCAGTCCGGCCGCTTCCAATTTCAACAAAACATAATCATGTTTTCTATCTTTTGTGATGTACTTCCAAATATAAATATTAACCAGGTAATAATAATGCTTAAACATGATGCACTAATCCCAAATAAAATTGCAAATGCTTTATACAGTTAATTAGGTCATAATTACATCTAACATGATATAACTATCCCTCATTCAATTGCAAATTAATTGTACATTTATAACAAATTTTAAGGACCCTTGTGGAAAATTCTTTTAGTATCTCAAAGTTAAATATGGTAATGATTAATAGAAACAAAGAAAATGCAAATATTTGTATAAATGCATTTTAAAAAATACTACAGAAATCTAGATGTCACTATAATAATTCTTTTTTCTGCAACTGATCAGATGGCCATAGCTGACATTTATAGCTACTTTCCTATACTACCCGTTCTCCAGTTCTGCCACTTGTGACAAGGACCTCCACCAATGGACTCTGCTGGTCTGTACATGGTCAAGCTTCAGCTGCTCTCCATGACCTCGTCATGCCTGCAAACATATCACTAGGTGACTCTTACACTACCAAGTTCAGCTGTCAGTTCCTGGGATAAACAGTACCACAAAATGATATATTGAGAAAATAATTCATTTGGGATTATGATTTCAGAAGGAGAGCACATCACAACAAGTGACTGGAACAGGAAGCTGAGAATCATATCTTTAACTACAGACAAGGAACAGAGAAAGCAAATTGGAAGTGAGAAGAGTCTCTGAATGCACAAAGTAATCCTTCAGTTACATACATCCTCCAACGAGGTTCTGCCGCCTAAAGGTTTCATAATCTCCCCAAAACACCTTTAACTGGTATTCAAATTTCCAAATTCTTGGGACTATGGTGGACATTTCTCCTTCATACGTCCATACTAAGAATACACAAGTTATTAAAATATTATTTTAAGTATATCCTATACAGAGATAAAAACATCTGTCCCACATAAATGATTCTCTCTAGATATATCAATAGGCATTTTTCTCTATAGTAGTATGTCTTTTCTGCATATCCCTTTGAGAATAATTTTTATAAAAGCTGAAATCTAAAAAACAACTTGAATAATGTTTATCTTCCTTGTATTCTGGCTACACTGACAATTTAGTTTTATCATAATAACATTTCTTCACATATTTAGTTCATTTTATAAAATACTTTATATTTCCCAGATTCTGAGCTCTGTGTTTGTACCTCTGAAAGTCAGTTTATCAAATGCCTGATTTCTTCAGTATTGTGTCTGAAAAAGCTTTAGCATCCATTAATCCAAGACTCTTTACTTTTCATTTTAAAAACTCACATTTCTCCAAGGAAAATTCAATCCTTTTAATCCTCATTGATTGGCATTTAGTGCTACTAGATGATGTTTTGTGAGAACTCTGGATGTCTAACCAGCAGCTTGATCAATTTGTTATGCTTCTTGTCATGCTAATCTTATTTTGCACCTGGAAGCCATGTTTCCCCTAATGTCTTCTAACTTCATTTAGAATCAGTGTTTTCCTTAATTTAACAGTGAAGAAACTGAGTCATGAACTGCATTGACTTTCTTCTATGATTCTCTGCTATTCACAGTCTATGGTAAACAAATTTTTGTATGACAAAATGTCATACTTTGAATGTCTTATTTTGAGAAAGGATGTCTCATTTTATCTTTACAACATCTGTGCATCTGTGACCTGGAAGCACTCAATTTAGTGCCCAAATTTTTATATTTTACCTTTGAAAAAATACAGTAAAAATTTTGTCTAAAATAAATTTGAAATTACGTAAGAGAAAAATAGTGTATATATCCAATAAGTATTCAGTAAATAGAACCTGAAGATGAAAATAAACAGTGGAAAATAATAAAAATATTTTTGAGAATTGTCTAACATAAATTTTTTGAAAACATAAATAAACTCTATCTTGGGAATTTTAATTTTTAATATAATAATTTTACTAATGATTTAAAATTTCACATATGTACACAATGTATTTTTATTGTATTATCCTGACTCCTTTCTCCAACTTCTCCCCAATCCTTGTCTCACCTTTCTAATCTCTGCAAATTTCTTGTCTTTTTTTTGTAAATTATGCATTGAAACTAATATGTTCTGCCCTATATGCATAGCTCTGAGGCTATATATTAAGCATGATATCCCTACCATTGGTCACTGTAATTTTAATATTAATTTTGTAATATATATATATATACACATATATATATATATACATACATATATATCATGTTCATCCATTAGTCCTCACAGCATTATATTTTATTTCTTCCTCCCAACTTCATATACTCATATTTTATGAAAATTGATTTGTTTTTAAATTACTGAATCAAATTTGCTCTGCACATTACATTTAAGTGTAAGCTTACTCAATGGGGCATAATGTACCTACCAGTGTGTATACTCCTAAATTAAAATGGCTTTCCTCCCCCAAGCTGAAAAAGCTAGTAAATGAATGATAAAGATGAAAAACCATCTCTGTAGGAATAAGATGATGAACCCAGAGTGGAGATCTAAGGGAGTCACCGTTGCTCTTGTTATTGCTGAGATGTTCATAGGATCACATTATAGTGTCAGAGATGAATGCCAGAGATGAGGTACCATGGAAGTAGTTTATGTAAGTGGCAAGGAGGAGTAAAAAGACAGATGGAAGAACAGCACTTTGAATAGGTAAGGTCAACAGCAGAAGTTAAGAAAGGGATGAAGCCTCTGAGAAAGCCAGGGGTTCTCTGCCTGATGTTCTTGATGGATACATCAAGCAGTTAGATCACAAGTCAATGAGGCCATCACTTTGCAATGTCAAGTATTTGCTTTTTGAAGTCCTATATGAGGGTTGTGTACTCTTTCTCAACCAGGCAGTTTAGTTTTTTTTCAGATGTGGTTATTATTTACATGACTTTAGCATATTCTTGTCCTTCTTCCTTTCCAATTTATTTTGATAAATTTATAGGATGAACACATTTCTCCTTCTAGGAATAAGTTCCAATTTTATACGTTATAGTAAAGAGATGATGCCATATATCATCTAATAAACAAAGTCATCCTATTTCTCCATTTGTATTCAAAGTAATTAAAGGTTACTTACATAATGGAGTCTTTGAGAACATGGCATAGGTCATAAACTACTGTTTTACACAATATGAAGTTACTCGTGGTAAGACAATACAGCTAGATTTTAATAACCTGAAAATGTAAAGTTCGCTTATTATAATAATATATGGATGTCTTGTTTAAATATTGAGAACCCATTACAGAGTAATAGGAGCAATGGCTTAAATTTTTCTATACATTAGAATGAGAGACATTCAAAATTTTGGTACCAAAGTCCCACATTGTGACATTGGGATTTAGACATTTGGAGTGGTTTAGGCTTTATAAGCATTAAAATATCCCAAGATGACTATGTTGGACAGATTTAGAAATCATTAGACTAGAAAGCAGCACCTGCAAGTCTTCAAGATTATTTCTCTTTCATCACTAATTCTCATCTTATTTTTTTTCTCTATGTAGATATGCTAGCATTTAATTGACTAAAATGTTGAAATCATTGCCAAAGTTAGGTCAAAACCTTTCTGAATATGGGATCTATTACAACATAACCCCCAATCCAGTCCTAATTCCATATGTCAGTGGCAAATGTTGAAATTATTTCTTCACAGATCTGCTGTCCTATAGACTAATACATGTTGGCTTTCTGAGTGGTAAGCCATAGAGATTTAAATATTAACTGTTTATTCTCATGGATTGGTGACAAAAGGATCACTTTCCAGAGGTTTTATGGTGGCTGAGATCTAGAAAGAGAATCATAACATGTGGGTATATATATATATATATATATATATATATATATATATATATATATATAGTGTTTTATGACCTCTCATAGACTCCATTATATAAATGACTTTAATTATTTTGAATACAAATATAAATATTTCTTCATGTGTGTGTCTATGCCAGTCTGTGTGTAGCAAGTGTGTGCAGATACCTGTGGAGCCAGAAGTAAGCATGGGATTATCTGAAGCTGAGTTACAGAACATTGTAAAAACAGAACATTCTCTGTGTAAAAATTAACCCAAACAGTACCTTCCCCCTAGTTACAGGTGACAACAATACTGAGGCGGCCCCTTGTGGCTAATGTGTGAATTAGGGGAGCTGACACTCAGGTCATGGGACTCTGTCTCCATGCACTTGTCTAAGATCCTCACTGTGTTTATATGCCTCTTGCAAAGTCTGCTAATTAAATTCCCTTTCATTTACTTCCTAGCTGTTTTCTTATAAATATTTTTATTACACTCATTAATAATTAAAATTTATCAAACAGTTTCCAAAAATATTTCTCCACTGGATATGAATAAGAAATAATGAGTAACTGTTAGCGCTGTGGAATGTGGAGTTGCTCTTAGCTGTCTGTTTATCCTACCAAATTTCTGACATTTATTTGGAAAGCACATCTGCATCTTATCAGCCCCATATTCCTGCTTGTTTCAAAGTCAGCTGCGTATGAGATCCTCCTGAGGTCCTCTTGAATATTCCCGAGTCTGCACATGTGATATGTATGTGCTAGTATGACCTAACACTCTTTAATAAGGGACATCTCCATGGTATTTATCAAAAACATTCTTAATCTTTCTCCCCTGACAATACCTGTCATGTGAATAACCACTCTATCAATAGCCTATGTAATCAGGTGCCATGTAGCTAAGAGAAGGAAAACAAATCAACAAACAGTTGCGGATGACTGAAAGAATTTTTGAGGTGCTATTGAAAAAACCTTGACATCATAGTAGAGTATTCTACAACTGCACTTGCTCTCAAAATCTTACATAAATTCACTGATACCCAAAATTACCATATACAAAGATTTTTTTCCAAGTCAATTAGCCTCATTATACTTATTGAACTGCTCTGATAACTGTCTTCTAGACCATTCTGCCTACACAAAACCTATCCATCTGATGTACTCTGAGTTTTCATGCCTTAATGATTACTAATGTTTAGAAATTATGCATTTTTCATGAATATTCATTAACTTTTTACAGTAGTGCAGTTTAAGTTGGATCTTGGTCTTCCCACTCTAAACTCTCTTTTTGGAGGGAGACATCATTGATTAGTATGAACTAATTCATTTTCCGTGAAATTTGAAGAAATGCTGTGTGTGCCTTAGCAACAACTGTCTTAGATGGAAACAGTGAATCTTGACTGTACATCTTTTTCTTGTTAGCAGAAACATTGTTGAGCCTATGAAACAATTCAAAAAGGAAAAAATAGAATATTAAAGATGGAATAAGCCATAGGAACCCATATTCCTATATTACGTAATGGAATAGAGATAAAACACTCAATAAGAAATACTTGCTAATAACATTTCATATAAAAGAATAAACCTCAATTTCATTGGAACTTTTTATTTTGGAGTATCTTTCTTAACAGACAAAGTTTTATTTTACTAGTTCACTTTATATGTAATAAAATATGTTTTCCCCATTCATCTAGATCAATTCACATGAAGATAATAAGACATAAACCCATCATTATTTTATCTTTCGATTAAAATTTTCTAATTTAAATATAATAATATCACTCACTTTCCTTTCTTCACTCCAGTTTTTTCCAATATTCTCTATTAATGAAAATTAACTGCCTAACCAAGGCCAGAAAAGTAAAACTTGTATGTCTGATTATAAGTATTAAGAAACTGAGGCACATAAGTTGCTTTCAAACAGTTAGGCAATAGGACTAGAATCACAGTGCCTATGGCACCTAGCCCATAGATATTGTTCAAAGGTTAAACAACTGCTATTTCATATATGTTCCAGAATATATCAAAGCTAATGAAGAAAAATATGTGTTCTCAATTTCAAAGAGAGACAGAAATAATAGTTGTGGTATCGGGTTTCATGCTAGGTAAGAAATGTAGATATAAACTGTTATAAAGTTCCAAAGGCAAGAAACACTTTTTCTGGTCTGGGCAAAGGGCTTCACACATTTAATTCTAGCATTTAAGAAACAGATTCAGAGACAATTGTACCTTTGTGAGTTAGAGGCCAGCCTGATGTACATGGTGAGTTATAGGCCTATTGGTGTTACATAATTAGACTCTTCAAAAACAAAATTAAGAAAGAAAGAAAGAAAGAAAGAAAGAAAGAAAGAAAGAAAAAAAAAGAAAGAAAGAAAGAAAAAAAAAGGAGGGAGGAAAGGAGGAAGGGAAACAAACAAACAAAAGAAAGAAGGAAAGAAAGAGGAAAAAGAAAGAAGAAAGAATAAAGGAAAGAAATTAAGAAAGAAGAAAGGAAGGAAAGACAGAGAGAAAGAAAGAAGGAAAAACAAAGGAAAAATGGAAGAAATAAAGAAGGAAGGAAAGAGAGGAGAGAAAAAAGAAGTAATTAAAGAAGAAAAAAGAAAAAAGAAAGAATGAAAGAAAGAACAAAGAGGAAAGAAGGAAGGATGAAAAGAAAGGGAATAAACAATATTCCACTTTGTGTAGATTCAGGTAAAATTTTACAGCTAAAACAGGCATAGGAAGAAGTTTCCAAAAAAATGGAAATGGTTGTGAATTTATAACAGGTTGTGGGTGTGAGGGAAAATACTTCAAGCATAGTGGATACCACAGGAAATAATATTTCAATAACTTAAGGTGTTTAATGATGGAAGCAACCACAGATCAATAAATAAACTTGGGATTGGAGACAAATTAAGTTACAGGTCCTTTATTTATGAGGTACTAACCATATGCTGGTCAAGTTGCTTACCGTCCTCAGTCTCCATTTTATTCTGCATAATGGGAGCAAGTGGATAAAATGATGTCTCAAAAGCTGCAAATGTATTGCTCTTATAAATAACCCGACTTTCGTTCCTATCACCCACATCAGCCACTCATATTGACCGATAACATACATGCACAGGCCTACATGCAGATATGGAGTCACATAAACATATATTTAAAATAAATCATTTTAAAACATGGAAGCAAGAAAACCTACCTAGAGCAAAACCCACAATATTCTTTTAGACAATGCTTATCTACTTGATATATTTTTAAGTTTTATTACTTTTAATTAATGGTAGGCTTATGTGCCTCCATGTAGGTATAAGCACATGAATGCATGAAGAATTCAGTTCTTGGGAGCTGGAGACAGGAACATCTCTGCGTGGGTCTAAAATTTAAGTCTTCTTTTGAAAGAGCAGCAAGTGCCCTTAATCAAAGAAAGATTCTCTAGCTCAATTATAAGTTTGTCTCAAGTTCTTGCTTTGTCTAAACTTTGGAATAAAATAATGCTTCCCCATTTCTGATTTACAATTGTTCAAACAGGAAATAAACAGAATTCATTTGATATGAAGTGAATATTCTAGAATTCTATTTCCTGAGTGAATAAATTAATATAAAACAAATAAAAACATGGAGTAGAGGTTCAAGCTGGAGTTCCTCTATCACCATTTTCATTTTTAAATGATAATTCAAAAAATTTAGTGCTAATTTTTAGCATCTTTCATCATCTTTGTTTGTATGTATGTATATAACTTGATTATCATATCTGTACTCTGACTAATCCCAAGAAAATGTTTCCTCTTCCACATGCTCTAAGTGATATTTCTAAGTACAAAAGATATGATGTGTGTCTGAGTGTGTGTGTTTGTGTGTGAGTGTATGAGTAACCCCCCCATATGTGTGTGTGTGTGTGTGTGTGTGTGTGTGTGTGTGTATGACAGAGACAGAGAGAGATACAGGAATAGGAAGAAGACAGAACATATGTCATCATATGAAGAGTTATGTTCATTTTTTCCAGTTTAATCATTTTTTTGTGTTTTGTGGTACTAATGAATTATTTGTAAACAAGAGACAGTCCAGGAAGTTCTTTCATTTCCTGTGACACTATCCAGTCAGGGCTAATGTCACATAATGGTGCATTTGGGTTGGGCTCAATATCAGATAGCACAGGTGGTTAAACAAGGGCATGGAACAAGAGAATCATTTGCAATGAGCTGGAACTCCTCGTCCTCTTTGTTTCTACCTCTCTAGTTCTTCCCCCTTCCCCAACTCTTGTTGACTCTCTCTGTTTTGTTCATGTAATTTCTAGTATCACTGTAGTAGTTACTTCTAAGCTACTGATGCTCCTCCTGGTCAATAGAGTACAGAAACTTAGGAGATATTATTTATTTTATAATTTAGGGTATTTGCTTCTTAGACTTCTCTCATTATGTCTTTTAAATGAGTTAATGTAAATAATGATGTCTAAGTTCAATTTATTTGCACCTCTTGAATATGTCTTGGAAAATATCCTTTAATAATGTACATTTACAATTTTGGTCTAATGGTTTAATTAAGAAAGTTAAAGTTCTTTTTCTAAAATGCAGTGTACTCAAATTCAGTATGTTTCTTAATTCTGTTTCTTAAAAGGTCATAGCTCTAATTCTACTCCATATCTGTCAAAGATAGCTGTGTGACATTGTTAAACTTCTTCACACTTTCCATCTTTCCACCAAACTGTGTTTAGTAGTAAAACAAAGAAATTGAGCAAGATTATTCCCAAGACCCATTTTATCACTGTTGATCTATAAAGCAAAATTATATAAACTAAACACATAGACATGGGTACAAAACAGGCAAATGCACAGCTTTGCAAAAAGAGGAGTTTGATGATGTGAAGATTAAGTTTGGTGTTTAGCCTGTGTATTTGGCCTCTCCTCTTCTGTCTGTTGTGGTCTTTTGTGGGAGGGAGTCTGTCCTGTCTGGAATCTGGTAGAAAAGGCATCCCATAATGCTTGTCTCTCACAAATTCTACTTTATGCATTCTTTTATACCTACTGCCATGGTTGCTATTGTTGATGCCCCATATCATTATTCCTTAGCTCTGTTTAATACTCTTCTATCCCGAAGTCTTTTCACAGTATTTTCCAGTAACATACCACATACAAAGCATAAAACATAAACATTTTATCCATTTTCAGATTCCTTTGACTTTTCAGAGGAATTCCTCTCATTCTTCTTAATATAGCATTTTAAATTGTATAATTTGACCTACATTGCACCAGGCATGCTTTTCTCTATTTTTGGTCAAAGAACAGGCTTGTCTTGTCTTGTTATATAACCTAGACTGACTTTTTATTTCCAATCTTCCTTCCTTTAGTCTCAGAAATATTGAAATTGTGAGAAGGTGTAGAGTCTCCCTTTTGCTTGTGGTCCATTGTCTACCAGTCCAAGAGGATACAGCAAACAAAGAAAACATGCAGGGTTTTCTGCAGCCTAAGAATATGACAGAAACAGTGTTCCAGGAGTCAGCTTCAATGAGAGAGCTCAAGTCCATTTTAGGGTGAGGGAAATATATATATATATAGGATGGGGACAGAATCTGGGACATCACTTAATTTGTATTTGGCAGCATGGTCTTATCGTATAGCTGAAGCCCAACACCTAACTTTCATATGGGCAGCAGGGGGAAGCATTTGCACAAAACTATGTCAGAGGTCATACCATATATGTTAGGCATCCAAACTCAGGGACAACTTCCAAATTAGATCAGATATCTATAAACATTATCCGAATAAGGTGGGGTTGTGGAGGGGGTTGGGAGAATTCTGCTGCAAATGGAGTCCTCCAATTTATGTCAAGCTCAGAAAGCTATCCAGGCACGGTGAACCACAATCTTAAATGCAGAGTATGCCAACAAGAGATCACCACACTTGCATGACACATTTTAATTCCAATTTTCTCTATGATTCAGATAAACGATGTATATCAGACATGTCAATGGGTAGAAAAATATTTTAGCATATGTAAATGTTTTGTAGGAAGAGAGTGGAGGATTATTGGTGTGCTAATTCTTTCCTGCTGTTTTCTCAGGAAATCATGGAAAAGGAGAGGTGGCTGTACCAACGCATGTGAAAAAGTAATAGTTCAGGACAGTGTCCATCCTCTTGCCCAGTCCTGCGTCGCTTTGCTTCTTGGAGTGAGCCGCTGTGATTCACCTCTCTCTAGGGCTTTAGTGTGATCCTAGCCCCTAGCTCAGAAGCTTGGAACCAACTCTGCCACTTAGTACAGAGGCTCTTTTTCCTGCTAATCAATTCTGACCTTCTGTTTTGAAGTTTAAAAGCCTCCAAAGCCTCTTTGGACATCAAATAGCTCCTACCAAATGCCATTTGGACAATTTAAATGCAAATGAATTGGCAATATTTGGTCTGCTTCCAGTTAACTTGCATGCACTTTCCCAAAAGACAGGGGAAACTATACCAGAACAACCTTTTCTCCTGAACTGTGCGGTATCAAAATAAAATTGCAGGGACACTTCTTAAAAATGACAATGCATATTTTTGTTGTTTTTGCTCAGGCTACTGTGACAGAAGAAAGAGATCTTAAGAAAATTCTGTTAAAGTCTACTGAAGAAACAAATGAAATCTGGGTCTTTCTTTAACATCTAAAAAGAGAACGGAAAATTGCTATAAAAAATTGGTGGGAGGTATATCAAAGTGTGGCCATCTTCATTGCATTTGCTAATGTTTCTTTAACGAACCATGACTCCTATACTCCCTTGAAGAATGAGAGATGGGAATGTGACATACTTTAGTGATCACGTGCTCCCAGGTCTTCTATAAAAGCATTTTTTTTAACTTTTAAAATGGCAACGGGGTAGACTCTGTTTATATAGCGAAAGCTCAGGGAAATAATTTAAACTTATGACTCCTCCAAATTAAATCTTCTAAGGAAGGTCAATTGAAGACCTTATATTCAGGGGAAAACTTTTCTAAATTTAACCAAGATAAGGAAAAGATTAAAGCAAATTTGATTGATAGTATTCAAAATTTAAAATAAAAAGTGTTTTAGTGACTCATAGTTTGAATATAGCCTGCTCTGGTTTTTCCTGGGTATGTAATTGAGCAGTTGTGTTTTCATTCATGAAAAGCGTTTGACAGGGATATATACCCACATACCAAGGAATACACACACACACACACACACACACACACACTCATATGTTTATACGTATACATATATGTGTGTTTATGTGTACATATATGTGTGTTTATATAAGAAAAACATCAGAGCTTCAACTTTGTCTCATATTTCTTGTGGAATGTAATCTTGAACACTTGCATTTATTATTCAAGAATTAGTTTCATATGAAAAATGAGGCAACTGGTCTCTATGGATCCCTAAGGACCATTTCAGATCTATGCTTTTTTCTATGATTATATGATTATTCACAACTCTAGTAATGAAAAAAATTTCACTGAAGGAAGATGATTGATTTTAGGAATAAAATCTCTTTCTTTGGAAGATTCTTAAATGGACGTCAGGAAAAACTGTCAAAGGGAGGGAATAACATCACATAACAGGAGGAGGTAACATTTAGAGGGCCAAATTCTTGTGAGTCTTCAAATAACAGATTATTTGTTCCTCTTTGGTTCCTTGAGGAATAAACATATACACATATACATGGTCATTTTCAGAGAATCATTATAATGTTATCACAGCTAATAGTAATCTGATACTTTTGAAACTATCTAGTCATTGGATGCTTTATAGCAAATTGTTCAGTTCCTAGGATAATTCCATATAATAAGTGTTGTATTTTCTATCTTACATGAGATGGAGTTGTTCAAATCTTGCAACTCTAATGGGAAGGTACTGCGATGCAACCATGGGTATTTTGTCTAACAGTAAATTAAGAGCAAGAAGTAAGACACTTTTTTTGAGGGGGCAGGAAATGAGTATTAAGTTATGATCTTTCTTATACTATTTTTATTTGCTCATTTATATATATTTAGATGAACAAAACACATATTTTGCTTCAGATTGCAAGAAATTTCTCTTTTGGGGTCTTTTTTAAAATTGTATTTATTTCACATTCCAATCCCAGTCCTGAACCTTCTCTCATCGTAGTCCATCCCTGCACCCCCATCCATTCTCCTGCATTTTTATTCAGAATATCGAAGGCTTCACTGAGAAATCACTTTCTTTTAGTTCCTTCCATTTACTTTCAAATGTCATTATTTTGCTTTTCTTTCTTTAACAATGGAGTAGTACTCCATTATGTAAATATGTTATATTTTCTTTATCTATTCTTCCGTTAAGGGATATCTAGGTTGTTTCCAGGTCCTGGATATTACAAATAAAGCTGCTATGAACATAGCTGAGCAAGTGTCCTTGTGGTATGATGAAGCATCTTTTGGATAGATGCCCAAGAGTGGTATAGATGAGTCTTGAGGTAGATCAATTTCCAATTTACTAAGAAACTGCTATATTGATTTCCACAATGGCTGTACAAGTTTGCACTCCCACCAACAACTGAGGACTGTTCTTTTTGCTGCACATTCTCTTCAACATGAGCTGTCACTTGTGTTTGTCATTTTAGTCATTTGGACAGGTAAAGGTAGAATCTCAGAGTAACTTTGATTTGATTTACCTTAATGGCTAAGGATATGGAACACTTTTTTTATTTAATTTATTTTATTTATTAAAGATTTCTGTCTCTTCCCCACCGCCGCCCCCTTCCCTCCCCCTCCCCCAATCAAATCCCCCTTTCTCGACCGCCCAAAGAGCAATCAGGATTCCCTGCCCTGTGGGAAGTTCAAGGACCACCCACCTCTATCCAGTTCTAGTAAGGTGAGCATCCAAACTGCTTAGGCTCCCACAAAGCCAATAGGTGCAGTAGGATCCAAAACCCATTGCCATTGTTCTTGAGGTCTCAGTAGTCCTCATTGTCCGCTATGTTCAGCGAGACCGGTTTTAACCCAGGCTTTTTTAGACCCAGACCAGCTGGCCTTGGTGAGTTCCTGAAAGAACACCCCCACTGCCTCAGTATGTGGCTGCACCCCTCGTGGTCCTGAGCTCCCTGCTCGTGTTCTCTCTCCTTCCGCTCTTGACTTGGACCTTGAGATTTCAGTCTGGTGCTCCAATGTGGGTCTCTATCTCTGTCTCCTTTCATCGCCTGATGAAGGTTAATATTCAGGAGGATGCCTATATGTTTTTCTTTGGGTTCTCCTTCTTATTTAGCTTCTCTAAGAACCCGGATTATATGCTCAATGTCCTTTATTTATTGCTAGAAACCAAATATGAGTGAATACATCCCATGTTCCTCTTTTTGGGTCTGGCTTACCTCACTCAGGATAGTGTTGCTAAGACAGAAAGGCAACCCACTGACTGGGAGAAAATCTTCACCAACCACGCAACTGACAAAGGTCTGATCTCCAAAATATATAAAGAACTCAAGAAACTAGAACGTAAAGGCAAATCAACCCAATTATAAAATGGGGCACTGAGCTGAACAGAGATCTCTCAACAGAAGAAGTTCAAATGGCCAAAAGACACCTAAAGTCATGCTCAACTTCCTTAGCGATCAGGGAAATGCAAATCAAGACAACTTTAAGATACCATCTTACACCTGTCAGAATGGCTAAAATCAAAAACACCAATGATAGCCGTTGCTGGAGAGGTTGTGGAGAAAGGGGTACACTCATCCATTGCTGGTGGGAATGCAAACTTGTGCAACCACTCTGGAAAGCAGTGTGGAGGTTTCTCAGGAAATTCGGGATCAACCTACCCATGGACCCAGCAATACCACTCTTGGGAATATACCCAAGAGAGTCCTTATCATACAACAAAAGTATATGCTCTACTATGTTCATAGCAGCATTGTTTGTAATAGCCAGAACCTGGAAACAACCTAGATGCCCTTCAATTGAAGAATGGATGAGGAAGGTATGGAATATATACATATTAGAGTACTACTCAGCAGTAAAAAACAAGGACTTCTTGAAGTTTGCAGGCAAATGGATGGAAATTGAAAACACTATCCTGAGTGAGGTAAGCCAGATATTGAACACTTTTAAATGTTTCTCAGGCATTTGAGATTGTTTGATTGAGTATTCTCTGTTTATATATGCACTCAATTTTTAACTGGATTATTTGATTTTTTAAATGTATAGTTTTATGCTATATATATATATATATATATATATATATATATATATATATGATATCAACCCTCTGTCAGACATTGGATGGTAAGAGCTTTTCCTGTTCTGAAGGCTGTCATTTTGTCCTATTTGCCATACAAAAGTTTTGCAGTTTCATGAGGTCTCATTTATTAATTGTTGATCTTAGCGTCTCTGTTATGGTCTTCTATTCAGGAAGTTGTCTCCTCTGCCAAAATGTTTAAGGTTTTTCCCCACTTTCTCTTAAGTCAAGTTCAGTGTGTATGGATTTATGTTAAGGTATTTGATCCACTTGGGCTTGAGTTTTGTACATGGTGATAAATATGGATCTTTTCGCATTTTTCAACATACATACATCCAGTTAGACCAATGACTTTTGTTGAAAACACCATGTGTATCCTTCCTTCCTTCCTTCCTTCCTTCCTTCCTTCCTTCCTTCCTTCCTTCCTTCCTTCCTACCTACCTTCCTTTATTCCTTCCTTCCTTCCATTCATTCTTCTTTTTTTCATTATATAATCTTGTATTCTTTGTTAAAAATCAGGTTTCTATACGTGTGTGGATTTATTGCTGAGTCTTTCGTGATTCATCTGTCTCTTTTTATTCCAATACTATGATAATTTATTACTATAGCCCTGCATTAGAGTTTGAAATGGAATTCTTTTTTTCTTTTGTACAGGATTGTTTTAACTATTATATTTTTGTTTTGTTTATATGAAGTGAGTATTGTTCTTATAAGGTCTTACAAGGTCTTGAAATTTTAATAAGAATTTACTTGAATCTGTAGACTGTTGTTGGTAAAAAGGCAATCTATTACTTTGTTAATACTACCAATTCATAGCATGGAGCTCTTTCCATCCTCCTTTCTTCAAAGACTAGAAGTTCTTGTCATACAGGTTTTACTTGCTTCATTATTATAGTTGCACTAAGATATTTTATATTATTTGAGACTATTGTCAAGGGTGATGTTTCCCTGATTTCTTTCTTTGCCTGTTTTTCATTTGTATATAGGAGGGCTGTTGAATTATTTGAGTTAAATCTTATACCCAGACTAAAGGTGTTTGTTTATCAGCTGTAGCAGTTCCTGTGTAGATTTATGGTGGGGTCACTTAAGTATTCTATCATGTCATCTGCAAATAGTGATGCTTTTACTTCCTTTCTTATTTGTGTCCCCTACATCTCCATTAATTATATATTTCTCTATTTAGAACTTCAAGTACTATATTTAATAGATATGGAGAAAGTGCGCAACTTGTCTTGGCCTGATTTTAGTGAAACTGCTTTAACTTGATGTTGGCTATTTGCTTGTTGTATGCTGTTTTTATTATGCATAAGTATGTCCCCTTGTATCCCTGGTCTCTCCAAAATTTTTATAATGAAGGAATGGCAGATTTTGTCAAAGGAGATGACATCACATCCCTGACATCAAGCTCTATTACATAGTTCATTAATGAAAACTGCTTGGTACTGGTATAAAAACAGAGAAATTTACCAATGGAATTTAATTGCCTGGCAAAATTGGGAGCATAAGGGTCAGAAGAGAAGGGATGTTGGAAGAGGAGGGGAGAAGAGGAGGGTTGAGGAGAACTTGAGGAAATGGGATAGTTGAGTGGAGGAAAGACAGAGATGAAAGCACGAAAAGAGACATCTTTATTGGTGGAGCCATTATAGGGTTAGCAGAAACCTGGCTCTAGAGAAATTTCCAGCAATACACAAGGATGACCCCAGCTAAGAACCTATGTAATAGAAGAGAAGGGGCTTGATCTTGACTTTCCCTCTAATTAGACTGATGAATATCTTAAATATCACCATAGAACCTTCATCCAGCAACTGACAGAAAGAGAGGCAGAAGCCCACATTGAAGCACTGGACTGAGGTCTCAAAGTCCAGTTGAAGAGTGGGACGAATGAGAATATGACCAAAGAAGTGGAAACCATGTTGGGTTCATACACTGAAACAGTCTACCTGAGCTAATGGGAGCTCACCAACTCTAGCCAGACTGGGAAGAAATAAGCATAGGACCTTTTGAATGTGGGTGACAGCTGCATGGCAGACTAAGGGGCCACTTGCAGTGGCACCAGAATTTATCCCTACTGCATGTACTGACTTTGTGGGATCCTATTCTTCTTAGATGTATATCTTGCTAAGCCTAGAAGTAGTAGGGAGGGCCTACCAGTTCCATAAAGCAATGTGCCTTAACCTCTCAGAGGATTGAATGGGGGTGGGGTAGAAGGGTGTGTGGAGGTAGGGAGTGGGAACTTGGATTCATATTTTTAAAAAAATTTAATAAATAAATAAAATTTAAAAAAAGAAACTGTGATCTAATGGCAGGAAGGCTGGATCTCAAGCTGAAAGCAGAACTTGGAAAGTAATATGCATGAGTCTCCCATCTGGTATTGGTTTATAAAGCATGAAAGAGAAGCTAGGGTCATGGAGAGAAACTAAGCACCTGTACCAGGGTTAGAATCTATTTAGTGAGACTCTGATATGGCTTCTGTGAATGCAAGTTCTCATTTGCAGGACAAATGGCAGATTAAAGAAGTCATTGAGAGAAGCTGAGGCATGGTGTCATATGGCAATGTCAGAGTCCTTGAAAAGAGGCCATTCATGTATGTGCAGCTGTAGTTGTGACATAGACACCAGATATTAGGGATGATGTAAACACCACAGCTGTGATCATACGGGACAGCAGAAGGTTCAGATTCAAGCTTGTTTTAGCCAATGAGATAAGTTGTGTGTACTGTAAATGGCAGAGCTTGAAAGTTGGGCCAGTAATTTTTGTGGTTCAGAAGTTTATGAGTTCAACATGCTAGATATTGAGCTACAGGATTTGATTTATACTGCTAACTTTTGCCTTTTCTTTTATTTGACTGTAAGTTTACCCTGATTTTCCCCTTCTGGATTAAGACAGTCTGAAATAATAACCTGTTGTGTCCATATAGGCTTAAATATATGATTTCAGGGGTGATTGTATGGCACAAGCAATTGGTGTGTGCTTCCCTATGGAGGACCATTACTCTGGTTCCCAGCTTTACTCCATTGCCCGTATTTTCTTTGGATAGTTTTGAGCCTTCCTGGGATTTTCCCTGATTCCTTGAAAGGCCTCTTGTTGTCACCCTCATTCAGCTCATATTTTGAAAATCCTGTTGTTGAGTCATTACAGGTATATCTTCTAATGTCACTAGAACACCCTCTACAATTTATATTTATAAATATATACTTAGAAATTATATATGTATTCAACATACAATTACTAGACTTCAAAGGTACAAGTTTTAAAAATCCCCAATGTCTTAAATTTTAAAAGTTACTTTTTTATTTTTCAAAGTCCAAAATCTCAACTCTTTACTTCTATATATTTAAAATAAAACAAAACAAAATAAACTACTGAAAAAACACAAAAACAAATAATATTTACACATTTTACTTTACGTTTTGCATCCATTTTTTCTTTCAGTTTTACACGTTTCAATTTTCTTTCCTCCTTCCAAACCCTCTCAATATGCTTCTTCTCTTTTTCAAATTAGGAATTTTAAATTGTACTGTTGATGTGGGAGTGTCATCTATCTGTTGTTTTCATTGGTTAATTAATAAAGAAACTGCTTGGCCTTTGATAGGCCAGCCCTTAGGTCGGTGGAGTAGACAGAACAGAATTCTGGGAGAAAGAAAGCTGAGTCAGGCAGTCACCATAGCTCTCCTCTCCAAGATGGATGCAGGTTAAGACTCTCCCTGGTAAGCCACCAGCTCATGGTGTTACACAGATTAGTAGAAATGGGTTAATCAAGATATGAGAATTAGTCAGTAAGAGGCTAGAGCTAATGGACCAAGCAGTGTTTAAAAGAATACAGTTTCTGTGTAATTATTTTAGGGTATAAGCTAGCCAGGCAGCCAGGAGCCTGGTTGGCAGGAACACAGCCCATCGCAGCTCCTTACTATATACCATATATCATATAGAGCATTAATCCAAAAACTTGGGGATAAACAAAGTAAGGAGAGATTATGGTTGAACAGTGATGTGCTTCTGTATTAAGTAGACAATGAGTAAATTATCCTATATGCTGCCATAAGTTTTTGCCTTGAATTCTTTCAGTGATATACTTGATGTATCAGCTGAAAATGAACATGTTTCTTCCTCACATTGCCTTTATTAAATAATAAATGCTTCATTAAAGGAAGAAAAACAATCTCAATCTGTGTGTGTGTATGTGTGTAGATGTGCATTCTAGGATATGTGGAAGTCAGCAGAAAATTTGCAGAAGTCAGGTCTCTCTTTCTAGCATGTGGGACCCAGGGTTCAAACTCAACTATCCAGGCTTAACGAAAAGTGGCAATCCAAATCAGCAAGCAAAGTGATCTTCCTAGACTCCAAGACAGAATTTTTAACTGGCTTAATTGGTTACTAGTTTTTGAGTTCAGGCATGTCATATTGAGAGGGCAGTATTTTATAACACTCCTCCCCAAGCTATGCCTTATACCCTCTTTTTCAAGATGTTCCATGAGATTTTTTTATATTAATTATAAATTGATTGGCCCATTAGCTCAGGCTTTTTTTTTTAACAATCACTTGACTATAAGAAAACATTTATTTGGCATCGAAAAGCAATTTTACATATACCCACGTGGAGAACTTTTTTTTTTAAATTGAAAACCACCAAATCTTAGAATGATCACTTTTCATTTTTATACATGGCTTTAAGCAAAGACTTTTGAGTAGAGGAAAAATAATCATTGATTCAAGGTAACTCAAGAGTAAGTCAAGTTTTGCTAAGGGTCTAGGAGACCACCATTTCCCTTCCCAGTATAGAACTTATGATTTTTAATTCATTACTAAGTCTTTTAAAAGAATCTTCCTCTTTTATTGAAAATAAATTTTTCCATACAGTATATTCCAATCCTGTTTCCCTTTCCCCACCTCCTTTCAGATCTTTCCCGTCTTCCTAACCACCCATGCTCCTATTTTTTTTATTTATTTTATTTTTCTCCATTAACAGCTTCAACTGGGTGTGGGGCAACAGAACCATTCCCAGCACAACCATGGGTGTGGGGTTCCCCACAGTCTCCCCAGGGCGATGGTTCCTGCAATTTTAGAAAGATAATTATTCTATTTTTATTTCTCCTTCCATTATCTACAATAATGGAAGGAAAAACAAAGAATGAAGGAACCCTTTTTATATGCATTGGGTTACAGGTGTTTGGGAACTGGAGTACTGAAGATTACATGCATGTGTCTATGAACTTAAATAAATGATAAAGGAGAAAAACAGGGAGAAGAAGCACATATGATGACAAAAAGTGGCACAGTATGTGTGGAGAAGTATGGGAGAAAAAAATGTGAAAAGAAAAACTACCAAAAAGAAGTTTAATAAGAAGCAGACAACAAGCCTATAGGACCATTGAAATAACATCACTGTTTAGGAACTTCTTAAGAACAGAAAATAATTTGCATATTGTCAAATTCACCTCTGTCTGTCATCACAGAGAATGAGTATTTTGTGACTACTCCTTAGATTTAAGATTGCCCACATTTCAGACAACTTCTCTATCTCTGGAAAGGTATTTCAAAAGGACCTTTGAATCTTTTGCAGTCTTCAAAGATCATTTCAAATCTAGTTGTTCACCATGAATATCTCCTCATCCTTTCAGTTGACATTGATCTCTGCTGTCTTTGAATTCCAAGAAGCACTTAGAGATTATACTATCCATTCTAGACTTGATTTAATTTTGCATTAAGAATTACTTGTATTTTGAAAAGCAGATATTTCTTCCAATTTGAAATATACAGCTCATTTTAATCTTATTTTCTGTCTTTATCTAGTATCTAAGCACATGGTATTTGAATTTGAATCAAAATTTACTTATATATTCATCCCTTTGTATTTTTTGTATTTGTGTGGTATGTTTGTTTGTATATGTTCATGTGCTTGTACACATGTCTGAGTATATGGTTGACATGCATACATTGACATGCATGTTCAATATTCAGGCAGGATGTTGATATGGAGTGTCTTTCTCAATCATTCTGTCTTACCTTTTGAAAAAAGATCTCATTGAACGCAGAGTTTAACACCTAATTCAGACAGTCTGGCATGTAATCTCAATGAATCTTCCTGACTCCAACTTTCTCAGCATGGATTATAGGCATGCTGTTATGTTTTGTTCCATGTGGATGGAATCTGAACTCAGATCCTCATGCTTGCTTTGTAAACAATTTTTCTACAGAGTCATCTCTCCAGAGGTAAACTTAGTTTTTGAGCACTGAAGAGTTTTCATAGAGTTTTGCAAACAGTGTTGCTAGGTTAGATACTGTCTACAGTTCTATACTTTAATCTAGTATAGGATTGTAGATACAACCTTTTGTTCATGGCTGCCAAGTCTATTCTTGTTTCCATCTGTCTATTTCTTTCTGTTCTCTCTGTTTGTATGTATTCAAATATTTATATTTACATTGAATATAAAATACCTTGATTATATGTGCCACTTAGGATGGTTTCAATATCAAGAGCATGAATAAAGCACAGTCCTGATGTCATACCTGCTGGTATTTTGAAGTTAAGCACTAGGGAAACATTGAAAAGCAATCCTTTCTCTGTGCAAAGTGTGCTTTGGTTATGCATAATGCATTGTGCTTCAGGTGCCAAGTTCCAGAAACAGGGAGAATTAATGGAAAAGCATCAGCAAAGGACTTTAGACTTCTCTGCGGAAGTTCCCTAGCCTCATTTAGGGGGATATTATTCAAATTACTGAGTTTAGTTAAAAACAACAACAAAATAATGTTTTCCTGTCTTTATTGCTATTTTCTCCAGACTTGGCAAAATAAAAGGCTGTATTCTATATTCCTTCACAGGCTCTGTCACCATGTTCACCACATAACTGCATTTTAAAATGGCCATCACAAGTCTAGCTATGAGAATTAATCGTAGCAGAATCATGCAAGTGATTTCTGAATATTTTTGTACATATAGCACTTTTTCATTCTGGAATGTGATATTATGATAATGTTTTCATTTTCTACTTAAATGCCAATGCCTGAAAACATCAGTTTTTCTTGTCTAGATCACTGGCTTCTTCTAGAGTCTAATCAATGACTGGAATATAGTAGCATTCCAAGCAATAGTTAATTCATTATCTGAAACTATTTATTCCAGCCAGTGAGATGTAAAGGCGATGTCACAGCCCTGATGAACAAAGTTTAAACTGCAGAATCCATATGGTAGGAGACAAACAACTTTTAAAAGTTTTACTCTGATCTCCACAAAGACATGATAGTCTTTATACATGGGAGTGCACACACACATAAACACACACACACACATAGACACACACAAACCCTCATTTAAAATGAGAGATTGAGTAATCCATGTAAATTAACTAACCTCTGAAATGTGGTAGAAAGATTATACTAGTTTATCAGGAGAACTTTCACAATGTTAGATGAGACGTCCAGTCAGTACCTCTTTATTGAGTTCACATTGACTACTGCGCACATGTGTCAATAGTGCATATCACACTTGATCTGACTGTGTTTCTGTAATCTAGTTTATGACATGCTCTTTCTACATTTTTCTTCTTCATTTCAGCCACTTATTCTTCCATGCTCAGTCTACTGCATATATTGTGATCTCCATGAATATTTTCAGATCCAAGTAATCTGGTAGCTCAAGACCTTGGCATTAACTCTCTCTTCTATTTAGAGTGTTCTTTGCAATACACTCTCTCTTTTTTGAGACAGTTGCTTAGTTCAGATGACAAGAACTCTGAAAAGCCTCTGAGGAGAATAGTACCTAAATCAATAATACCCTTGTCAGTCCTTATTTCAGACAGATATTTTCTAGTTGATTGTTCTTAGATTAGCCACCTGATCTTATTATGTGTTTAATGATTAATTTTGATATTGTCTCACAAAATCAAAGGTAATTGTTTACCTATTGCTTCTCTATTTCAGAACCATTATTGGCTGTACTGTATGTACTTCCAGATATATTAATAAATAATGAGCTTTAGCATGCAATGTGGACATGCCTTGGGCCAGGAATAAAAATCACTTCCATCTGTAAATCAGTATTCTGTCATTTCTGATCCAGGACTCAATCACTTCATTTCAGTATCTTGAGCTAAATGTCCATCACCCAGTTAAAAATAGCTAAGACAAGGAGACCTGGGTATAAAAGGGTTTTAGCAATAAAGTATTTTTAAAACTTACTATAGTAACTAAATTATATTGGTGCTTACTATGTACCTGACTGTGTGTGCAATGTCTTGCGTAGATCCCACATTCACTTCTCTTAAAATTTCAATTGCTCTGTTAAATTTTCCTTTGTATTCTTTAAAATATAGTTATATTTCTTTTTTACAAAAGAAGAAATGTAAATAGAAGGACAACGTAAACTATTTTGAAAGCATATACTTTAATGAACAATAATGATTTTTATCAGTAAAGCTCTTTTCTCATGAAACAGACTTTCCCAATAAATTAGTCCTTGGAGTTAGGCTTTTAGCAGTGTTTTATTTTAAACTATGAGAAGCACAAAAATGCGGTTTGACATCAATGAGTATGCAGGTAACAGGTTGTCTTTTTTTGAAGCATTTCTATAGTGCTGGCAAATGTCTTATGTAAATACTCTATACACATCAAATTCAAATCACCAAGGTGAAGTCACTGAATTCAGATAGGAAGGAAGTGGTGAGATAAAATACGTTAAGCCAGAAGAATGGGCCTCATGCACCATCATTTTGTGGGAGCATGTCGATAGCATACATGGATGATATATCAACATAGCCCATGTAGTCAAGGGAACAAAGACATCTATTTCTTAATAATTTTATTTCATACATCATAGCTAGTCTTCTTTTCCTAAATCAAATCTCAGTGTATTTTCTCTTGTTTATTTTATTTTGTTTATCTGCCTGTTTTAATTAGGTGTTTCCCATAATATAGCCTTGTCTAAGATGATGTTGAACTTCCAACTTGAATTTCATGTGTGATCCAGAACATCCAGCTTGTGCTGTGCAAAGGATTAAACCCAGGACTTGTTCCATGTGATACAAGTGCTATCCCCACTAAGCTAAATCCTTAGCTCTTCAAGTATTCTGTGTAAGATGGAAACTACACTTTTTTTGGAGGTTCTACGTTCCTCCAAATTGCCAGGTAAAGGTTAAAATTCTTAATGTATCTCATCTGACAAGGCTCTATGCATCCTACATTCTGCATGCTTCTTATGCAGTGGTTTCTGCTTCAGCTTCATCAGTTACTTCCTGTCTTCTTTTTCTATTGTTGTAAAGAGATGCCACAACCATGGAAACTCTTATAAGGAAAAACACTCAGTTGGAGCTGGCTTATGGTTCAGAGATTTCATCCATTATAAGCATGGCAGGAAGTATGGTGTCATGCATGCAGACATGGTACTGGAGATGTAGCTTGGAGTTCTGCACCTTGATCCACAGGCAGCAGGAAGTGACAGGGAGCAACTGGATCTGACTTGAGCTTCTGAAACTTTAAAATCCACCCTAGTCATATACTTACAAGGCCACAAACACTCCAGCAAAACCACACCTCCTAATAGTGTCTTTCTCTATGGACCTTTGGGGGATAATTTAATTCAAATCAACAAAATACTTCCAAATATAATACTTGATATGTTCACTACTGTACTGGGAAGACCAAGGATATAGGCACTATATTGTTTTCACCCTTGTCCTCTCAATTTTGAATTTCATGCCAGATATTTGTTTTCAACATGGTTATGTTATGTGACTTTGCATTTGTCACATCTATGCACATGTTTCCAACCAGGAGAATTTAAATGAGTGGAGAACATTATTGCAGTGGCTTTATGTGGGATACATTATCATTTAATTGCTTTTCCCTGGTGAAAAGCTGGCAGACTGCTCCCTGTGACAGATGTGCTTGCTTTGGTTGAGTTACCCCCACAAGGCGTATTATCAGTTTCACTAATGTTTGCTCTTTTATACTCTAACAGGTAGCATGATTCATCCAGTCTATACAAGTCAGGAGTCTGATACACACATAAATCTGCTCAGTGGTGGAAGATGCACAGAGCCCTTCACTCATGTTGCATGGCACGCATGACTTTTAGATGCATGGATAAACATAAAGGTAAAATATACCCATATATTTAAGGACATATGTATATGTTTATTTTTAATCATTTAACTTTATAAAATAACAGATGAAAATGTTTATGGTGGGTAATTTGTTGATAAATTTTAGGTTCAAATCTGTCTTAATTTGGTGATGTTGACTCATTTGAGTTGTTTTTATAAACAGTTTCCTGGACTAAGATATTTTTTCAATGGACCTTGGTCAATGTGAGGGAATCTGCAGATTTGACAGGATCTAAAATTCAGCAGCTGATCCTGTTGTGAAATGTAGCTCTGGAATCTCTATTTTGTATGATCCAAATTTACAATGAACAAAAGAATAATGCTGTCACAACTCATGACAACTCCGATTCACTAGAAATGGATTCTTGCAGCTCTGTGTTCAAAAATTCTTAGTAGGCATCATGAAAAATGTTAAAACTTGTAAAGCAGAGATTATTATTATTTACTTTTCTCTTCATGTTTTTAAGTACTGATTGTTATGTCATGCTTCCCAAGAAAATGTCTTCATTATGTGTTCAGTAATTTACTATGACAAGTAAAATTCATATTCTAATTTATGTTGTAAACTCTGAGATATAGATGTGATATATATTTTATGAATGAGATAAACCCAGTCTCTTATATAAGCATGGAACTTGCAATGTAGAACATAATCAGGCAATGCAATAAATCATTTATATTAGCCCCATTGCAATCATGGGGCTAATATAAAAAAAATCAAGAATGTCTTGAAGAAAGACCCATATTTTAACCTACAGTACTTGTTAAATCAAAATGAACTATAGTAGAGTAGATGATTTCTCTTATTTATGGCTTTTCAAAGCCTCTAATGGTGATGTCTACTTCCATGTTTGAAAGGCTTGCATAGATACCAGACATAGAGGAATCACTTACAGAGTTCATACATTATGAACCTCTTCGAGAAATAAGGTCTCCTCTATCCTTCACTGTATGTCCCAATACAAGTACATCCAGCCATATGTTTCAAGACCCTGGAAGCATGTAAATGTTCACATATTGAGTTTGAAAAGATAAAATTAAGAATGAATGAAGAATGATTAGATGTCAGCTTCAGTGTCCTAGCCTGAACCATTCTCTCTTCAGTATCCTTTAGGTCTCCATAAGTAATAATGATGGGTGGAAAGCACGGATGTAACAGTTTATAGTTGATAATTTTTAACAGTTTTCACTCTGAATTTTTTAATTGAACTGTACAAAGAGTATGAGTGTTAGGGCTTGTGTGTTTGTCTTTTATAGTGTTAACAGAAACCATTGCTGTCTCTAGGAACATCACACCTTCTTGGCACGTGGAGACATCACAAACAGAAAGCAAACAATAATTACTGTAGTGTTATTTGAGCTGCAGTGAGGTACAATGAAGTTATTTTGTTCAGTCTACAAATGTTGAGAGTCCTCTGCTGTCTTCCTCTGTTGAAGCCTGTACCTTCTCTACTGGCTTTAATCTGGAGATCAGTGACTTAAATTCCTGAGCATAGATAAAGGGAAAACATAGTGTATCTTATTTAAATATGGATGTGTGTGTGTGTGTGTGTGTGTGCAATTATGACTGTGTTTTCTTGAGTTTACTTGACTATTCTAAAGATGGGAAAGAAAACCATGATTGTGGAGTAACACATTTTAACTCAGCAAGATAATTCACCAATGAATTGTACTTACTCAAACTCAAGGGTAAACTGTTGAATGAGCAATAAAATTGTAAAAGACAATGAGTAAGAACTCAGAACATGGTCATTACTTGTATCATCTTCGAACACCTCAGATGTGGCATGGTTCATGGTATTTGTTGGGCTGGCAAACATGGACTCCAGCAGAGAAAATGTTCTGATCTTGGATTGTTGAAGTCTGTCAGAGGAAGAGTGAACAAGCCTCTACAGAACATCCAGAAGACAATATGTCTGCTGAAAGAAATATCTAGAGAGGGGCATGAACAAAATATGTTACTTTAGTGTCAAACACAAGTCTGATGCTATTATCCACTAGATGGGGTCGCATATGTCAACAGAGCACAGGGAAGGGATCTCAGGGAACATCTGTAGGTCTGACATTATAGTCTAGCATTTTATGACAAACTAGCAAATAATAAAGTCCACAAAGACCTCTAGTTTTGGTCATAGGCAATGACAAGGGACAGAAAGGTTGCTAGTTTACTGGGACGATGCTATGACTCAGTGCCATGACTCAGTCTTTCTTTTTTATGTTTTATTATTTTGAAAATTTTAATTTTATCTTTAAAAATAAAATTATGCATGTAATATAAGTGGTATTTCTGTACATGTACATATATATCATGTAATAGTTATGTAAAGTGTAATGAATCTATCCCCTAAATCATGTATCATTTGTTTAAGGTAAATTTATTAATAATATTTTCAGTATATCTTTTAAAGTATGTTGCAGTCTATTTACTAACAATAATCATTTTACAGTACAGATTTGTACTAAGACTCAGTTTTTCTTTTTGCACAAACATAGTAATTCCATAAATCCGGGAAGAACTGATCACTAAGAGAATTTCTAGAGCTGCCTGTGTATGGTGGTGCTCCCCTTTAATCTGTAGTTGGGAGGCAGATGTAGACAGATTTCTGTGAATTCAATATTAATCTGGTGTACACTGTGATTTTTAGGCCAGCTAAAGCTACACAGAGAAGCCATGCCACCGAAAACATATTTCTGAGTACTGAAGTAAGCCACTATTTAAAATACAGTGAACACTATTGACATTTGAAACATGGGTGCAATGAGCTCGAATTGTCAGTTTTTAGAATTGTTTTCTTTTAACGTTTTGTTTTATAGTTCTTTCTTTGGTGAAAGAAATCAGTTTTTACGTTCATGTCCAACCTGGAGAGATTGATGATATATCTACATTTTTAAAATAGAAATTTTTGTGAAATGTACCCAGGCTTAATTCAAGAAACAAGGTTGATTTTATCACATGCTTTTTCAGTCCCAGTCCAGTTGGCCTTGGTGAGCACCCAATAGATCAGCCCCACTGTCTCAATGGGTGGGTTCACCCCTCCCGGTCCTGACTTCCTTATTCATTTTCTCCTTCCTTCTGCCCCTCATTGGGACCTTGGGAGCTCATTCCGGTGCTCCAGTGTGGGTCTCTGTCTCTAGTCTCCATCCATGGCCAGATGAAGGTTCTATAATGATATGCAAGATATTCATCAGTATGGTTATAGGACTCTCTGAACATGGCGGACAATGAGGACTGAGGAGAAGCCAAGGACAATGGCACTGGGTTTTGATCATACTTCATGTTTTGGCTTTGTGGGAGCCTAGCCAGTTTGGATGCTCACCTTCCACACCTGGATGGAAGTGGGGGGGGACCTTGGACTTCCCACAGGGCAGGGAACCCTGACTGTTCTTCCAATTGGAGAGGGAGGGGGAGAGGAGTGGGAGGAGGGGGAGAGGAGTAGGAGGCGGTGGAATTTTTTTTCAATTAAACAAAAAGAAATGAAACAAGGTTGAAACTAATTAAAGTGGAATCATTAGTTCTTTGTTCCTTATTGATGCCGGTAAGTTCAGCTTTCTATTGATGATATTACTTCCTATTTGAATTCTCTAAAATTTATTCTGATGCCTGGAATTTTGGGAGTCACTGAAATGGAAAATTCCAAACATCCCCTTTATAACTGTATAAAATCCCCATTTCAAATCCCCAAACAATTTAGTTTCCAAGAATAATTTGAATAGTTACTTACTGTGTCTTATCATGTTCAGAAAATGGGTCAGAGGAAAGAGGATTAGTAAATAGGTTTAATTGTAGGTTATATTGCAATAATTTTATATGAAATTAATAAATAGAGTTTGCCAGGATCTTACTTATTATGTATCAAGTGGCAGGCAAAGTACATAAAATATACTGATTGATAATGAACACTATAAGATAGAGAGTAACTATTATTAATCTTTACCAGTTTACCAGTAAGAGAACAGAAGCATAGCAAGGGTAAATACCCTATCTATAGCTAGAGAGTTAATGTACTAAAGAGCTGGTTATTTTTAATCCTGCAGGCTCCTGCATAAGCTATTCATAATACCACTGTGCTACCTTACTACATTATTTCAGGATTAGCATATCTGTCTTGTAGACACACCTATATAAATCCTCACTGTGTTCTCACCACATGGTAATCACACATTCAGTTATTTACTCCATCATGCATCAATCACTCACTGAAAGCCTACGATGTGTTCTAATGCCACCTGGATCTCTTTTTTCATTTTTATATTTTTTAAATATTTTATAACTTATTATTATTAGTTCATTTTAGTGAAAATCATTGTATCTTTCTGTTGTAATCCCTAAGAGAGATACAAAGCACTGAATAGTCTAAATTATTATAGATTCACACCTTTTATTGATTTATTTGTTGATAAACAAATGGGAATCAGCCTTTATGAAACTCAAACATTACTGTATTCTAAGACTATCCTCTAAATATTTTCAAATTGTTGATTTACAGTCTCATGCGCTAAATATGGGTCACCTTGGAAATCACAAGGGTTTATATAAACACATAAAACCTTTCCATGTGTTGAGTAAAATATTTATCATTTTCATCAGAAACTGTGTTTGGAGAATGGATACCTAAAACCACAATTATTCAAACAACCCTTATTCTTAACTTCACACGAATAGTTTATGTCCTCTGAGAAAGCAATTAATCTGCTTTCTTCAATATGGATGTCCTTCTGGCTTTCATGTTGGGTGCAATTTCGTTTTATTATTATATTAAAAAAATAATAACATTCCAAGCATTTTTTCTGTAGAGAGCAATAAAAAAGCAGCATCCCATGCAAGATAAAAATCTGTCATTATATACAACTAAAATGCCATACATTCTGCAATGGTGAAAGATATTTGTGCATTTTACATGTGATATGTGGATCACTTTAAAAGCTATAATCACAACACTACAGGTGCCAATAAATTTTCAATCTGCTAGGCTTTGTTTTCTGGAGAATGAATTTGGGACACAAGGATTTAGTGGGTAATTGTGTTTAGTGATGAAAATTACTGGAAGTTAGATGCATTAACATTTGAGGTGTTTGTTTTGGGGGGAGTTGAAAAGAATTCACTTCCTAGGGCGCTGTGCTTTACTTCAATCGGCTCATTTGCCTCTTTTAAGCTCTCTTAACACACTCTCTATCCCACAAATATTCTCCATATTGCTCATCAGAACTTTTAGTTATTAAGAGGACTCCAAAAAGGCGAGGTGTTGTCCTTAACTTTCTATCCCTTTCTTTGCCTCTTTTCATTTTTAACACTGGATTCTTGGCTATTTTCTACCTTGCTCTGTATTACTTGCTTTTTGCTGCTGTCATGAGATACATTAACCAAAAGCAACTTACAGGCATTTTTCAAACAAACTACCTCACACCCCTAATAACATTTTAGTCCCGGCAGTTGTTAGTTCATTTATTCTACTTGACATTAGATCTGAAGTCTATTCCCTGGCTTTGATGATCTGGTACTCTCATTCTAGTAACAGTATATGATGTGGAATAAAAACAAACAAACAAATAAAACAGTCCAAATTATGTAGTGGGAATACAGCTGTATACTGAAAAAAGTTCGTTAGAGGGAAACCTTCAGTGCTTAAAACCTACAATTGGAAGGAGGAGAGTTGAAATATTTACCATAGTATGTTTACTTATGGGGCCAAATTGTCCATGACAGAAACCAAGTGAAAACTCTGGACCAGGCCTTTTTACTTTCCCCCTTACCCGTCCTAGGGTTCCCAGGGCCCTGTCTTAGGTAGGGGGATTATCCTGCCATAAGTCGCCCGTCCATGGAGCGCCTCAAATAAAAGGCATCTAGCAGGATTAAAGTAAACAGATCACAGGGCACCCTGTCTTAGGCCATGTGGAGAGCGCCCTCATACCTGTACCATGCCATGTTGAGCCGGTTTCTACAACCTCTGTATGGTGTGCTATTTAGGCGAGGATCCACACTAACTCCCGTCATGGGGCCCCTGCGTCTATCATTAGTGAAAAGACTGTGAGGAGCTCCTCAAACAAAAGATATAATGATATAATTTTGGCACCAATAACTCCATCTCCAGACAAGAAGAAAGGGCTTTTTCTCAACCCAGTATTCACCTTTTAGTCTGGCCTATGGTATGTCCTTCTTCCTAAGTGCCTACTGCACATAAAGTTACGTGTGCTGCCTGCCAAAAGTTAGGGCAGTGTAAAAGGGATCAAAATCTAAAATTTTTAACATATGCATTAAACCCAAACACTTTACAGCATGTGTCAAACTTTTTCCAACACATATAATCAGTTACAGATATCATTAGATCAATTTCAGTAGGAGTACAATGACATACATTGTTGTTATCAAATACCACCAGTTCCAGTCTCTGAGCAACAGTGACAGGAACCCCCAATTTTCCCCCTTCTTAAGTGAAGAGAGGTTAATATTTTAATTAAAATGAGTTCTGTGTCCCAAAGTTTAAAGCAGTCTGATGTTTAGTCTGCATCTCAGCTCCAAAGCAGACCAGAGTTCAAGCTGCAGAAGCAGTTTAGCATTTGTGCTCCAGGACAGGTGGGGGAACCTGGGTGAGGCGAGCTGGATTCAGCTACATGAAGCACATCCAGGCACTTATGTCAGCCGAGTCTCCCTGGACTCTGGAGACAGGATGACTCCCTGCAGAGTGGTGTAGCTGGTTTTGTCAGCAGGCACTCCTTTCCTTGGGGGCAGGGAAAGCCGGACCAAGGACCTCTCCTCAATCACCTCTGGAAATCTGGAACTCCTCTGTGTCCGCAGCCTTGACATCACATCCAAATTTTATTTTCTTTCTGTGAAAGAAAGCACAAACACATCCTTGACCCCGAATATATATACAGGTCGGGTTTTTTCATGAAGCATTGCAAGGGCTTTTTCACCTTGTCTTAGCAAAGGTCAGCTTGGTGTCATCAAGCCAGATTTGTTTGCATCAGGATCTGCTGGCAACATTTATGAGTTGCTTTGAAGGAGCCTTGTTATGCTCCATAATTTTTATTATTATTAGCCATATATGCAGTTCCTCCATTGGAAGAGCCATTTGTAAAATTTAGCATAAAATCCTTTAAGGGATTTTTTGCTATAACATTAGCAAAATACAGGTGCATAAATTGTAGCAATGATCTGGGAAAAGACCATTGTTTTTGGCCTTTGAATTTAGCAAAGGCCATTGTCCAGGAATTAATTTTAAAATTATCAATGAATCTACTGTTTAGTATGAGAAACATTGATCATAGTCAATATTTTGTTAAACCATTTTCCAGAATCTATCCTGTCCTTTTATATGAGACAGGCTACTGGTTTAAATTAAGAGTTTAATATCTTAACTAGAAAACTGAGAAGATTTAGCCATAAGCAGCATTTTTTATAAAACTGTTGTAGAATAAGTTTTACATTTAATATACACACTTGCCATAGCTGAATTATAATTAATATACTGTATTTGTTCATTATTGTATACTTTATCTGTTGAATTATACTTTACCTGCTTGAGTACCTGGTAGGCAGCTGTTTTAAGCTCTCTATTGGAAACTGTTTTTGTAAGAATTTTACCTAGCAGCTCAAGTTCTCCCATAAGAATATTATAACTAGAGCTTTAACCATTGGACATCCAACCAAACGTTTGTAAGCTATCCTCCTTTTTTTATTGGAAAAAAAGAAAATTCTGCCTCCTCCCTGCCTCCCATTTACCTCCCCTACCTCCCACTCCTCCCCCCCTTCCCCCCTCTTCCCCCTCCATATCCAGACTGAAGAGCGGTCAGGGTTCCCTGCCCTGTGGAAAGTTCAAAGTCCTCCCCCCTCAACCTGGTCTAGGAAGGTGAACATCCAGGCTGGGTAGGCTCCCACAAAGCCAGAACATGTAGTAGGATCAAAACCCGGTGCCATTGACCTTGGCTTCTCAGCAGCCCTCATTGTCCGCCAAATTCAAGGAGTCCTGTTTTGTCCCATGCTTTTTCAGTCACAGTCCAGCTGGCCTTGGTGGGCTCCCAATGGATCAGCCCCACTGTTTCCGTGGGTGGGTGCACCCCTTGTGGTCCTGACTTCTTTGCTCATATTCTCTCTCCTTCTGCTCCTCATTGGAACCTTGGGAGCTCAGTCCGGTGCTCCAGTGTGGGTCTCTGTCTCTATCTCCATCCATCGTCAGATGAAGGTTTTTTATTTATCTCTAGAAACCAATTATGAGTGAGTACATCCCATGTTCATCTTTTTGGGTCTGTGTTACCTCACTCAGGATAGTGTTTTCTATTTCCATCCATTTGCATACAAAATTCGCCAAGTCATTGTTTTTTACCGCTGAGTAGTATTCTAATGTGTATATATTCCACACTTTGTTCATCCATTCTTCCATTGAAGGGCATCTAGGTTGTTTCCAGGTTCTGGCTATTACAAATAATGCTGCTATGAACATAGTTGAACAAATGTCCTTGTCATATGATCGAGACTCTCGTGGGTATATTCCCAAGAGTGGCATTGCTGGGTCCATGGGTAGGTTGATCCCGAATTTCCTGAGAAACCGCCACACTGCTTTCCAAAGTGGTTGTACAAGTTTTCATTCCCACCAGCAATGGATGAGGGTACCCCTTTCTCCACAGCCTCTCCAGCAAAGGCTATCATTGGTGTTTTTGATTTTAGCCATCTGACAGGTGTAAGATGATATCTCAATGTTGTTTTGATTTGCATTTCCCTGATCGCTAAGGAGGCTGAGCACGACCTTAAGTGTCTTTTGGCCATTTGAACTTCTTCTGTTGAGAATTCTCTCTTCAGATCAGTGCCCCATTTTTTAATTGGGTCAATTAGCATTTTAAAGTCTAGTTTCTTGAGTTCTTTATATATTTTGGAGATCAGGCCTTTGTTTGTTGCGGGGTTGGTTAAGATCTTCTCCCAGTCAGTGGGTTGCCTTTTTGTCTTAGTGACAGTGTCCTTTGCTTTACAGAAGCTTCTCAGTTTCAGTAGGTCCCATTGTTCAATGTTGCCCTTAATGTCTGTGCTGCTGGGGTTATACCTAGGAAGCGATCTCCTGTGCCCATCTGTTGTAGGGTACTTCCCACTTTCTCTTCTATCAGGTTCAGTGTGTTTAGATTGATATTGAGGTCTTTGATCCATTTGGACTTGAGTTTTGTGCATGGTGATAGATATGGGTCTATTTTCATTCTTCTACATGTTGACATCCAGTTGTGCCAGCACCATTTGTTGAAGATGCTTTCTTTCTTCCATTGTATACTTTTAGCACCTTTATCAAAAGTGAGGTGTTCATAGGTTTGTGGGTTAAAATCCGGGTCTTCTATACGATTCCATTGGTCGACTTCTCTGTTTTTATGCCAATACCACACTGTTTTCGTTACGGAAGCTCTGTAATAGAGTTTGAAGTCAGGAATGGTAATGCCTCCAGAGGTTCCTTTATTTTATAAGATTGTATGGGCTATCCTGGGTTTTTTGTTTTTTCATATAAAGTTGGTTATTGTCCTTTCAAGATCCGTGAAGAATTTTGATGGGATCTTGATGGGGATTGCATTGAATCTATAGATTGCCTTTGGTAGGATTGCCGTTTTTACTATGTTGATCCTCCCAATCCAAGAGCAAGGGAGATCCTTCCATTTTCTGGTATCCTCTTCAATTTCTTTCTTCAATGCCTTAAAGTTCTTGTCAAATAGATCTTTCACTTCTTTGGTTAGAGTTAACCCGAGATATTTTATGCTGTTTGTGGCTATCGTGAAAGGAGATGCTTCTCTTAATTTCCTCTCTGCTTCCAAATCCTTTGTGTATAGGATGGCGACTGATTTTTTGGAGTTGATCTTGTATCCGGCCACATTACTAAAGGTGTTTATCAGCTGTATGAGTTCTTTGGTGGACTTTTTGGGGTCGCTTATATACACTATCATATCATCTGCAAATAACGAAAGTTTAACTTCTTCCTTTCCAATTCGAATCCCCTTGATCCCCTTATGTTGTCTTATTGCTATTGCTAAAACTTCAAGCATTATATTGAAGAGGTATGGAGAGAGTGGACAGCCTTGTCGTGTTCCTGATTTTAGCGGGATGGCTTTGAGTTTCTCTCCGTTTTGTTTGATGTTAGCTGTTGGTTTGCTGTAAATAGCTTTTATTATATTTAGGTATGACCCTTGTAACCCTAATCTCTCCAAGACTTTTATCATAAAGGGATGTTGAATTTTGTCAAAAGCTTTTTCAGCATCTAATGAAATGATCATATGGTTTTTTTCTTTCAGTTTATTTATATGGTGGATTACATTGATAGATTTTCGTATGTTGAACCAGCCTTGCATCTCTGGGATGAAGCCTACTTGATCAAAATGGATAATTTTTCTAATGTGTTCTTGGATACGGTTTGCCAGTATTTTGTTGAGGATTTTTGCGTCGATGTTCATGAGTGAGATTGGCCTGTAATTCTCTTTCTTTGTTGAGTCTTTGTGTGGTTTTGGTATCAGAGTGACTGTAGCTTCATAAAAGGAATTTGGCAATGACTCTTCTGTTTCTATATTGTGAAATACATTAAGGAGTATAGGTATTAGGTCTTCTTGGAAGTTCTGGTAGAATTCCGCATTGAAACCATCTGGTCCTGGACTTTTTTTGGTGGGTTCACCTTCTTATTTAGCTTCTCTAGGATCACGAATTATAGGCTCAATGTCCTTTATTTATGGCTAGAAACCATATATGAGTGAGTACACCCCATGCTCCTCTTTTTGGGTCTGGCTTACCTCACTCAGGATGGTATTTTCTATTTCCATCCATTTGCATGCAAAATTCAAGAAGTCATTGTTTTTTTTTTACTGCTGAGTAGTACTCTAATATGTATATATTCCATACTTTCTTCATCCATTCTTCCATTGAAGGGCATTTGGGATTTAGGTTGTTTCCAGGTTCTGGCTATTACAAATAATGCTGCTATGAACATAGTTGAACACAGGCTTTGTCATGTGATAGGGCATCTCTTGGGTATATTCCCAAGAGTGGTATTGCTGGGTCCAGGGGTAGGTTGACTCCGAATTTCCTGAGAAACCGCCACACTGGTTTGAAGACCACATTAGGTAAGCTAGAATCTCTTTTAATCCATAAGAAATAGATATTATCCTAGAATATTTAAATTATAGTGATAGCTTTTTTTTACAGATTGTTTTAGTGAGGGTGAGGGATCACAGGAAATTTCTGGTAGAAATATTTATTTTTTTAAGTTAGATACCATTTCTGAGGGCCAATAACAACTTCTTATCCATGTAGATCATAAGTTTTGTGAAAACTTGTGAACAAACATCAACAGAACTTATTTTAATTTTTAAATTATTTTTAAGTTAATCAGTCTATTAATTGCCATTATTTTCTATAGCTTCTTATATAAAAATCTATGTTATACACATGGTTTTGAAAATGCAGAGTATCAATGTTTAATGCTTTTATTTGTGTATATCAGAAAGATATTTCTGGTAGTTTACAATGAATTTATAGTTTGGGATAGACTATAAAAGCATTTCACAGCCAAGTTCAATTCGTTTATTATAGAATACAAGAAATTGAGACATAGAGAGAGTTAGCAATTTATTCAAGATAATGTAAGTACATTCTTTAAAGCAGTTAATTGAGTCTTGACCTCCACTATGTTCAGTGCTTGGTTAGATCACCTCCGAAACCCCTGAGCTTCATAAGCATAGGCATCTGTGTAACTAAAATTATTAGTGGTAAATATTTTGTTGGTAGTATTATAACACACACATCTGTATATGTATTTAAGTCAAACATGTATTATACTTTTTTAAAAAAATAAGGTCTATACACTATAGTTGTTATGAATAACTTCAATGGTTTGTTTGTGATGTTAAAGAAGTCTACCTCTAATAACTCAATATGCTTTGGTATCATTATTTCATCATCACCATATTTCTTTGTGATGGTGAATATTTTAGATTTTAGGCAGAATTCTAAATTGCGTTCTGAATATATATATATATATATATATATATATATATATATATATATATTTACAAGTTGGTGAGTTTTGCAGATATGATTAAAAAACTAATGCAGTGATTTGAGTCTGGTAGATGACCCACTTGGAGTTATTTGAACCATATGACCTCTTAAAAAGCAAAATTTTTACAATATTTCAAAAGACAGATGATGTAGTTGGCATTGTCAGCTTGACACAACCTCACTATTTGAAAGTGGAATCTCAGTTGAGGATTTCCCAGATCATGCTTGTCTTGATTTTTAACTACTGTAAGATGATATAGCCCATTGGACAAATGGTTTTGAGGAGTATAAGAAAGCTAGCTAGAAATGGGTCTGTAGGGAGACAGCAAACAGCATTTCTTCATGATTCTTCTACTTCAAATTCCTGTTTCTGTTTCAGCTCTGGCCTCCTTCAGTGATGGACAGTAGAAGCCAATTTAACCCTTTCTTCCACAAGTTCATTTAAGAAACTGGTTTATCACTTTAAGAGAAAAAAAACTAAAATATTTCACATGGGTACAGAATTTTTGAAGGACTCGTATATCTCAGGAAATAATTCTGATATTTGACAAGTTGGACTACATGAAATAAGACATTTTCTGTAGCATAAAGGAAAGAATGAGCACTAGAGAGAGTGCACACAGAATAGAAAATCTATATCAGATATAGACAGAAGAAAGGTTTTTATTTAGAGTTTAAAATGAACCAAACATTAAAGGCAAAAATTTATAGATAAAAAGACAAGAGAAATGTAAAAAAATTTGAGAATATGATATACAGATAGACTACAGATACCTGAGAACATGCTTAGCATCTTCAACCATCAGGAAAATGCAAGTTGAGAGTACACTGAGATTAAATTTCAATCCTGTCACTAACAATAGATATGGTCAAACACACATACACACAGAGAGATGCTTCTAAGGATATAAAGGAGAAGACTATGTTTATATTGATAGTTGGAATGTTAGCAGGTATGTTAATTCCACAAAGCATTGGGAGACTACCTCAAAAATCTGAAAATAGAAACAGCATAGGATCTAGCTGTTTGCTTTCTGGAAGTATATCCAAAGAAATATAAGCCATTATACCACAAGGGCAGGTACGCAACCATGTTTATTGTGGTACCATTCACCACAATAAAGTTAAAACCTGTAGGTTCATCAGCATTAAATGAGTGAAAAAAATGTAATGTGTAGAAACAATGGAACTGTATTCAACCACAAAGCAGAGTAACATAGGTCACTCGTAAACAAAAATGATATAATTGGATATCATATTAAGCCCCATGATTTCTCTTGTGTTGGACATAGTTTTATATACACATATATATATGATGTAAAATAATTGTTTGGGGAGTTAACTGAAGCAATGAGAGTTGAGGATGTATAAAAGAGCAAGATACGGAGCAAATATGGTCAAAGCACAGAATGTACTTGAGCATAAATGTTCATATAAAACCCACATCATGTACCTTGAATGTATGCTATTTTTTAAAGCTCCTCTGTTAATTGCTAGTAGAAAAGGAAGTCACAGCAACTCAACCTGAATGTGAGATTGAAAGATTTTGCTACAAATTGTAAAGCTAATATGTAAGCAGCTCAAATTCTCTAGGATCATATAGTGACCTATGGGTCATAGCCATCATACTTAGTAAGAATATGTTCTCATTGTTGATCCTGAAGTAATTATTAATTGTTATACACCAATAGAAAAAACTTCAGATTGTATTTCAAGATGACCATCATCTTCACATGAACTAAACAGGGCAGGTATATTTTCTCCATATTCATAAAAGGACGGGTGAGTTTAGGACCCCCATTCACACAATTATCTCTTGTGTATTTGGAATTGAGTACCTGACTTCAGCATTTTAGGAAAACCTGGATCCCAGGGATCACACACAAAACATTCTCACCATCTTGTTCCTGAAAATAAAGCTGGTAGTATGATTTATGCTTCCCAATAATACTATGTTGATTAGATTAGCAAGATTTCCTTTCTTGTGCTACTTAGAATAAAACAAAAAAATAGAATCACTAAAGAAATCACAAACCAAATATTTTAGTCACATTCAATAACTTTACTAGCTTCTTTCCAACTTCATTAACCTAAAGAACTATCCTGTGTCCTCATAGAGTCACTCACAATCTTCCTCAGCATTATTTACTATGTTTCTCTCCAAAATCCTTTTACCATATCTGATCAGCTGAAGTCAAGAGAATGGACAGTCAAGTGAAATATGGTTTTGAAAATTCAAGTAAATTGAGTCAAGTGTCATTATTTTTTATCACTAGGCATCTCTAAAACAAACACACCCTTTATTTTTAGTTAATCATCTTGTCCCCTTAAAACATATTGATGCTTAAAAGGAAGATCTAAGAATCTGTTTATCCTAGCCACAACAACAAAAAAAATGATTAAGTCTAGACTGCTAATACAATTAGATCCTCTGGTAACAGAATATGATCCAGAAAAGAATAAACAATGAATAAACATGAACCCACTCAGGCTGTTTTTTTCTAGTTCCTTCCATTTGTATGCAAATTTCAAGATGTCATTGGCTTTTACCACTGAGCATTACTTCATTGTATAAATATATCACTTTTTGAAAATCTATTATTTGGTTGAGGGACATTTCGGTTCTATCCAGTTTCTGGCTATTACAAATAATGCTGCTATGAACACAACTGAACAAATGTCCTTGTAGTATGATTGAGCATCCTTTGTGTATATGCCCAAAAGTGGTAGTGCTGGGTACGGATGTAGTTTGATTCCCAATTTTCTGAAAAACCACCATACTGATTTCAAGAGTGGATGTACAAGTTTTCACTCCCACCAGCAATGGAGGATTGTTCCCTTTACTCTATATTCTCTCCAGCATAATCTATCATTGGTGTTTCTGATCTTAACCATTCTGGCAGGTGTAAGATGGTATCTCAGAGTCATTTTGATTTCCATTTTCCTGATTACTAAAGATGCTGAACATTTCCTTACGTGTCTTTCAGCCATTTGAGATTCCTCCATTGTGAATTCTCTTTTTAGATCTGTACAACATTTTTAAATTGGATTATTTGGCATCATGATATCTAATTTCTTGAGTTGTTTATATATTTTGGAGATCAGTTCTCTGTCTGATGTGGAGTTAGTGAAGATCTTTTCCCATTCTCTATGCTTCTTTTTTGTCTTACTGACTGTGTCCTTTGCTTTAAAATAGCTTCTTAGTTTCAGGAAATCCCATTTATTTATTGATGCTCCTAGATCCTGTGCTACTGGTGTTATATTTAGGAGTGATCTTCTGTATCCATGCATTAAAAGCTACTTCCCACTTTGTCTTCTATCAGGTTCAATGTGATCAGATTTATGTTGAAGTATTTAATTCATTTAGACTGTAGTTTTGTGCATGGGGATAGATATGGATCTATTTTCATTCTTAACGTGTTAACATCCAATTAGGCCAACAGCATTTGCTGACGATACTTTCTTTTTCCATTGTATAATTTTAGCTTCTTTACCAAAAATCTGGTGTTCATAGGTGTGTAGATTAATATCCAGATCTTTGATATGATTCTATAGGTCAGCCTGTCTCTTTTTATGCCAGTACCATGTTGTTTTCATTACTGCAGCTCTATAATAAAGCTTGAGGTCAGGGGTTGTGATATATTCTGGAAGTTTCTTTATTGTACAAGATTGTTTTGACCATCCTGGTTTTTTTTTTTTTTTGCTTTTCCATATAAAGTTGAGTATTATTCTTTCAAGATCTGTGTAGAATGTGTTGGGATTTTTATGGGGACTGCTCTGAATTTATAGATTGCTTTTGATAAGATTGTCATTTTATTGTGTTGAACATGCCTATCCAGGAGTATGGCAAATCTTTCCTTTTTTTTTTGGTGTCTTCTTCAATTTTTTTCAATGACTTAACATTCTTGTTGATTAGCTCTCTCACGTCTTTGATCAGTGTTACCCCAAGTTATTTTCTGCTATTTGTGGCTATTGTGAAGAGTGATGTTTCTCTGATTTCTTTCTCAGTTTCTTTATAATTGTATATAGGAAGGGTAGTGATTTTTGAGTTGATCATGTATTCTGCCACATTACTGAAGTTATTTACCACCTGTCAGAGTTTCCAGGCAGAGCTTTTGGAGGCGACTTGTGTATACTATCATATCACCTGCAATTAAAGTTTGACTTCTTTCTTTCCATTTTGCATCCCTCTGATCTCCTTTTGTTGTTTTATTGCTCTAGCCAGAATTCAAGAAGTATGTTGAATAGACATGGAGAGAGTGGAAAGCCTTATCTTGTTCCTGATTTTAGTGGAATCACTTTGAATTTCTTTCCATTTAATCTGATGTTGGCTTTTGGCTTGCTATATATTGCTTTTATTATGTTAAGATGTTCCTTGTATCCCTGATCTCTTCAAGACATTATTCATCCATGCCTTCATATATGCTTTAGATAAAATATACTTTTAAAATATCTTTATGATTTAATGGAATTGTATGCTAAAATTATGTACACTGAAGACCAGCATGTTGATAGATATTAAAAATGCATGCAGTGGTTGTTATAATACAGTAACATAACTTTAAAAACTATAAAAGATTCTGGGTTGGCATTGCTACTTACAATAAATTAAACAAATAATTTTGCTTTCTAGAAAAATGTGACAAGTGAATGTGACTAAAACATATACAATACTAGTAAGCCTTAAACAGTTAAGATGACTATAATAAGATTAAACATATACAAGAGGAGTCAACCTTAGACAGTATGATGACTATAATAAGATTAAACATATACAAGAGTAGTCAGCCTTAAACAGTTAACATGACTATTATACCAGGCAGTTGTGGTACAAGCCTTTAATCCCAGCACTTGGGAGGCAGAGGCAGGCAGATCTCTGTGAGTTATAAGCCAGCCTGGTCTACAAGAGCTAGTTCCAGGACAGGTACCAAAGCTATAGAGAAATCCTGTCTCAAAAAAACAAATCTATATATATATATATATATATATATATATATATATATATATATATATATATATATATATATTAAACAAATCCAGGAGTAGTCAACCTTAAATACTTACGATGACTGCAATAAGATTAACAATGCCCATAGATAGGTCTGACAAGAATAGGTTTAAAATATACTAAAATATTAATGAAAAGAAGTTTAATTGAAAGAGATATTCAAGGATTTAGTAATCCAAGGATCTTATTATTGGAGCTACAATAAAATTGATAATTGAGACTTTTATTAAGAAAAGTGATACCTTTGGATGTCTTCTCTCTGGAGTGATATTGAGAGAAAAGACAGATACATATTAACCCTTTTAATAATTTTATCAGCATTTTATAGACATTATTACATTTTTTTTTTGGTTTTTCGAGACAGTGTTTTTCTGTAGCTTTGGAGCCTGACCTGGAACTAGCTCTTGTAGACCAGGCTGGCCTCGAACTCACAGATATTTTTGCCTGCCTCTGCCTCCTGAGTGCTGGGATTAAAGGCATGCACCAACATCACCTGGCTTGCATTATTACATTCTATACATTCAAAGTTACTAAGGAATATGTAGTCTTTATGCTTCCATTTTATGATTTTTATAGCTTATACTTAAGAATAAAAGAAATGTCTTCAGGCAGAAAGTAAATCTCTGATACATGCTCAGTTTAGGTGTAAAATATTACATTCCCTCAAAACTGTGCAAGACAACACACTGGGTACTTATTGGCTATGAGTCCTGTTATTATGTCAATTCTTATGTCAAATAATAAAAGTAATTTGTTGGCTCACTAAGAACTGATGTGTAGAGAGAAAATACAAATGAAGTCCACTTAGCCAGACTTAGTTTGTACAATCCTACTAATGAAAACATTATAAACAGTGAGTATAAATGACAGTATGTTTATCTCTGCCTGATGAAAATTGATTCCATGCAGTTGACTGTCTTGGTGCTCAGACCTGGTATAGAACAGATGAAACCACACAGGATGACTCTGAACTCTTTCTATCTATCTGAGATGAATATTTTACATGAGATGTGTGCATATAAATTGTTAATAGACAGACATAGGATTGAGAAATCTGCTTCTTCAGAAAATGAGGTGATGAAATCTGTTTTACTACAGAAAAAAATGAGCTTGGTTAAGTGGCAGAATGAGCACAAATAAAATTAGATTTATATATTTAAGATGTCAGTCACATAGGGCAGAAAAGATGAGAAAGGAAAGAAAGGTTTTAGTTCTAGTTTAGAAATGTATACACACTTTCATGATATATCACTTAACACTGATATATATATATATATATATATATATATATATATATATATATATATATATATATACTGGCCAACCTCAAAATACATTATTTCCCATGACCTCATCCTGAGAAAATCAGGTCTTTGAATTCAAGTTTTAGTATTTCTTTTTATTATTCAGAATTATATAACAAATTCTTGAACTCTGTTGAAAAAGAGAAAAAGGCTAATTTGTTTCACAGTTTAGAAGTTTCAGACTGCAATTGGGGGAACCAACTGTTTTTAGAGTTGGATGTTGGAGGCATAGTCCATCATGACAGAATCGAATGGCAGAGCAAAATCCTCCACATCCTTAACACTGTGATACATAACCTGAGAGAGAAATACCATGGGAATTAAAATTGATCTATGATCTCAACCATAGCTTTCACAAACATTGATCCAGTGAGAAGAGACATTTCTACCACTTCTCATTTCTTAGATTTTCCACAATCTCTTCATAAAAGTGTGTAATATATAGGATTTTGAACAATATCTGTGATATAAGCTAAAGATTTCTGTTTCTGGTCTCCAAATGTCCATTATGATCTTATGTTCAAAAGTGCACTTAGTCTACCACTGTGTTTTAATTGTAGCCTTGCTCTACCATTGTCTAGGTCAAATATCTATGTTCAAAATACCCTCTGAGACACAAGACCAATTAAACTATGAGTTCCTGCAAAAAGTACAAAATAATGATGTATTTAGAAGTTATAATAGTACAAGATATACCTTTCCATTGCAGATTTGTTCCAAAAGAATAGGAAAATAAAGATGAAGTTAACCACACAAATTTCCTCTCAGATATCTTAAAATGTGTGACCAAGAGGAGTTGAGCAGGAGAGGCAGAACTGAGACACAATGGGACAATAAAAGATTAAAAGAAAAACAGCTGCTACAAAGAAGTCCAACACATATGTGGATCAATGGGGCTTAAGTCAGTCTCCCTTATTTGAAATAAACTTTTTGTTTTGTTTCTAATAAGATTCAATTAAAATAGCTATATTGTTGTTTCATAATCATTTTTCCATGAATCCTGTTCCCTTGAAGTAAGGAGACCAAAACTTTCTAACACAGTTATATTCCTTGACCCAGGCTCAAAAATCAGAAACATACCATACATAGAAAAGATTGAATATAAAATTAAGAGTGGTTGAAGGCAGAAATAGAGATAACCTTCTCCCAGCAAAAGAAATGTCAAGTTTTAGTATAAATCTTCCCAAGACACAAATGTGCTAAGCAACTGGTCTTAGTTGGTGATGCTACTTTGTATTTTTAATCTTTATAAAATAACTTTGGAAGTAAGACCAACATGGAAAAATATGTATGCCTTAAGAATGCCACACTTGGTATGCTGGTATTTTGTGTTCTATCTATCTATCTATCTATCTATCTATCTATCTATCTATCTATCTATCTATCTATGTATCTATTTATCATCTATCTATCTATTTTTCTATCTATCTATGTATCTGTATATCTATCTATCTATCTATCTATCTATCTATCTATCATCTATCTACTTCTACTTTTCTATATGTGCCCTCTTTTACATCTCCTCTTCTAGTCTGCTATGAAGTAGACAGCTTCTTCTTAAAACTTACATGCCATCATGGTATTCTGCCTCCCCATAAGGTGGATATTGCTGGAGTCAAGGACAGTGCATTGCAACCTTGAAATACATGGAACAATCAAGCCCTTCCTTTCACAATGTATTTATGCATGGAATATAGTGACAATTATTATCAAACTGACCAACATGTGGAGTTAGCTTTTAAAAATCATGAAGACCTCTTGTATGGGCATTGATTAATTTTAGGCAAAGAGAATTAGTATTGACAGCTGGCACTGGACTTAAAAGGTTATGTAACACAGAAAGAGAAGGGACCTCCTTCATAGTCATGAAACTAATCTGGGGAGATTTTTATGGAGAGAAAGATAATGTTTCCAAAAAATCTGAAAGAAGAAGAGTAAAACTTACTTTCTTAAACCTTAGAAGATGAGAAGCAGTTGTGAAGTTTTTATTTAATCAATCTATTATTATTTTTTCTTCTTAATTTTACTAATTTCTTATTTTTTAAATATAATTGTTTATTTTAATTTCCTTTTTTGGAACTACCATATAAAGCTTGTAGTAATTATTTTATCCTGAACCTTGAAAATTTCACAAACTTAATTTTATTTGTTTATTATTTTCGAACACTGAGAACATCCATGTAAGTAGGTACATCATACGTCCATGGTCATTCCATATGATGAAGTACTATCTTGTGTCCTCAACAGAAACGGCTCACTGAACACAGAGATAGTAAAACAGACTGAAAAATACCAGGAGAAGTAGAACTCAGGGTTATTTGAGTCAAGATTTGAGTTCAGATTCTTTTTATTTTAAAATTGAATTTACTCTTTCATTTGATTCTATGTTGGATAACAAAAAAATTAATATAATAGATGGACATAAATTTAATTATTTCTTTCTACTTATAAGTAATTGGACATCTCCACATCCTGAAATTTAATCAAAGAAATGTGTAGCACCTTCATGACCTTTCTCTTCTATTTATGAATACCTGAAATCTAGTCATATTTCTTGTCTTTCCTTTTCAAAGAAAACTTACTAGCTCAAATGATTTTATATTCATTCCATTAATATTCCAAAGTGATAGAAACAATATAGTATCACCATATAAAATATAGATGTTAGGCTGGAAAGACATCCTATTGGTTAAGGGTACTGGATGCCTTTTGAAAGGACCTGGGTTTGATAGCCAACACATGCGTGGCAGCTCAAAACCACCTATAATTCTAGATCTAAGGAATAAGTTCTTCTTTCTGTGCTCTATGAACACTGCATATATTCACTATATATACATAGATTTGGGCAAAACATCCATACACATAAAATAGAAATAACAATAAAGATATGGGTACTGTGTAGCTAAACCACAATGAGAGTTAAGTGGTCAAACTTCAGTTATTTTCATCATACTCGTCTCCATGGATATGACAATCTTGCTTGAACTAAGAGTAAAAGGAACCTTTCACTGAGTGATTGTGTTAGATTTTCATTGCTTAAACTGTTTCTGAGATTACTAAACACATACTAAGGAAGATCGCAAAAGACTGGGTAATGGAACCAGAACACTATGGTAATTTACATCCAGAAATATAAAGTCAATGGAGATTGAATTTTATGTCAACCTAGTCGTCTTCCTCCTTCAAACTAGATATGTGGAAAGATGAGTTGACAGAAAGCATGCCTGATCAGGACAGGATGAAAACAAGTTCAGGAGCAAGTCAAGTAAGTTTCCATTAGAGGAACATCTATGACTTCAATTTAATAGACCTTCATATTACCATCTCCAGAGAGGGCATACTTCAGAAACCAGAGAGCAGCATTTGTAATTATAGGATATAAATGTTCTTTACTGAGTAGAACAAGTATAATGATGTCTCTGTACTTCCATTTGAGGAGCCTTCTAATCAACTTTTAAAATCCTTGCTGTAGGGAGATTTCTACTTTCCAGTGGAGTACTTACACAATTATTCTCTGTTTTTAAGGTACCTGGGCGTTTTCCAGTTCAGATACATTATCCACTAATGATTAATATATTAATAGATTATTATCCTCCATTTCAATATTCCCATTTCAGTTGGGGTGGTCTGGTTTGGATTTGATTTTAAATAACTCACCATTTTTTAGGATTCCAGTAACTTCTCATTAAATTGTTAAAAACGAATTTGAAAATTTGATGTTGATAGTGCTTTCGTATTATAATTGTAAAAATTGTAGTCTAGCGTGTTTGCATGATTTTCCACTGTTAGTTCGCAGATATATAAGAAGTACGTACTGTGTGCTGTTCATTGTTAGGACTAGTACAAACTGTGACCGCTGATGTAAGTTTAAATCTATGAGGCATTTGTTAAAACCTGCTATGTTGTACAAATACAAGGGAGCTTGCTTCTATCTGAGGCTTATGAATAAATGAAGAATTGAGTGAGTGAATGAATGAATGAACAAATGGATGAATATGCACTAGTCTCAGTTTCCAGCTATGTCAACCCATGATAATATAAAGGGTCATTGTTCCATTTGAGATCCATTGCACTAAATGAAGAATTAGTAAATAAATATGCACCATTTCTGCACTAAATACTAAACTTAAGTTCAATAAGTATATTCAAACTTTTAGAGATGCCAAATAACTGGAATCACTATTATTGCAACTTTTAATGAATTGCATTCAAAATCTTTCAGGCATTGTGAAGAATACAGAGAAGACATGACCCAGGCTCACAGATACTCCTTCAAAGTAGGCCAAAGGTCTTCCTGATAACAGAAGAAGAAGGTGAATAACAGGCTCCAAGAGGAAACAGCTGGAGCTGGTTTCTGAATGCTAAACAGTTTCAGAATGTAGCTTTGATTCAAGGAAGGTAAATCTTCACAACTTAAACTTTGAGGTGTGTTCTGAACATCCACAAGACCCCCAAACTGTGTTGGGAATCTCCTGTGGAGAGGTTTCCTTAGGTCATTTTCTTAAATCTTCTCTTCTACATTGGCTCAACAATGTAAGATAAATGGCCTTTGTCTGATATTTTCTTCTCTGATCCAAACACAATGCTAGAAGGGCAAAGGTCTGGCAATACTCAATTGGGAAATATAAAATAAACCACTGCTAAGATGTCTCAATTTAAGGCAGTATCAAAAGATTCCATTTATTTAGTTTTTACCATACCATAGGTAATGTAATAACCATTTAAGACAGACTTTTCTTTTTTACAGGAGGATAGCTATATATACTATAATCTATTTGTGTTGGTTCAGAAAATGGTAGCTTTACTCATGCATGCTGAACACTGAGTAGAACTTTAAAGGCAATCACAGAAAGTCCTTAAAATCTAATGTCTAAATCAATTCACTGCATTTTCCTTTTAATGTAGGTTTTGCAACCAACCCTTCATTCTGTATATACTCGAATACCTATACTGGATATTAGTGTATTTAACATGCAAAATTTTGTTTAATGTCCTAGGGCCCCCTTTTTATTATAAAAAAACACTACTTACATGCATGAATATATTACCTGCATCATACATGTTCCATGTGCACTACTATTACATGTGAGTCTAGACAACAGTGTCAAAACCCCTGGAGATGGAGTTACAGATGGTTATGGAACATCATAAGATAAGTGTGTTGGATATTGAACTCTGGTCCTCTGAAATAGCAGCAAGTGCTATTAACTGGTGAGCCACCACTTCTGCCCTATGGCTTTCAGTTTTGAAAGGAAGAGCAATAATACTTAAATTTGCTCTTTCCACCATCATTTCAGAAAACCATATAAAGATAATCCAAATCAAGTATTTATTAAGTTTGAGAACATTTGACTACTCAGAGAAGACGAAGAAATAGATAAGGCAGTTGACAGTGTTGAAGACAATGTGTGATAAATTTTATTAATGACATAGGTTAGTTAGAGAAAAGTCTTGATTAACAATTTGAAAAATGTCTATTATTGAACAGGAGGGACTTATTGAGCATTCAATATTATCTATCTGACTACTTTGTTATACATTGGAAGAATTTAGTTTTTCCTCTAAAACAGTTCATAACTAACAAAGAAGAAAAGTGAATGTTTTGGAGAATTGAGGAGTTTGTCTATATTTCTTCAGACCCAACTAAAAGGTTCATTATAGAAAATGTTGGTAAGAAGTGTGTTGAATGAAAGAAAACAAACAAACAAAATAAGATATATGTTATATATATCAGCTCTAACTATATTTGATCAAAACAAAAATAGTCTGTGAAACAGTAACATCCAAGTTTTAGATATTTGTAAAAGAAGAATCTTCCTAAAAGATCACTATTTGAGGGGGCAAAACATAGAAAAACCAGTTCAATCCTTTGACCATTATGTCCCTTTCTATTCCATCTGAATTACTGGACTTTATAGCTCTAAGTTATATAATTCATATTCTTAGACTTGACAGCCTTATACTCCTCAAATTGGATTTCATTTTAGAAGAACAAGGACTTTTCAAGAATTATCAATTGAAATATAAGAATTGGGGAGTATTTTATTTTATCTTTAAGTTTTTTCCATTTATTAAACACACATTTTTTATAATACAATATAATCTGAGCAGTATCCCCTCCCTCTACTCCTTTCAAGGCCCTGTCCATCTCCTCTATCTGTATCCACTCCTTTTCTACCTTTTGTTATAAAAGAACAGGTTTCTAAGCGATAAAAACAAAATATAACAAAATAAAATACGAAAAGATAAAACAGAACTATGATATCAAGTTTGGACAAAACAAGTCAACAGAAAAATCAAAGCGTTCCAGGAAAAGGTGTAAGAATAGAGACCCACTTGTTCACACCAGAGTGTGAACAGTTCAGAAGTCCCATAGGATTATGAAACGAAAGCTCTGATGTATATTCAGAAAACCTGATGCAGACCTATGTAGGTCCTGTGATTGCCATTTTGGTATTTGAGTTCATATGAGCTTTGCTGGGTTGTTTTAGAGGGCTTTGTTTTCCTCGTGTGCTCCATTTACTCTGTCTCCCCAACTCCTTCTGCCTGCTGTTGTCCCTCTCCAACCCCTTCTTCTTCCTCTTTTGCAGGATTACCTGAGGTATGAGAAGGAAAATTTAATGGAAACATCTTGTTTACAGCTGTGTGTTTCAAAATCTCTCTGTTTCTGTGTCTGTGTATAATATCTTTGTGTTTGTTACCATCTGTTACAGAAGGAAGCCTCTCTCATGATGGCTGAATAAGGCAGTTATCTATGTGTATATCAGAATATCATTAGGAATTAATTCATTACTTTTTCTAGATCAGAAGTATTTGGTTTTAACCAAGTTCTCTGGGCCATTTAGTCTCTTGGTCATACAAGCAGTATCAGATATGGATTCCCTCTCATGGAATGAGTCTTAAGTCATATCACTTGGTTGCTCCCATATAGTTTGTCCTACCATCACTATAGCATATTTTGCAGGCAGGACATGATTAAAACCAACATGAAAATAGCCATCTACCAAATGGTCTGATAAAACAGTAAAAAGTCACAAATTCAAATTTGTTTGAATCTAGGCTAGAATAAAATTTGCTTTCTCCTTTGTATAAAGACATGGATTAGCAACAGTGTTTTGATATCATTTGAATTTATACTTTTAAAAAATTTAATAGAAGCTGATTTTAGTTATTAATCTCAATAACCATGGAGCAACCAGCAAATGATTAATTATATAGATTTGACATGTCAAAATTTCCAAAAGCAAAACCATTTTCTAGGTCTTGATACATTTATGAACTTTATGGCTACCAAATGAATTTAGAATCAAAATAACCTTTGAGCATAAATCAGTGGAAGACTCCATAGCTATAAAATTCATTTCAAAGAGTGTCTTTGTGTATGTGTATTGCTAAGTCACCTAAAATGGGCAGGAGAAAGCTTTTAGAGTTACTTTCCAAAGTCATGGTATAGAGGGGCAGATATTCTTAAAAACTTGTAGGTTGTAGATATTCTTAAAAGCATATAGGGTTGGTAAATGGAAGATAAAAGGCATGTCCTAGTGGCACATACTACAGTTGAGAATCATCTCCATTGAACAGGATGTCTCACATAATGATAGAAAATACTTGAAAGCAAATAAAACTCTGAATTGCTAAATGAAAACCACATTAAACATTATCTGCTATAGTCAGAAGCTCCTATTTCTCCTCACTTTAACCTTCAGTAGTTAACAAAGAAATCTAGAATTGGCAAACATAAAGAATAAGAATTATGGAACAGTCCTCCCTGAATGTTCAGGAAACAGTAGTTGCAGAGGGTGTGGCAAAAAAGTAAAATTCTAAATGGTGAGATGTGCATCAAAACATGACTCCTGGAGAAAACAAAGCTGTTTGCTCACAGCCCCACTGCAGCTATAGTTATCTGCACTAAACCAGCAATTCAGGATACAGGCTAGCAGGGCAGTGAGGTAGACGGAGGTACCTGAAGCTCCTCAACTTCCAGAGAGTCCATGGCAGTAGATGTTACTTAATGTCTGCCTTGGGTCTGAGAATTGTTGAGTCATAGAAATGGGGTAGCAAAACTGCAGCTTGGAGTTTCTGATCCCACAGTAACTCACTATCTCTGTAATACTACTACTAAGTTTATAAGGGGCTTAATGTGAACAATTAGATATTCAAAGAACATCATGTATTTCTTGTTCTTCCTTATCCATTCATACTGTGTTCCATGTATCCTTGAATCCGCTTTCTCTTGCTGTATTTAAAAATTATTTCAATCTTTACATTCAGTTTAAATGGCATCTCATAATCAAAACTTCAAGGACTCTCTTGATATCTCCATGACTTCTCATGATGTTCAGGGTACATAATTTATCACATCCATAATGCATTACTAATAATGCTTAATTTATGTAGTTATAGGTGCCTGAGATCAAGCAATTAAGCATAGAAGAAGACGGGCCTAAGAAAATAATATTTTTTTATTTTTTTTTAGTTGTTGAAAAAAAATTCTGCCTCCTCCCCATTTCCCATTTCCCTCCCCCTCCTCCCACACATTGCCCCCTCCCCCCACTTCCCACTCCCCTCCTCCTCTCCCCCTCCCTCCCACTCCATTCACCCTCCCTCTCGAGAATGAAGAGCAGTCCAGATTCCCTGCCCTGTAGGATGTCCAAGGTCCTCCCACTTCTATCCAGGTCCAGGAGGGTGAGCATCCAAACAGGCTAGGCTCCCCCAAAGCCAGTTCATGTATTAGGATCGAAACCTAGTGCCATTGTCCTTGGCTTCTCATCAGCCTTCATTGTCTGCCATGTTCAGAAAGTTTGGTTTCATCCCATGGTTATTCAATCCCAGTCCCGCTGGACTTGGTGAGCTCCCAATAGATCAGTTCCACTGTCACAGTGGGTGGGTGCACCCCTCGTGGTCCTGACTTCCTTGCTCATGTTCTCCCTCCTTCTGCTCCTCATTTGGATCTTAAGTGCTCAGTCCGGAGATCCAGTTTGGGTCTCTGTCTCTATCTCGATCCATCGCCAGATGAAGGTTCATATCCAGGCGAATGACTATATGCTATTCTTTGGGTTCACCTTCTTATTTAGCTTCTCTAGGATCACAAATTATATGCTCAATGTCCTTTATTTATGTCTAGAAACCAATTATGAGTGAGTACATCCCATGTTCATCTTTTTGGGTTTGGGATACCTCACTCAGGATGGTGTTTTCTATTTCCATCCATTTGCATGCAAAATTCATGAAGTCAATGTTTTTAACCTCTGAGTAATACTCTAATATGTATATATTCCACACTTTCTTCATCCATTCTTCCATTGAAGGGCATCTAGGTTGTTTCCAGGTTCTGGCTATTACAAATTATGCTGCTATGAACATAGTTGAACAATTGGTATATTCCCAAGAGTGGTATTACTGGATCTTGGGGTAGGTTGATCCCGAATTTCTTGAGAAATCGCTAAGAAAATAATTAAATCCATTTTCAAGTACATAGATATAAATTAGATTTTCATTATCTACCTCAAGGAAAAAAATCATACAGTCACGTTAAATTACATGGAAATTTAGTAAAATATTTCTTTGTAACGTTGACTCCATCTTTACAGATCTTTTGTCACCTCACATCTTTACATCACCAAGAAAACCAACATTTTGGGATTTTTCCTTCCTTCTAATTACTAATTTCACAGCTTCATTGGAATGTGTTTAGATATGTCTGTCTTAGTGTAGCCAAAGGAAAGCCTATTCCTACCCCAACTATAAACATTCTTATACATCTCAGCTATCACATATGCTGTCCCTTATGATGCCTCTGGCCACTGAGAATATCAACATATGTCTATAATTTGATCTTTCTCCAGTAAATAGCTATCACACTATCTGTCTTTATCATTTTATTAGTCACTGAGAGCAGCTTTAAATCATTGTTTTTGCCCCTCTTTTATTCTCAATCCACTACTCATTAAATGCCCTATTAAAATAAAATCCACTTCCCTTTTGAAAACCTGAAAATACCTGTGAATGGAGTTCTGTGGAGACCTAAAGGGCCTGTATTCTAGACACAAGCCTCATCCCTGTTAATCCCAGTATTCTCTCATCTATTTACTTGTTTCCTGCATTGGTAGTTTAGTTTAGATCCCAGAGCACTTTTGACCTCTGTTCTTCTGCCCCCATTTACTCCGTTTACCATGCACTTCTCTTTAGTCATTGTGAAATCTCTGCATTCACAGCTCAGAACTATACCTTCAGGAATGACACATCATTAACCATGTTTTCACTTCAATAATGAAGGTAACATTCATTAGACATATTTTTTGCTTTGAGTGTTGCTTTTCTTTCTACAAATAGTTGCTTTTGAAATTTGATGATTCTTATTCTCTACAGCCTTAAGACTTGTAATAATAGAGTTCATTTTTCACCTGAAAAAGAAGAAAGCAATAAGGGATTGAAGAACAGAAAGAAGGAACAAGGGAGAGAAAACAAATCCACATATTTAAACTACTATTAGTATGCTCCTAAAAAGGATCTAGTCTAATATTAATAATTCGAAATTTATCCTTAAAATATATGTTGACACAAATTCATTTTTCACTTGGTTTTGAAAGTCTCAGTTTTATTTCAATTACCAGTACTGAAGAAAAAAAAAAAAAGGTGCCGCCGGGCGGTGGTGGCGCACGCCTTTAATCCCAGCACTCGGGAGGCAGAGGCAGGCGGATCTCTGTGAGTTCGAGGCCAGCATGGTCTACAAGAGCTAGTTCCAGGACAGGAACCAAAAGCTATGGAGAAACTCTGTCTCGAAAATTAAAAAAAAAGTAATGTTATGGTACTTATTTCAAATTTTTTTTATTTTTAATTTTAATATAATTTTATTTTTGAGATTATAATTAATTGGTATTTTCCTCTTTCTTTTGCTCCCTCCAAATTTCTTCTACAAATTACATGTTAAAACCAAAACCAGTTCTGAAACACATCCATCTACTATGAACTCATTATCTGTCATCATATCAAAATGATTGTCTCTTCTGGAAGTGAGTTTTGACCATTTTTTTACTTCTTTATTTATGCTAATGAGTCCTTTGACTACCTGTATATCTGTGCAGTCTATACAAGTAATATACACAGAGGCCAGAATAGTTAAAGTTCCTTGTGTTGAAGTCACATGTGGTTATGAGTCACCATGTGGTAATGGAAATTGATTTCAGTCCAATGGAAGTGAAGGAAGCTTTCTTTTCAGTGCAGACGTCGCTCCAGTCCCTCCTGTGCCTGCCTTTTTCTCTCTACAACATTTCTGTTGAGTGTCTATAACACACAATAACTAAGTGAAGTGAAATTTTGTCACAGATAGGCATGAAAAGGGGAGTTTTGCAAATGATAGTTATGATCTGAGCAGTGCCTGCATAGTATCTTCCTACTTGAAACAAATTTTCACTGAGATTTTACCAAATCTGGGTCTCTGAGAGATGAAAAGAAAACTTTTAGAATGAAGACCAAAACAAGTAAATATGAATGAGATAGGGACAGAAGTTCTGTCCCCAGGATGAGTTGAATGCTGCAGAGATGATCAGGCACAGCCAAGGCTGAATTCACAGACTCATCACTAATCTACTGCACTTCCCCCTTTACATTTTGTGCAGGTTTCTAGCGAAGGCAGGAACAAATTCTGGTGCTATTAATAGAAGAACTATGTTCTCCTGCTGTTCAGCTATATAAAGAAGCATTCAGCTGCAAGGTGCTCTTAGTTTAGCTTATCTTCTTCAACCCAGATAGAACTCCCTGCTCCTCCCTCCCATTAAAACCTCTCTTAATGTATCTATAACTGGCTTTCATTCTGTTATATAAAATTTAGAGGAAGGGTGTGTGGGGGAACAAATTGCTATTGTTTTCAGGTGCTGCTGATCACACTTATAGGAGGTATAAACACCCTTAATTGGGTACTTCTCTATAAATGCACCATAAATATATTTAGAAGACTGAAAATGTTGAGGGAGAGGTGGAAATTACTGTCATCAACTACGTGACTTTAATGTGTAGCACAAATAATTCTTTTCTGAGATTAAAATGCGATCGTCTCTTCACACATGGCTCTGCAATGTGGCATGCTATAATGCAACAGACTTAGAAACCAGAATAGAATGCTGCATGTGGGTTGGACTTCAGAGTTTTAGAAATTAACTTACTTCTGTCTGTTGACATTTACCCAGCCTTTAAGACCTCATGGAATTATTGTTTCTTCCTCAAAGTCTTCACAACTTTCCATCAGTTTGGGGTGAATTACTGCTAAGTTACTTTTACTCATGTTCTTTCCATCTACTAGAAATTCCACATTATGATCTTCTGACAGATCTTTAAATGTTTATATATTAGAACTTCTTAAATATCAGTCAACTATCCACTTGTTTATGCCAGTTTATCAGCAGACTGTCTTTTCTATCTGCCATGTTCTATTTATGTTTACTAAATTAAAATTCCTTCTCAGCATCCCTTTTAGCTCTTTACTAAACTTTTAATTTTAGTCATAAATAATTGCATCATTTAACAGACTATGTTTATATACACATACATGTGTATAGATGTATATATGAGAGATTATGTGACAAATACACAGATATTAGTGTGCTGAGGGTTATGTTTTTTAAATTTCAAATCATTTATAAGAGTACAAGTAATATATTGGCCACCTACTATATTGTTACAATTATTAAAGAAGATTTATTGTTTTGCACTATGTGTTTTCACATACAGTAGACACTTTTACACAAAACAAGAGGAACAAAACAAGCAAAATAATATTTGTTAAACTTTCATGTGACGTCCAACAGCCGTCTAGCCATCAAAACCTGAGAAATTAAATATATTAACTATTACAACATTTTATATTATTTCTAAATACATAATAGTTAAAGTTAATTCAGAAGATCCAATATGAAAACATTTTTGATTATTTCAGCAAGAATATATCTGAGACTACATATGACATGCCACTTGATGAGGTTTAGAATCCCTTTTTTATTTCTCTAAAGAATGTCACTGATAGAAATATCATTGACAATGTAGATCACATATTACATATTGTTGACTCTTCCGATGTTTAAAAATGCAATAACTTGGATTATTTTTTTCTCTAGTTTTTCTCAGTAGTATTATGTGGGTGATCCCCTTTGTCTTCATAGTCTGCTGGCCCTTGGTCCATGAAGAAAAAGGGACAAAAGTAAAGACAGAGATCACTGTTGCCTTGTGAACATGGCAGAGACAACCTTCTGGGAGACAGACTTTGGAGAATCAGCTCAACTTTATTCCAGAGTATAGGAATATAAACAATTGAGGAGCCTGGGGAACAAACTCAAATTTGCATTAAGTGCCATGGTCCTATCATAAGGCTCTTAACACAAGCTTTAATTGTCATATGTGCAACAAAGAAGGCTTTGAGCACAAATCTATGCCATCGGTCCAACTAAAGAGAAATCAGGCATCTGGCTTAGACAGTTTTTACATAAGATTGTTCCCTCAGATCTAGGGACATTCTCCAAATAAAGGCAGGTAGAGGACATGGAATTTCACTGGGGAAGGGGGGAGTTGCCATGTAATTGAGATTTTGGAAAAAGCTGCCCGGACATGATAGACTCCATCCTCTGACCAGCCAGAAAGACCTTCCAAAAGCATTTTTAAAGTTTTCTGTAGATTTCTTTCATAACAGTCATTAAATTTAATAATAAATATTTCATATATAGAATTATTGTAAGCAGGACTGATAAGTTAATTTCCTTTCCAATAACTTCAGTATTGGTGTAAAACTAAGCTACTGTATTTTTGTCTGTACTGATTTTGTATCACATAAATTTCTGTTTACTTATAACTTCTTTTTTTATAACTTCTAATAGCTTTGTGGTAGAATGTTTTTGTTTATCTCAATAAGCATAGCTTCATGTCATCAGATGCCCTTGGTTAGATGAGCGATTAAAGGAAATTTCATACATATATACCAGGAATCTTGCTCAGACAAGCAAAAGACGTGGCTTCTATTATTTGCTACATGTGTGCTACTTGAGGTTATTAATTGAAGCAAAAGAAGACAGACACAAAAGAAAAATTACCAAATGTTCTCCCTTATTTTGGAAGCTAATGAGTCAATCTTTTAGCAATATAAAAGGCATTGTAGTTACTAAAATGCTACAAGTAAAAGAGTGGAAAGATATTCAATGAAGTACAGTGAAATCAAGTGGAAGAACTACTTTCTGGGACAGGAAAGATGCCGCAATGGTTAAGAGCACCTTCCTCTTGTAGAGGACCAGAGTTCATTTGCTAGCACCATATAGGCCAGTTCAAAACTTCCTATAACTCAAGCTCTGAAGGTTTAACATTCTTTTCTATCTTTTAAGAACATCTGTACTCAAGTACATATACTCATCTCCCTATGTTATGCATAATTGAAAACAGAAATCAAAGTCGCAAAAAATTACCTCCAGTTTTTAGCACTGTAGAGTGACTGTAGGTAAAGAAAAAAAATCTACATTGTATTACAAAATGACTAAAAAATGGAAGGACAAAATCTCCAAAATCATTATTACCTGATTTATTAGAATAAAACAATTTATGTTCATTGATTACAATGATGTTATATAACCCACACAGTGTACGTATATTTTATCACAATAAAGAAAGTAAAATACATTACCATTCCTGATTTACTTATTGAATTATAAGAAGCAGCATGGTAAGTGACTCATCTGTTTTCCTCTATCTCAGGAATTTTCAAGTTTCTATTATGATTATGGGAACTTGTCACATGTTGCATTTTCCTGAAGAAACCATTTGAGAGGAATATGTCAGGACACTTTCTGCAATTGAAATACTTTTAAGAAGAAGATGTCAGCCAGACAGTGGTGGGGCATGCCTTTAATCTCAGCACTCAGGAGGCAGAGGCAGGCAGATCTCTGTAAGTTTGAGGCCAGCCTTGTTTACAAGAACTAGTTCCAGGACAGGCCCAAAATCTACAGTGAAACCCTGTCTCTAAAAACAGAGGGAAAAAAGAATAAGGAAAATGAGGAGAGAGAGGAGGAGGAGGAGGAGGAGGAGGAGGAGGAGGAGGAGGAGGAGGAGGAGGAGGAGGAGGAGGAAAAAGGAAGAAGAGGAAGAGGAAGAGGAAGAGGAAGAAGGAGAAGGAGAAGAAGAAAAGAATTTCACCCTTGGATAATAAGTCTATGGTCTTCTGGTAAAAGTTCCTTAGAACATCGGGCCTTTAAATGCCCTATACCCATCCCTTCTGCTTATTTTTATGGAGGTACATAAATTTGGGCTTACTCTGTTTAAATGATTTTTTAAAAGAAATATATGGCTCAAACACACTTTTAACTACAGCAAAATAATTATTTCTATTAGTCTAATTTCTTTATTGGTTAATTCAGAAATTAAGAGAAGAAAAAGTGGGTGACATTCAGCTTCCTGAATATAGCAAAATAGTACCTTCCTATTTCTTCCGTGTTTTTCAAACACCAATGAATAGGAAACACACATTTATTGTTGCCTTATTAGCTATTTTAAGACAAATTGACTTCATATATATATATGTGTGTGTGTGTGTGTGTGTGTATGCATGTTTGTGTGTATAGAAATACATATTGGTGTGAACACATTCATATGTATGAATGTCTATGTTCAGATGCAAATGTGTGTATATATATACATATATATATATTACAATCATTTTTGTCTAGAAGAAAAATATACTTAAGGCATGCTTTTGTCTTTGCTTTTCCATGCCTCTACAGATTTTTCCTTATCTATCAGTCACAGAACATTTTGTCATCTTGAATCTTGTACTAATAACTTCTTATAGTTCCTTTGGTCCTGAAGGAAAATATCATATTTAGCATGATAATGCAATTAAGGTCATTTTCTGCCTTGGGTCATCGATGTGCAAATGGTGTCTGTCTAATGAGACAGCCTTAGCAGTGTCTCCTAGACTATCCCCAATTGAACTAACAGCCATGCTTTCTTCAGTTCCTGACAGGACTGAAAACCTGTCCTCCCCTCAGGCTCCAGTAGGGAAGAAATGTGAATGGAACCATGGTTTCAGTCATTAGGATTCTCAGAAAATGAGTTCTAAAGAAAATTAACTTCATCCCCAGTGTCTCCTTTTAGCTGCATTGTTTTCTGATGCATCAAGAGGGAGATTTGGTAGTAGACTGCAGATTCAGAGGATATTCTTCAGGCAGGAATGGGCAGCAGAGCATTGGAACAGAAAATATTGCAAAGGACCTGTGTGGGGGTAAATCAGACAATGAAGAGACTACTTTTAGTTATCAGTTTGCTTTTTTTTTTTTTGAGTTTTAGTCCTGTTTCCTGAAACTTAAGCTTATCCTTGTCTTCTAACCACGGGGGAATTTCCTCTTGTATAAATCAGAGATTATTGGAATGACTGCTTGACAGATCTCTGGAAGAGTTAATTAAGACCAATGTTGAGATTCTTCACAGGAAAGCAAATCACTGCACTCAGGGTAAGTAACAAATAAATATTGGGATTTGTTTCATATTTAAAATCATAAATGTATGCATCGCTAATTTAATAGCAATTTCTTTACCTTAAAACTCACCATTTGTCTAGTCCTAACCAAAAACTAATATTTTTATGTCTGCCTATACATTTGTAAAAAGGAAGCAAAGTAGAAAGTTTATTAAATACTGTCCTAATCTGCTTCTTTATTTTATAGTCACAAATATGAACTACATAATTTCTTGACAGACGGTTTTTAAAACATGTAACTGTAAAAAATTCTCAAAATTATACCAAAGACTTTCAAAAAAATTGTCAGTATTACTTGGATGCTGTATTTCATGAACCCAAATTGGCCTGTAGTTATACTGATTATTTCTTCCTATTTATTTATTTATTTATGTGTGTGTGTGTGTGTGTGTGTGTGTGTGTGTGTGTGTGTGTATGGGTATGGGTGTCTTGTCTGCATGTCTGTCTGTGTGTAACATTCAAGACTGGTGCCCCTGTAAGCTAAAAGAAGGAATGCTTAGTTATCAGGATGTGGTAGTACTTAGAAAGACTAGAAGGTATTTTGACCTTTTTGAAGAAAGTGTGTCACTGGAGATAGACTTTGGGTTTCAAAAGCTCAAGCCAGACTCAGTGTTTCTCTTTTCCTGTGTCCTATGGATCAAGTTGTAAAACTCTCAGCTACTTCTGACACACTATGTCTTCCTGTGAGTTGTCCTGCTCCTTGCATAATAATAAACTAACCCCCCCAACTGTAAACAAGTCCCAATTAAATGCTTTATTTTATAAGAAGAAATACAGAAACACTATGTCAGAGGTACTAAATATTTTGTAACCTAAGATAAAGACTGATGGCATTACTAATGCAGGCCATCTAGTATTAAATGGAATGACATAGAAGTTTGGTGCCTTCTTAAGGTTTGAGAGGAGAACTAAACATGTTCAATACTACAGTTAGAGGCATTAAGGGCTGATAGGGACTCTCTGGGCTTCTCTTGATTACTGTACAGACACTTCAACTCTGACAACCTTCTTAACCACAAAAACAAAAATTAGCCTCTGAGTCACCCCAGCAAAACTCTTATTTTTCAAATAATTTTATTAATCCTATTAGAATTTCTTACAATGTATATTTATCATATTAATCTCCATTTCTCCCACTCCTGGAAGGTCCACCTCCAAATACTCCTGAATTCTATGCTATTTTTTATTTTAATATTTCAGGGACCTCACCTTGTTCTGGCTACACTCAAATTCTAGGTGTGGGATCATCCCCTAGGGTTGGTCAGCTTAAGAGGAGTCACACACTTACGGGAAACTGAATTCCTTCCTCCAAACGCTATTGGCTATCCAAAGCTCTGTTGTTAGGAGTCGGAATAGTGAGCCCCTACACCTCTATTCTAGAACACTGATTGTCTTGATCTTGGGCTGGTAACCCATAGCTTCTGTGAATTTCTGAGTGTAACAGTCCTGTGATGTCCAAAAGACAATGTTTCACTCCAGCTCTGGCCTTTACATTATTTCTTGTCTTGCTTCTCTGATTATCCCTGAATTTTGGGGAGAGAGCTCTATTGTACCCATGAACATACTTTGCCATTCCAGTGTTATTATAGATACAAGGTACAAATCAGGTAAGGCTGTTGATATCTTTTATTCCCCACAGCCTACCTATATTTCAGTCCAGTATGAAATATAGTCTGTAGAAAGAAGGAGCCTTACTGGTCAACACCAATTCAGTTTTTATATGCGCTGTAAGCAATATATGTGTTATTTTCAGCAAAAGGATGTTACTATGAAGTTCCGGTAGAAAATCAAGGCAAATGACAAAAATAATAATATTTTGTACTATTTTCCTTAATATGACTTCTAATCTTCATCTCATTCTGTGATATGTTAATATATACTCATAGAAGACATTTAATTGAATTAATGAACATATAAATGAATAGATATGAGACGGATATGAACACTGCCCTTCATTTTTTTCTATAGTCCCAATTGTGAGATAATTTAAATGTTGCTATCTCCTAGATTATTCTGTCAGCAACAAGAGGCTTTAAACATATAGAAGGCCTGATGTAGTCAAATAGGATAAACGGAATGTTGCAGATTGGCCTTTCCAATTTGACTCTCCCCTCTAGGATCTGTTTCAGATCAGTTTTTCTGGGCATTTGTAATGCTCTGAGGTAACATTGTACATAGGGAAATTGAGTCTGATTCACTGTGTATATTGCCCGGACATTCTGGACCAGACAGGCCACTCAGGCTGGGCACACCAATCTCCTTGTGTCAGACTTTATTCCTATTCAATTAGGATTTGTGTCCTCCCATCAAACAGAAACAGCTCAGATCCACACTGAACTTATGTGAGGTTTCTGAAAGCCTTATCCACTACTAGAGTTTAATCATCTCCAGGTAGATAAAAAAAGAATTGATATAAATTTTTTTATTGGGTGCCTGTCTTTTCTCTCTCCATCTCTTTACCTTTACATGAGGAAATCTATCACGATAATTTCCCATTATGAGGTTTGAAGTGTTTTGAATGTGAAATGCCTTTTTACTTAGAAAGAATTGATGCCTGTAACTTGTAATGTGTTAGCAGTTTGGTAGAGTGCTTGACAGCCCAAACTGCATTACAGGTAGCTAATCCCCACAGCTGAGCTCCATTAAAGAATAGATCGTATCTGTTAATACAGCCATAGAGTGTGGGTCATTGTGCTCAAAGCAGTCTAGCTGCTGGGAGAAAGATTATTATGTGACTTCATTCTATTTTAAACTTGGAGAATGTATGGTAGATATACTAGTCATGATTGATTAAAGATACCAGAGGGGATTTTATGACTCTCCTGGTAAGTGCCAGGTTTATAATTCCCACCAGGAAGAAAAATGTCCCTAACAGTTTAAAAGAGACCATTAGCAAACGTCAGACGCTAGGCAGCTACCCAGATCCTGCTCATTCATGCTCCAGTGCTTTAAAGCATTCATCGTAAGAAATGAGAAGCTATTGTTTTTTAATTCCCATTCATTTAAAAGTGTCCCTTAATTTAAGGAAAGAGACATTTGTCTCTGTATTGTAGCCTTCTCAATTTTTTCTACTTAAACTATTACATTAGAAAAGTAAGAATATTTAACACAGTTATGTTTTATATAACTATATTTATATGTATAAACCAATATATATAATATATAATAAAATTGAAATATATTAATATATTTATATATTTTAACTTTAGTCAATTATAGGTAGTAAGGTTCCAGAATAATTTTATTACCAATAACTCTGTTAATATCAATATGATATGACATTTTATCAATGTATAATACAGAATGGATGGGAATTTGGAGGGTGCATCATGGCATATTCCTCATGTGGATACTGATAAATTCAAACTTATTTAGCTAACTATTTTGGAGTAATTAATGCTTGAGTAAAGATGACAACTAATTCATACAATCTATAGAAAATCCCACATAATATCCCAAAAGTGGATTATGAAGCAGGGTATTTTTTTTTTTTTGTGTGTGTGTGTGTGTGTGTATGTGTTCCATGTTACTGTGAGCACATCAGTGGATATTAGTAAAACTTTGTAAGGTAACTCATATTGCAATCAAGAAATCACTTAACAGCCATTTGCTTACTAACTCTAAAATTTTGTCAAAGAGAAGACATCTGCTGACAATGCTTCTGTCACTGATTAATATGTGCTTCATAGAGATACCCTGAATGCTGATTTATGGAAGAACTAAAGAGCTCAGGAAAGATTGAAGTACCAGACCTCAAGCAATCCGTGATTTGCCAAGTTTGACTCACACACAATAGAAGTTTCAAGGGTGAGTATCTTCCAGGTACAAAACACTTTCCCCATTTCATAAAGAGCTCATTTCTTTATAAGAAGAAACTATTCATCAGTATTTTTACAAACACCTTTTCCTCTCTTATAAAAAAAAGTGAATATAGTTTAAATTGCCATTTATAATTATGGCTGATTGATGATCTAGCATCTGTCTTCCTAATCTACTTCTGGTTAAAAAAAATCTGATCTAATGTTCTTGTTAAATATGTGTTAAACAAAGTTCATCCAATTTAGGGATTGTGTTATTGCGTAATAATATTACTCAATAATTTGTTACCTCAGAGACTATTGCATACTCAATCAAAATCAAAAGTTTCATATTAACACGAAGTTGGACATTCCACTCTCTAACAAAGTAGTTTACAATAATTCTCAGTTTGTCTGACAATCTGAAAAATGGAGAAAGTCATACCTATTACATAAAGTAGTAGTGATAATTTAAAATAATAATATTATTAAAATATATGGACTACATGTTGAATGCCTAGGTTCTCCTTGTTTGACTGCATTCATGAGAGATTAACAACCTTACAAGTATATTGTTCCTTTCTCACATGGGGTTTGACTTGAGTGATTTCAAATTGCTAATGAAATTTAGGTCACACAGTGATTATGTCCTTATGTCTTTAAATTTGAAGACAATGATAGCATTTCATTAATAATCATTATTAGCTATTTAGTCAGTGGGAGTTAAAAATATTTGGGTATATTTGTATGATGGTTCATATTAAAAGGACTGAGTGTGCTTGTGAAGAATTAAAGATAAAGAATTATCTTTATTATGTGAATTCAAAAAGAGGACATGCATTTGATGGAGATCAAGGAATGTTTTATACAAGGGATTGGAGGGACAAAAGGGAAGGTGGAAATGATGCAATTATCTCAAAAATAAGTAGGCTTTATTTACAAAAGAAACCTAGCTAGCACTGACAAGCACACATGCATTCATCACTCCCTTTTTCCATTGTTTGCAAAAGATGCCCAAATGATACAAGCTCCTGATATCTTGGCTTCCCTGGCATGATGGAATATTATCTGAGACTGTGAACTAAATTAAACCTCTCTCCCTGAAATTGCTCTCATCTGAACATTTTACAGCAGCAATAGAAAGAAAAACAGGACAATTAGCTGTGAGATTTGTCTAAAGGAATTTGCCTATTAGAAATATCTCAGTATGATTGGGGTCTTAAACATAAACATAACTATGACTGATTTCTAAATAAATTTTATGCTTTTTTAGATGCAATAAACAGTATTTAATATTTATGCAAATGTCCATCTCTTAAAGTTTTTCCAATTTTACACAATATTTATAATGTGAATGTTCCAGTTCAGCTTAGCTTGAACCATCAACCCTCAAAATCAGGCTTCTCTGAATAACACTGTGAATTCCACAGTCATTGGGTATAAGCACAAGTATTTAAAGTTCCATTCACCTGTAATGGACATGTACACACACAAGAATAGGAGCCATGCTATTTGGAAGATGGGGGAACACATGCAGAAAATTATAATATATTTTATGTAAATAAGGAACTGTCAAAATAAAACTTAAAAGTTATGTTTGTAATTTATTGTTTTGAGTTATTTGCTTTGATATAATGTGAGACCCAGTACCTCCCAATTTACTGGCTAAAAATCTCTCTAAAAAGATATACATACAGTTCCTTTTGCTTTTCTATTTCTGTTTTTTCTGATTTTTTTAAAGAGATACTTATAAGTCAATAATTAATATTCTCTCTTCAACACTTCATATTTTTCTAGAAAAAAATACATTAACAAAACACGGACCAAAATACCCTACTCTGAAAATAAATTAGCCAATCATAAGCTAAGTGTAGGCTTTATGACATATGTATATGACTTGCACTTTAATTGAAAACAAAGAGATTGGTCTCTGTTGTAGAAGGCCGCTTCTTTGCTCCTGGCTGCCCAGACTCCAAAACAACCACTCAAAAACTATATTAATTAAATCACTGGTTGGCCTATTAGCTCTGGCTTACTGACAAGGTTGTGGCTCTCTGTTGTTGGCGGTGGCTACACGGCTTCTGTTTAACTCCACTTTCTTTCTCCCAACATTCAATTTAGCTTTTCCACCTAGTTCTATTTCTGCTAAGCCACTGGCTGAAACAGCTTTATTCATTAACCAATAAAAGCAACACATGTACAGATGGACTTCCTATACCAGAGCTAGAGAAGAAAAGGGTGAAGAAGAGGAATTATAAAGGGCACAGGGTGTGGGGAGAGAGGCGAGGCTGAGGGGTGAAGGAATAAAATTTGAGAGACAGACAGAGACACATATAAAACTTCTGTCGTTACTTTTGTTTAGACTCATACTGGATGTGAGGAAGTGGTGCACAACATAGCTACTTTCCCTACATGTTTCTATTCTTTTTTGAGGAAAGTCCAAAGCTACTTTCTACTCTGCCTGATGTGAATATTTTGTATGTCTACTAGAAGGTATTTCCTGTGACTTTATAAAAATAATATTTAACTACGGTAAGTATGTCTTTCTGTGTGAGGGTGTTTTCACAGAAGTGCAGGTGCCCACATAGGACAAGAGGCCATTCACCCTCCTGTAACTAGTTACAAGTGGTTGGGAGCCAGCAGACTTAGTTTCTGGGAACGGAATCCAGTTCCTCTGCAGGATCAGACTTTACAAATGAGTCATCTCTAGTGTTTCCCTGTGTCCTTCCATTGTTTAGTAGTGTGTGCAAACATTATTTGTACTCTAATTTGTATCTGTTTAAACCCTTTAAATTGACTTACGCTCTCTCTTTCCTCCAGTGTTGACATCTATCTCCTGTTTTGTTCACTTGGGCCAAAGAAGTCTCTAATCAAAAAGAGAACTTGGCTGACAAATGTTTGTTGCTTTTTTCAGAAGATCAGACTTCTTGGCAGTCAAGTCAGTTAGGAATTTTAGACATTCTTTTCTTTCCTTATTATCCTACTTTTCCCTCTACTTCTCTCCATTCCTCTCTGTCATCTTTTCTGTCTCTCTGTCTCTCCATGTATGTTTGTTTGTCTGTCTCTGTTCCTCTCTTTCTCTCTGTATGTCTCTTACTTTCTCTTCTGTATACATGTGAGTGCCTGTGCCTGTGTGTATATGCATGCATTCACACACATTTGTGTGTGTGTGTGTGTGTTTCTGGAGTACACGAATTAAACTCAGTTCCTTTAGCATCTTAAGAAACTTCTCTACCACTGACCTGCATCATCAGGCCTTGTTTCTTTTGGAGTTCAGGGAGCTTAAAATAGAAGAGAGAGAGTATCCAGGGACAAAATGATTATGAGAGGTCCCAGGAGATTTCAGAGACATTCCCCCAAAAAATATATGACATCTATTCTTCAGCCCCAAAGTTACATGCCACATGATTTAGCTTTGGTTTCCTCATTAAAGAGAAACATTGAGGAGTCAGGTATTAGGTATGAACATAAGTTAGAAGCTACGTAATTATAGTAAGGCATGACTTCTTAACCCTCTGTCCTAGGAAAGAAGTTGTACAGATTTGTGTCCATATTTTTTTCAGATTATGAAAGATACCTAATAATTACCAGGATCTTATGAGTGGAGGCAAAGATCTAACAGCCTTCTTCTTAAGATTTATTCTACTAGTTATTAATTTGGTGTCTTAGTGTATATGCACATGTGTGGGTACCCATTGAGGCAAAAAGGGGGTGTAAAGTCATCTGGAAATAAAACCGTAGGCAGTTGCATGCAATTTTACTTGATTGCTGAAAACATAACTCTGATTCCTGTTATGATTTTACAGCTTCCAATTTGTGGTCATACCTAATACCTGGCTATTTCATATTCCTATTTAATGCACTATTATTACATTGGAATACTCAGGTACTACAAGTTTATTTGAATACATTTTGTATAGATAGTCTTTGAAAGAAATAAAGATCTTGGCATAAATGCTGTTTTGGTATCATACCCATGCTTATATAACTGAGTTTAAAATAAAATTCATGCATAAAAATTGAAATGTAAACACTTAAAATATATCATTGCAAAATATCTCTCTTTGGTATTTTTTATTCTTATATAATCTGCTGAGAACTTAAATAGGCATGTTAGTGCAGAATTTGGAACCAATCCCACCCTCTGTTTGAATATGTAAGGAAGTTATTTCCAGCACTCTGGGAAACAGTGTCAAGCCAGACTTTCTATAAGAGCACACCTGAGCTCACAGCACTAGTGCAGTTTCCTCCTTATTATTCAGAAAAAGCCCATGTCTGTATCCTAAAGTGCTATAGATATGGCAATCTTTGACTTTAATATAATTGATTCGTAGTTTTTATCTGTTAATAACCTAACATTGAACCAAAAATTGTATTGCAAACCCTACTGAGAACTCATATATCCCTATTTGGATACATGAAGACTCCCTAACCAATCAGCACAGTGGTTGCAGTCAGGAATCTGTGCTTTTGTTGTCTGTTTTACAGTCATAAAAAGATAGGATTTGAGTTCTCATTTCGTCATTGGCAAACCTCATCAAGCACGGTTTAATATTGCTGGAGCACTCATAGCTAAGCCCATACCTTACCTCCTTTAGAATTTGATGACCACTGGACTTCCCTTCCTTTTTGCATACAAATGTAGGCCCATTTTCATTCTCAAAGATGGGCCAAAGCCATAATTTTTAATTTCAGTACTCTTTCTATAAGCCTGCCCTGAAAATGTTGTAAAATTTTACAGTAGATAGATAGTCTGGAGGGCAAGATAACCGTCTACTCTAAAATCTGAAATCATTCTGGTAAATTTTCTAGGCATTCCAAGTTTGTTTCCTGTCGGTTTCTGCTCTCTGTGTCCTTCTAAATCTTACTGGCATTTGCCTCTCTTCCAGATCCTGTTTCTGTTACCAGTCTCTCCCTTTGTCAGGGACTATTTTTATGTTCCACACAGTATTCTTCCATCATTTCACTAGATCAAGTTTTCTCTCATGCCCCCAGAAATGCAATCAATCCTATTATGAATAAAAGATAAAAATAAATTAATTTTCCAACATTTTTCATACTTATCCCTTTCACATATATATATATATATATATATATATATATATATATATATCTTTTCACATATATGAGAAAAGATAGAAACTGACCATGCAAGTCTTTATAAATTACAGAAGTTGCTTGATTCTACTGATAGCAACTAGAATTAATCGAGTGCTTGTCTAATGACAAATGTTAAATATTTTATGACACTTTCCTTCATACCAAAATATTGTGAGATAGGTACTATGAAAGTAATGTTTTGGATTAAAACAAAGTCAAGAGTCAAAACTCAAAGCTTAACAATAGTTGGTCAATGCCTCAGAATTTGTTCTGTGAATAAACAGCATACCTGAATTGGGAGCCTGGTCCTGTTGACATGAGACTCCCAAACAACCTGTGTCTTGGTCATTTTAACTTTAACTCATGCCAAATACACCAAGTCACAGCATAACACTGGATTTCAGAATTGGAGAATGAGTATGAAACTGAAAGAAGGAAAGGAAGCAATACGTATACAGTGTCAATTATTTAATGATTTTAACATATTTTTCATTACAGTTAGAACTTGTATGATGTTTTTCATTTAGTTATGTACCTTACTTGACAGATCTGTTTATGTTTGATGTATAAAACTCTGGCCTCGTCCCCACTCGACCTATGAATCATCAGGCACCCCTCTGTTCCCAGGAGAGGTAAATTGCTTCACCACTCGAGAGGAGGGTCTCTCCTTATCTCAGTCCCTTCTCCTTTAGATCTGACACCATGGTTGACTCTGACTGGTGCTCTCCATGTAATAACTACCTGCCTTTATATAAGAGAAAGGGGGATCTGTGGGGAGCCGTTTCCCCCTAAAAATCATTACAGGAACCATCACCCTGGGGAGTCTTCAGGGAACCCCACACCCATAATTGTGCTAAGAATAGTTTTATTGCCCCACACCCAATTAAAGCTGTTAATGGAAAATAAATAAATAAATAAAAAAATCTCTGGCCTCTTCAATCTGGGGCCTTATAGCAGTCACAGAGGAGGTTACATGGTGACTGCTTCGATGACCTCATTCCTACTCTCTCCTCTTCTGACTTCATATCTCTTGCCATTGTCCATCACTTGTAATTTCCAGAGCTCCCTGACTGTACAGTTTACAAACTTACAATTTCATGTCACATGCATCACCATAGCAGCAAACAATACCCTACAAAGTAAAAAACTGATGATTCGGTCACCAAATTTATGTCTTTCTGGTATTAGCCAAACAAATCTTTGATGAGCTGCACAATGGACTTAAAGTTTCCCTGAGGCCTTTAGAAGTGTCTTTTTAATTTTCACCCATCTCAAGCCCTTTTGTTCCACACCATTTTCATTTGTTCCAAACTTGGTACTTGAAAGAGACATTTTCTGGCCTCACACTTCTGGTTTTTGATTTTACCTTATTATATTGAGTAAAATAAATTTCTGAACTAACCAAATTTTAAGGAGTTATATTTAGAACAGTTACCTTTTCTCCTCAAATGATCTTCATTCAAATTTCACTGCTGTAATTGAAGAGAGATGTAAATATGAAATCTAATCAGGTAAGATCTGAAAGAGGGTAGTTTGAGTCAGCTGATAAAGCTGCATTGATTTCAAGATCTAATTCTATTGTACAGTTAAAGTGGAACAGAGGTCCAGAAGAAGCAGATATACATGTTGTTTGAAATGTAGGAATGCCATGCCACTGCAGGATGTGAAACTCAAAGAGCAAAGACTCCATGAAGCTTTGGATGCCTAAACCTCTGTCTGTGTGCTGAACAACTTGCTCTTGTCTTTTCTATTTTAATTTCAGGCCAATTTGTACAGATCAGAGGAAGTAGAATCATTTTTCTTCAAACATCATGGACATCTATAAACTTAATGTGTACTCTTCTCTTTCCTATTGCCCTGCTTTGTGAATTGATTGCTTTTTATGTAGACATATGTAAATTTTACTTTGAAAAAAAAAAGCTGATGAAGTCATCTTCCCAACTCCTTCTTTTAAATAGTCCCCAAGTTAAACATGGCACCTCTGCTCCTAATTTTCTTGTATACTTTGCTCTCTATATTTCATGTACTTTTTCTTAATTTATAATTAGTTTTAGTTGCCACTTTAATTTCTCTTTCTCTCTCACTCTGTGTGTACACAAACTAGATCCTTAGCTCTCTTTGGGTAGGATAATATTAGCTTGTTCATTCTCAACCCAAAAGCTAGGACTGTGTAAATTGATTTATTTACATATTCAAGTTTATACTAAAATTAAGGATTCTCTGACTGGGGTAAAATCCTCTCAGGCAAGATCTGCATGCTACATGCAATTTGACAATCTTGGGTGCCTAAGAAGTATCAATTATAGCTTCTCTAGTGTGTATAGTGAGGCCACACAAATTTATGTGGACAATGATAACAGTAATGCAAATATACTGAAGAAGATGCAGAGACATTCGAGCACTTTTCTCATAGAAATGACTTGCACATGTCACTTTTACCAAACTTCTGTTATTTCCCAGCATCCATTAGCCAATCCATGCACAGTGGAAAACTTATTGCTCTTTACAGGAACTGAGATGATAGAATGATGTGCCACCTCTGGACTGCCTAAGCCCTTTTATACTTCTCTCCTTTGGTGACCGTGACTGAAGGGACCTGGGCCACTCCTAAATGAGAACTGGACAGTCAAGCACCCCAGACAGTACTTCATTATAAAGATGCATGCGGTAGCTCCTAGTTAATGAATGCCAGCACTCAGAAGGATAAACTCAGCTTCTTCCTGATACAATTTAACATCGTATTTCCCTAATTTGAGCCTGATTTAGTCACTGGGGTATTTGGATGCCTCTTCTATGGTGCCGATAGTTAATTAAACAGATGTTGCAAAGGGAATCATTAATTTTAGTGCTGCAGATGGAAGCAGAATGACTTTGTGAAGTTAATGTTTCAGCAAAACAATGGGATCTGTCATCAGTTAGTGTAAACTGAGTAAATTAAGAGAACAAGTAGAATAGGGTAAACTGCTCTGTAGAGAGACCAATTATTCATTTTAGGTACTATGCTCTCCTCGGTCTGTGTGTTACAATTGAGAGGATGGAGGAAATGATGCCTGCAAGCAGGAGTGGTGGAAACACAAGATAGGCAGAAGGGAAGATTTTGAATTTTTATTTATAATGTTTTAAATTTACCAGCTTCTGATGGTTTAGGAATATGTACCAATCCAAATGAACCAGGTAATGTTCTGATAGGATACATAGTTTTCAGTACATATAAATGGAAGATAGAAACAAGTTCCCGCTGATAACAGAAAGAAACAGTTCAGTAAATGTTTGTAGTCAATTGGGACTGGGAGTGTGGTAATGAACATGAGTAAGAAGATACTTACATGCTCAGAAAACATACTTTAATCTGGAAAAACACACAAGTGTGGACTGCCTGCTCTACAACAGCATCTTATATAAATATGTGCGTAGTTTTCACACATAAGTTCAGAGGAATAGCCTTCTATGAGTAAAAATTATAGAAAAAATATGCCTCCCCCAAACTAATAAAATTATGAAAAATCATATCTTATTATTTATTCATAAATAAATTGTTATCACGTTCCTGAAATTTCAAAGGAATGGATATATTACTTGAGCCTATGTATTCATTATACAAGATTGATAGTGACTTGGAATAAAAACAAACTATTGGGTGTAAACTCAGGAATGAAGAGACAGATGCTCACACAGAAACAACACACATCACAGAGAGGGAGTCATCCAATGTCACACGTCAGAAAGATGATCGCAATCCATATGCCAAATTGAAAGAGGGATTTTTGAGGAGAGAAGTTTCATTTCACCTAGGTTTTTCTCAATGTCAATTTGACATCTATAGCTATCAACCTAGTTAGCTCTAGCCAATAGAATATTGGCTTCATAAACATGTCCATAGGTTGTTTGATTGATAATGACTTAAGAATTAAGATAGATTGTGATGGTGACGATGATGATGTTATGCAAAAGACATAGCTTTTGCAGAAGACATGAACTTAGTCTCTAGTGTTAACATCAGATAATTCACAAATTGTAACTCTAGCTTCAGAGAAATCCATTGCCTCAGACCTCCTTGAGTATCTGAATTCATATAGATATACCCCTTCACAGGCATACACATATACATATAGCAAAACACTTATGTGTTTCAAACAAAAAAAAAACTTGGAATCATCCTAACATTTCTAATAAGATCTGTTGATTTAAGAAAATATTCTCAGTTATTTGAGTGGTTGTATCCTGTTACTGCCATGTGGATCATGGTCATCCTATGGGGAACAGATTTGAACCTCAAAACTTGAAAAAATGAGGACATGAGAAAGACTAACTCATCCAGCACTGGTATTTAGGATAAAAAGATAACATGAGTCAAGGAATGCGGCAGCCTTCAGAACTAACAAGAAAGAGAATGTATTTTGCCTTTGAGCTTCTAAAAAGAAAAGCAGCCATAATAACAGGTTGATCTTATATAGTGAAATGTTTCATGACATTTTCTCCCAAACAATAAGTTAATAAAGGAATGTTATAGGCAACTAAGTCTATTTTGATTTGTTTTACCAACAATATGATCCTAATACATAAAAAAGAATGTGAATTCTTCCTTGTTTTCCATATTTTATTTTTACTATATCCATCTTAATTTTTTAACTTATCAATTTAACTTTTTGCTTTTAATACAGTTAGAAGTCTGAGACTCATACATATATTATTGGCATTGTTGTTCATATTCTGATTATCCATTCATTTTTTTTCAAAAATATCCCCTAAGATTTCTTACAATGATTGTAAATAGTGTGTTTACTTAAGATATTGCCAAGGTAAAGAGAAGTTAATGGCAGAATTCATCTTTCCAATATAAAAGATAGACATTGCTATGCAAGAGAACATAGGAGCAAAAAGTGAAGATTACTAGTTAAATTAAATTGATGATAAATAGACCCTTGCTGGTTAACAATGAGAAATAGACTTGAAAGAATTTTATCAGTAACACTAAGTCTCCTTTTAGGATAGTGGTGGGCTTTAATACTGGTGCTGGATTATACCTAAAATTACCTTTTATTATATCTTGAAGGAACATGTTAATTCCTTGTGAATCTTGTGGATGAGTTATGTTTTTTTGAATTCTATATATCTATATGACAGTTATGAGGGGAAATATCTAGGAAGAATTGAGTGGGATAAAAAAATGAATATTTTTCTCCCTTTTGTATGGCACTAGACACACTAGCTGTGCAGGGCCATTCATGTGCATGTCTCCAAGTGTGCTGATTAAGCCATAATCTCATGAATGTCCAGGGGCTCTGTTCTGTTGTGGTATTGAGTTGATTCTATAAATAGGTTTTATTATTGCTTAGAGCCTCTTGATAGCCTCATCCCACCACTCCTAAACTACTCTCAGTAATATTTTGTTTAAATGCGACTGCTACCCTAGCTTAACTTATATTTCCACCATCTCAGATGTGTATACAACCACCACTGTCAACTAAAGAAAAATTGACTAAAATTGTCCAGTGTTCTGTAGTGGTTCAAGAATGGGATCAGATACTTTCGTGAATTCTGAAATTTCCTCCTTAAATGATCTGAATGTTCTGGGACACATAAAAAACCATGTATCAGTTTTCACTAAATAATAAGAGAAACAAAAATTAAAACAATAAATCTTGAATAAAGCTGAGCCAGATACAATATTATAATCATAGCTAGCTGTTTGTTTTTCGTTTTATATGGTAATTACGGGATTAATTCACAGACAAACTGCTGTTGAAAAACTTACATTGAGAGGGGAGCATAGAGAAGTCAAATTATATGCAGCAAAAGACACAGAAATCCTTTAATTAATTAGGGCAAAACCACAACAAAATTAAGAACAAGCTAAGAGGGTCTCCTAATTATGGAGATAACTTCTAAACCACCAATATTTATTTCTTACAAAATTACAGGTCTATTTTTTGTCATTGCTTCCTTCATTGTTACTATTAGCTAAATTGCTTCAGGAATTCAGAATGGAAATTAAAACCCATCATTTTGTTATAGAGATTAGAAGGAATCCTAAGAGGACAATTGTTTTGCTTAGGGTCATGTGTTAGCAATCTTAAAACTAGATGAGCTAAATCATCGTGCTAGATTTTTATTCCACCAATCTTCTACACTAAGTGTCAAGTCTATTCACTTCAGGAACAAAATCGATCAGAAGTTAGGAATTTATTGAATAATTTATTTCTTCAAAGGTACAAAGCATTTTCATACACATTTCACATAACTAGCACATGTTGATGTAACCATAGGTTTGGAACAAGCAGAAAGTGTAAGAGTTAACCAAAAAGAAGCTATAGCTAATGGGCCAAGCAGTGTTTTAATTAATACAGTTTCTGTGTGATAATTTTGGGGCAAAATTAGCTGGGTGGTCAGGAACTAAACAAGACTTCTCTGAAACAGATTGGCGTCAACGTGGCAAACTTAAATCCACTTAAAAACCCGAGAGAGCTTAATTCTAGACACAAAAATACAATTTAACACATCGTCTTGCTGTTTGCTGGTGGCTTGCTGCAGCTCCTTTAAGAGAGATTTTCCTAATTCAGCCATAGAAGAAAAAAAGCTTGGGTTTTGAAATGCCAGCTTTCTGTGCTGTGCTGCCAACATGACCTCTGGCTCTTTCAGAAAATAATGCATTTAGATGGGGTTTGTGAGCAAAGTGCTACAGCTTGCTTGGTAGCAGAGTGGACTGGCTGACTGCCTGGAAGTGGGGCAGTAAGCTAAAGGGCACACACAGTATATTATAAAGGTACCCCGACTTCAAAATTTGATCTGAGGTTATGTTGCTTTGAAAAAGAGGTGCTTCTCTTGTTTCTACAAAGGATGAGAACCTATGGATTGATTCCAGACTGGTGTGATTTGATGGAACAAGAGCCCCTGAAGGTCACCATGAACATCCTCAAAAAATTACTTCATCCAACTCCTAACTGAGATGAATCTAGCAAACAGGATACACCATAAAAGACCTGATTAACAGTCCATCCAAAGAACAAGTAGCAGTTTGGATAAAACTATGCCCATATTCCTAAATATTGTCTATAAATGTTTTTTTTACATTTAAAGGGGAATATATATATATGTATATATATATATATATATATATATATATATAATGCAATGAATAATTTGCATTGGTATGGATCTTGGTTTATTGATGCACATTTAAGGTCAATTTTGTTATACAGTGTATATGTATATTTCTGCTCTTAGTTAAGGTATTGTGTTTGTGTTGCTCATTTAAAAATGTGATGTATAATTTAGAAATATATGTTAAGATACTCATCTAAAATAGTCAAGCTTGTGGTCATGTTAGATTTTCTAGATATATAAAGATATATTTCAGTTACATATTCTCAAAATCTTTCAGAGACCTTCAGAATATGGCATTTAAAATGTTTTAATAACTTAGAATATTTCATGACAATGAGACACATCTGCTCCTGGCAGCAATAATTACTTCAAGAGGAAGACGGGCATTGAAGAGGCTCCTTATGAAGTTTGCTAGCCATTTAGGCAATAAACTGCTCTTGTCTGGACTGCTTAACTAGACATGGAGGACCCACAGAGAAATGACTGCTGAACTTGCCTAAAGGTGAGATGATCCTTCGGGGTTCCTGCTTCATGAAAGTGTATGCTAGATATTCTACATAACACAAAACAAAGTGACTGACAAACTGCCAAAATAGGTGGAACTGTCTTTGAAATTTCCTACTATATGGAAAAGCCTGCTGGATACTATGGCCCTGTAGGCTGAAGATGGCTGCTCCAAAGTTGCAGAACTTTGGGTGACTATCCTGGCAGCAAAATGTCTCTGTCAATTCTAGAGTTTTGGAAGTTGCTTACAATGTACTTCATGTTTACATAGGTAATATTATATCCTTCTGGATCTTTGATAGAGTTGAAGAATTTGTAGTTATAGTTATAGCTTTCCACAGTTATGATAAAAGATTAGGTTATTATAACTGTAATTCTTGTTTGATAACTGTTGTTATATGTAATGTTACTATGTTAAAGTTAAGTCCTTCCTTTTTGTTTAAACAGAAAAGGGAAAATAGTGTGGAAGGTCCTTTTGTCTATGTTTCTTGTACTGGTTAATGAATAAAGAAAGTGCTTTGATCTGTTAATAGGGCAGAATGTAGGTAGGCAGAGAAAACTTGACTGAATGCTGGGAGAAGGAAGGCAGAGGGAGAAATGCCATGGATCTGCCCCCAGAAATAGATATGCTGAAACTTTGCAGGTAGGCCAAAACCTTGTGGTGATATACAGATTAATAGAAATTGGTTAAATTAAGATGTAAGAGTTAGCCAATAACAAACTAGAACTAATGTGCCAAGCAGTGTTTTAATTAATATAGTTTTTGTGTGATTATTTCAGGGCTAAGCTAGCTGGGTACCCAGGAACAAAACAAGAGACCTTTATGCAACAAGTAAGTGCCTCAATTCAGGTTTCTTTGAGGACTCACTCCTGTTGCTGACTGAGAGTAAAGCACAGGTTATGGATATCAGTAAGAACATAATGTTTCCCAGGTTTGAACTATATACAAAATTCAGAGAGACTGAACAAAACCTGGATAATATTCTGAATACATTCTAAGTGTGGCATCTTACCACTATAGTATAGTAGTAGACATGATTGTATGAGATACCTGTGTCTATGCATTTTCTAGAGTTACTTTGTTTCAAAATATCAACACAATAGGAAATATTTATAGGTCAGCATGAACTTTTGCCTGAAAGAAAGTGAAATTATGAGAGAAGGTTTCTTGGTTTCTGCTACAAAGAGTCACTTTTCTATGGAGAGGGAGACAAAGATGATGATAAAATATTTTATAATTATAAAATTGCTAAGCAGCTTAGCTTCTGGACATTTTTGACATGTGTTAAAGAGGACTAAGTGACAGGTTTGATGGACCTAGGGGTAAGTTAATTTTAGTCTTTCTACTAACACTGTCCATGAGTAGTGTTGATCATGAAGCTATGTCTGTTAGAGGTGCAGTTGAATCATCTTAGCCCTTCAATCATAGTAATACTTCATCCTGTGAGAATGAGTGACCAATGATCCTGCTCATAACTACTTTGCTTTGTTATTCTGCCAGTTGTTAATTACTAATTTTTATGAACAAATACTGTAACTCTCTTCCATTGGTGGACTGACTACTAAGTTGAAAGCCCTTTGTTTTGAGTAGGATAAATAATAATCAACATATACAAAGTTGATGTAAACTTATTAAAAAGTTAAGAAGGTGACTTGGCTACAAAAACCTGTCTGTGTCAGCAGACTTTCCGATAAATTCTCACATCTGTTGAAAATATTTAAACTTTTGGGGTCTCCTCAACTTTTTCAAGGTTAAGCTGAGTTTGAATACATACTTCATAAGAATCTTATATATGAACTGATAACAGCTCCATAAATATTAGACATTATTTTGTATTTAGAATTTCCAAGACACTGAATAAAGAAATACAATGGAGAAAGACATGAAAAGGAAACTGAAAAATATTGAGGATTAAAAAATAGTAGGGAAATATTTTTGTGTATGTTTTACAATAAGAGCAGAAGAGATCTACAAAATAAATGTTATTATCATTGGTTATCAGTGAAATAGTTTGGCTGGAGTTACCTTACTGACCATGACTACAATGGTGTCCTTCTCACCAATATATTCTCTTGTTTCCAGGAACATGTGAGATGCAAAGCAGAATAATTTGTAAGATTCACTGCTATCTTTTTTGGTTCCATAACATGAAATTATAATTTTGAAATTTAAGAGAAAATAATTTTAGGAAATGTTTCACAGCCAAAATTACTAGGTTAACAATAATACTGATAGGTAAGATTTTTTTCCTTTAAGGAAAAAGGGAACACTAGACCTGCCTTTGTCATAAAGGAAGTCACAAGCACTTGTGGAAGAGCACAAACAGACCAAAGTAATGATAAAAATGTGTTGAGGACACTGGGACAGAGACACCAAGTGACAAATAAAAGGAAAATAAATTTCTTTATTAATTTAGATTACACACACAAAGATGAACCCTTCCTGTATTGTATTGGGTCTTTTCTTATTTTACAAAGGTTTCTGGTAAAGAATATGATGATGGAATGGAAAGTCAATGCCTTTCATTGACGACACCGGTAGTGGCCTAGGTCACTTGCAACTGTCTTACACAGTCAGCATCATACATCAAAAACACAGAAATGCTTTTGGGAGTGAGGTAAATAACACTGAGTCTCCAACAACGTGTGGTAATATGGATATTGAATATCACAAGTCCATGCGAGAGAAGCCTGCCTTTCTTTTATGTAATCTTGAGTCTCCATTGCTGAGGGCCTTTAAACTATAGGTATTTCTATCACCACAAATAATTGATTTCTAAAACTTTCATTTTTATTCTTCAATTGAAGTTTTAACTTAATGTTTTTATTGATTATTTGGAAATTTTACATAATACAACCAAATGTCATTCACTTTTCAGTCATCCCAGGTCCATCCCTCCCACAATCTCTATGACTTTACCTAGAACGAAAGTAGAAAAGAAAGAAAAAATAACAGTTCCAATTTGTGTTGCTTGTAAACATCCTGGAGCATGGACAAACGCATGGTGGCCAACCATTTAAAGATAGTTGAGCCCTTCGGCAGCCCCACTTCTGCTAGAACCCATCAGCTGTGAAGAGTAACACTCATTCTTTTGTTTGCTTGTTTTTTGAGACAGGATTTCTCTGTGTAACAGTTCTGGTTGTCCTGCATCTTACTTTGTAGACCAGGCTTGCCACGAACTCAAATTATTCCTCCTGACTCTGATTGGCAAGTGCTGAGATTAAAAGTGTGTGCTACCACTGCCCAGCTCCTTATCCCAATATTTAAGAATTGTTTCTTGTTTATAAAATTTCATTTTAGGGTTTGAGGGATTGGACGTTAGGGAACAAAGGTTACCACAGAAGCCTTCAATGTCTTTGTTTTTTAAATGTGAGTCTACCACCATTTCCCTTTACAGTCAGCTACATCTAGGGAGCATGGACTTCCACGTAGCTTCTGCTTACAGCATGGACCACTTATAGTTTTGCCACTCGCCCCCAGGCATCTGGCTCTGTTCTGCCATCTTTCCTTCCAATTTTTGAGTCCACAGACTTGAACTTCTCTAGTTTTGGGGGTGGGCACTGCAGCCTCTGTAGACTCCTCTGCCCCTGCCTCATCTCCTCTCAGAGCTTCCAAGGGTCTCTCAGGCTCCTCAGTGAGGGATGCCAGCTCAGACCACAGTGTGCTGACTTGGTCCTGGATCTGTTCCTGTACACGGGCTCTGCTACCAGTTCCAATCCCTTGTAGATAAAGTAGATATTGGGGTGGATCAATTGGAAGCACTGGATAGGCCCGGATGGCAAACAAGTTGACACAGGGTCTTCTCAGTTTCATTTTATATTCACATCAACATTATTCACAGGACTCTTTAGAACAATGTACACCAATGTCTCACATTTTTATATTCCCCAAGAGCAGAAGCCGTAGGTATGGGTTTTGAAAATTCTATCTTGATAATTCTAAATAAAGCTGAAATCATGGTCTTCAGTTACATAATTTACAAATTTTGACCCATGTGGTTTATGATTTAATACTTTTCCAGTGAAGATATTTTTGCATGAGGGCTATATTTTGCTATATATTACAATTACATGCATTTTCCAAGGATAAACTTGTAGGATTCAGGCTCTTTTTTATATAGAAATATGAATTATATAGCACTAAGTGTTTTGTCATATTTCATAGTGGCAAATTATTATTTAGATACATCTGTCAGCTTTTGCTGACCTGTGCATATATGCGTCTATAAGACCTGGGATCTGAGGACCTTAAAAACTGGGAAGACTGCAATTTAATGATGAAGATAATTTAATTCAGTTTCAGTACTTCTATACATTAATGTAACATAGAAGAAATGATTCTAAGAAAGTTTGAATTAAAAAGAAAATCATGATCAGAAAAGCACATAAATAAACAGCAGCAAACACATAGTGAATAATAACTGAGAAGCCTTTTCCCAGTAATTTCTCAGAATAGAGCAATTTAAACACAGCTGTCCAGCATAGACTATAGATTATATCTGGAAAAGTATGAAAGCAAGGCATAAGGTCATATCCATATTCAGGGTACACTGGCCAGAATAATTGTATGTTATGAGATCCAACAAAAATAAACATACCTTATGATGTAAGATAAGTAACATATCTTACTAAATGTAAAATTTTAACACATAGACATTGAATAAACCTGAGGTAAAATGTCCTCTGCCCTTTTGTCCTGGCTCTTCTCTCACAGGTCCCTAGGATATTTTTTGTCAGGCATCGTTCTTTTGACTGTTTTCTGACAGACTTCCCTTATCCTCTTTACTCCAACTATATCAAACTCTACTATCATATACTACCTTAGCATATTTGATAGAACTAAGAACCTGAACTTTATTTTTAAGGTGAAGATAACATTGTATTCTGCATGCTCTTGTCTTGGTTATCTAAGATTTGGCTCATAGCTCTGTGCCATTATGCCTGCAAATAAAAATAAGAAATTAAGACTGGAAGAGCACAGTTTTATTAAACAATCATTGACTTTGTACATCTATTAATAGTATATCCCTCAATGGTAGGTTCCTGTTCAAAGATTTAATCCAGAGTAAGACAAATGTATCATTTAATGTGTTTTACATTATAGGACATTTTAAAGATGATTTTGAACACTCAATCTAAAGAACATTATTTGTAATTCCTAGACTAATTCAAAGTGCAAAATTTCAATATAACAGAACACATTTGGAAAAGGCTTATCTTCAGATCAGCTAACCCAGATAGGTGTAAAAAAGGGCAAAGCTTGTGATAAATGTTTGGCCAATCTTGCTACAGAGTTGTAGATATTCTATAACTGATGTCAAGAAAACTCATGAAAAATGTACAAAATAAACATCCGGCCAACCAAATTCAATCAATCACAGGTTTTAAAGGTCATATATCACGGTCAGTTTGGTTTCACTTCAGATATACCAGGGTGAGCAGGGTGAGTCAATATATGCAAATCAGAAAGTACAATAAAACACATAAAAAGCATCCAGAACCAAGAAATATTGCATGTTCATCGCAATATACTTATAAAAAGCCTTGGACAAATTTCACATTACTCATGATAGAAAACTCTGAAAAAAACTATAAATGGAAGGATCACTCTTCAAGGAGATGAGGGTGATATGCGACAAGTCTATAGTTAAGTTTATAGTAACTGTATAAAATGGAAATTATCATCTGTATATTCAAGAATGTGAAAAGAATGACTATTTTCTCAACTCTGATTCAACAGAGCATTTGAATCTTAGTCATAATAATGAGGTAAAATATAAAGTAATGGAAGAATTCAAATTTTCTTCCCTTTCAATAGGATATTACAACTAAAAGACAGAAAATATTAGTTCAGAATATTTTTAGACATGACAACATTTTACAAAATATTAGGATAAAAGTCAATATAACAAAATTATTAGCTTTTCTTCAAATCAATGATGAATAACTTGGGAAAGACACTCCACTCGCATTTTTTTAATTATCAGAGAATAAGCATAACAAAGAGAGTAAAGGATCTATAAAAATTATGAACACTGAACCAAGCAACTGAGAAAAACAACTTGTAATAGAAATGTGTCCGAAATTCACAGATCAGAGGAATTAATATTATGAAAAAGTCCATTTGACAAAGTAATAAAAACCAAACATTCAATGGCATAAACATTGCTTTTCTATACAGAAAATGCTAAAATGCATATGTACTCACAAAAGTAAACAGACAGAGCAATCCTGAGGAAAACGACCAATGTACAAGGTATCATAATACTTTATTTAAAGTTGTACCATAGCGTTACAGCAACAAAAATAGCAAAAGACTGATAACATACTAGACATGAAACTCAATGCAATAAAGTAGAAGGAGAAAATGCAGGAGAAATGACAAAGCATCCATTTGTGAAAAGTTAAGGTCTTTAAGAAAACATTCTGGGAAAACTAGTTGTCTACTAAGAAACCTGACACTCTATCCTCAACTTCCCAATCATCCTAAGTCAAGTGATTCTAATTAAAATTATTGAGTCACACCCAAAAACAAGACATGGAAATAGGAGAAAGACTCACAGAGAAGATTCCAGGAGGAGAGAAAAGTACATGAGGAAGGGAAATAGGGACATTAAAAATTACAAAATGCATTATGTAAGTATATGAAATTATCAAAATTAAAATATGAAAAATGAGCAGTTCAAAATCCATTAATAGTCAAAATGTAAGATGTAACATTTTACACTTTTATGGTTTAACACTTGAAATGAAATTAAGAATTGACAAATGGGATTTTAAGAATGTATAACATTTACTCTTCTAGATTATAACATAATTACACATTTTTCCTCTATTTTTTCCCTTAAAACACTCACATAAACTCCTTCTTGCTGTGGGATTTTAGCAATTAAAAAATTTCTATATAGCAAATAAATGATTGACAAACTGAAAACAACAAGACATAAAACGGGAGAGAAAATTTCAGAACTATTCATTTGTCAGAACGTTAGCCAGAATACATTGAGTACTAAGAAAAATGTCAAATGAACAAATAAGCCAATCAATAAGGACCCAGGAGTTGAACAGACAAAAGGTACAGGGAACAGATAGCTAAAAAGGATATGAAAACAATTCTTAATATCTTTAGTTTCCATGGAGATGTCAATCTAAGCTTACATTTAGATTCCATCTTTTCCTGTGAGAACAGCTATCATAAAGAATATAAAAGACAACAAATATTGGAAAGGATGCAAGAGAAAAGGACTCTTAAAGTGGATTACTCTAATGGAGTTTTAATTTTCTCTAAGTAAGCCCTACAGAAATAAACGAAGTTCTGCAGAAAATGAGCTCGAACAACCATATTATTTTAGTAAGAATAATATATGCAAAATTATCAAAGATAGCAAACAATAGGTATGTTTATATACCTGCATATTGTTATTAGTTACATTTTTCACAATTGTAACCACATAACCAACAGAAATAACTTATGGAAGGATTCTTTGCTTATTGCTTTTGAAGGTTTAATCAATATTTACTGTACAAAAGTCATAACAGTGGCATACAGTGGAGGAGAAGTTTCTTTAGTTGTGAGAGAGACAGAAAATTTGAAAAGAGTGTACCAGCTATAGATCAATAATTCAAATCTTGAACCTAAGGCATAATTCAAATTCAAATAGTAATTATATAATACTGGTCCCCTATGCTTCATGGCTAAACTCATTTGTGTGTGTGTGTGTGTGTGTGTGTGTGTGTGTTGGGGGGTGGGGGGGGAGAGAGAGAGAGAGAGAGAGAGAGAGAGAGAGAGAGAGAGAGAGAGAGAGAGAGAGAGAGAGAGAGATTCCAAGATTCAGATCCACAGAGTAAAATGTCCCATTTCAACTAGGAAAAGAGACAAAAATACCTTAAAAACATCAGACCAAATCAAAATGAATACTTTACATTTTGAGTTCTAACTCTTCCAATTTTCTGTTCTGTACTGTGAGCACCTGGCATTTTGGTCTGAAGAAAACAGAGTCTGAGCAGTTTATCTATTGATTCCTGTACTTTGCAATCCACATGGCCTATATCTTGATCAAGATTCACTTATTCCTTTGACTTTCTTCAGCAGATGCTCTGATTATCACCACTTCTGACATACTGGGCTCTCCACTGTAGTTTAGGCTTCTCCCTCAAATTTATTTGCATTGTGATCTCATATATTTCCTTCAGGAAAAACAATGATGCAATACATTCGCTGACTTCCCCAGTTTTCCTTGTAAAACTGAGCAGGATTGTCCATCAGCCTGTAACTTTCTCAGTATGTATTACAACGAAACAGAATCATGATGATATCACTAAAGGCTGTTGCCAGCTCACTATTTTTTTATGGTCTCTGAGTCCAGACTTCAGTGGCCTCTTAGTATCTGGGATCTTAATTCATGAAGTATCTCCTTGAATCCTCCTAAAACTGAGAAGCTTCTGTAAAGCAAAGGACACTGCCATTAAGACAAAAAGGCAACCTACTGATTGAGAGAAGATCGTCAGCAACCCTGCATCAGACAAAGTTCTGATCTCCAAAATTATAAAGAACTCAAGAAACTAGACTTTAAAATACTAATTAACCCAACTTTAAAAAACTGGGGCACTGAACTGAACAGAGAATTCTCAACAGAAGAAGTTCAAGTGGCCCAAAGACATTTAAGGTCATGCTCAACCTCCTTAGCGATCAGGGAAATTGAAATCAAAACAACTTTAAGATACTTCTTACACCTGCCAGAATGGCTAAATTCAAAAACACAAAAGATATACTTTGATGGAGAAGATGTGGAGTAAGGTGAACACTCACCCATTGCTGGTAGGAATGCAAATTTGGGCAACCACTTTGGAAATCAGTGTGGCGATTTCTCAGGAAATTTGGGATCAACGTACCCCAGCATCCAGCAACACCACCACTCTTGGGAATATACCCAAGAGATGCCCTATCACACTACAAAAGCATTTGTTCAACTATGTTCATAGCAGCATTATTTGTAATAGCCAGAACCTGGAGACAACCTGGATGCCACTCAATGGAAAAATGCATAAAGAAAGTGTGGAATATATATGTATTAGAGTACTACTCAGCGGTAAAAAACAATGACATCGTGAATTTTGCATGCAAATGGATGGAAATAGAAAACACTATCCTGGAGTGAGGTAATCCAGACCCAAAAAGATGAATATGGTATGTACTCACTCATAAGTGGATTCTAGCCATAAATAAAGGACATTGAGCCTATAATTTGTGATCCTAGAGAAGCTAAATAAGAAGGTGAACCCAAAGAAAAACATATCGTTATCCTCCAGGATATAGGAAGTAGACAAGATTGCAAGGAAACAAATGGGAACTTGAGGGGCGGGGCGGGATGGGAATAAGGGGAGAAGGTGAGAGAGATGTGAAAAGGGGAGGATGGGGAGAGCTTGGGGTAATGGGGTGGTTGGGATGGAGGAAGGGTGGATATGGGAGCAGGGAAGTAGATATTTTAATTCAGGAAGCCATTTTAGAGTTGGCAAGAGACTCGAATCTAGAGGGGTTCCCAGGTGCCTAAGGAGATGTCCCAAGCTTGTTCCTTGGGCAGCTGAGGAGAGGGTGCCTGAATAGGCCCTATCCTATAGAAACACTGATGTATATCTTGCATATCACTATAGAACCTTCATCTGGCGATGGATGGAGATAGAGATCCACACTGGAGCACTGGACTGAGCTCCCAAGGTCCAAATGAGGAGCAGAAGGAGGGAGAACATGAGCAAAGAAGTCAGGACCACAAGGGGTGCACCCATCCACTGAGACAGTGTGCCTGATCTATTGGGAGCTCACCAAGGCCAACTGGACTGGGACTGATGGAGCATGTGATCAAACTGGACTCTCTGACTGTGGCTGACAAGGAGGGCTGACCGAGAAGCCAAGGACAATGGCACTGGGTTTTGAATCTACTGCATGTACTGGCTTTGTGGGAGCCTAGTCTTTTTGGATGCTCACCTTGCTAGACCTGGAGGGAAGGGGGAGGACCTTGGACTTCCCACAGGGCAGGGAAACCTGACTGCTCTTTGGACTGGAGAGGGACGGGAGGGGGGAGTGGAGAGAAATGGGAGGAGGGGAGAAGGTGGAAATTTTTAATAATAATAAGAAAAATCTTTCTGTTTTTCTTCTCTAGAGAAAATCATTCAAATGACTTTTGCTATAGCAAAGAATCTATTGTAAAAAAAAAGGGCAGCAAATTCCTGTGATGGTCTCGTAGCATGTTTCCTTTTGTCCTCGTGCAGTTTGTCTCCTCAAAGAACATCAATTATTAATAATATTAATATAATTAATATAGAAATATTAATTATGTAGTAATTGAGTTAACTATAGTTTTGGTTCACGTATATGATTTTTATCTCTAACCACTCTGTCTGTCACACACACCACTGACCTCTTCTTCTTCTCCATTCCCACCTAATCTCTCTTCACAACTTGTCCATCTTCTACTTTCAGGTGATTTGTTTCTGTTTTGATTGTGGTGATACAGTAAATTTCTTGAGAAAAATGAGCAAGTACTTAATGATTACACAACTGAGGACAATGACTCTTCCTATCCCAATTACCTCAATTCCTAAGCAAGGGTAGAACTTCATGAGCTCTTCTCCTTAGCAACCAGTATTGCCTTTAATTCGTCAAGGAGGTGTGGCTCTTGTTTTGACTTTTCCATTATATTAAATGATGCTGATACTATCATCATTTTGCAGAACTATACACATAATCACAGTTTTTTAGAGTTCCAGAGTATGTTGTTGTGGTGTGACAGTGTTCCTAAACACACCATCAATATCACTTCTCCCATTTCTTAGATCACTTCTGCCATGTGGCTTCTTTTTAATGATATTTCATTGGCAAATGTCAACACATTCTTTATTACAAATTTAAGCTTAATGTTTCTGATCACCTCACGTGTTACTTAAACTATTCTGTTCCTGATGTTTACTATAACTCTGGCTAAAAGCAGTAAGTGTATGTGTGTGTGTGTATGTGTGCACGTGCGCACACATGTTTGTGTGTATGTGTGTGTGTAGTGCGGATGATGGTAAAGAAGCAACAAAATACCCAAGAGCCTCTAGTTACAAAAGCATTTTCTCTAACTAGAGACTACCCTTCTAAATTCCCAGAACAATCCATTAGATGTGGATCACAAATTCACAACTCGAGCTTGAAAGGAAATATTTTGTATTAAACAGAAACAGTATTGATAATTTCTGAAACACTATTCACAACAACTATGTCACAGTCTAAGTGATTTTGTAAGATTCCGTCAGTATAATTAGTGGATAAAATAAAATCCATGTATGCACAACGGAATAGTATCCACTTATAAGAATAGATCTGAATTGTTTTATAGAAAAAATGGTGAGATTAGAGGTCATCAAGTTTTGTGAAATAAATGTGGAGCAAATGGTCTGACAATGTATGTTTACACTTCTATGTTGAATACAGATTGTGAGAAAGACATTAAAGTAAAAAAGAAACTCTGGAAACTAGAGGATATTTGAGATATGAATACAGGATGTGAGAGGATATTGAATATTATCTATGTGTGGTATACTTATGAACGAAAAGACAAAAATGAAAATAACTGCTTTTTACAGTTAAAATAGAAAACAAAGTCAATCTCAATACTGGTGAAGAATAAACATACTGGAGAACCTGAGAAGTTCTACCACCTCAGTAATTGATTTAAGAGGAGGTTATTTTTTTCTTTAGATTTACTAATTTCTATCTTTGTTATCAGTCTGTGAATCCATAGGAATGAATGTGATTTTAAAGACTTAAAAATTTCTCCATAGACAAACAAATAAAAGAGAGGTAGGCTTTTTACAGTCAGTGAAACACTCCTACATCTGCAAAGTATATTGTTTGAGTGCTGAAAGCTGGAAGTCCTAGTTCTCAATAACGTATCAAATAAGATGTTACAAGAACAAAATACTATGGAAAATGAATGTACAATATATGGTCACAAACCACTGGGGCATGTGAATGAATGGCTTTTAAACTGAGTCATCGGTAATACGCTATTTATGAGGTCTCATTAAGGCACCCTGATACACTTCTTACTTTTACTGAGACAAAGTTCACACTTGGCATTTTTTTATATAGAGATCAGTTTGTCTAAATTTCTGCCTTTGAGGGAAATTTGGTCAATTTTCTTTATTTCAGAGTTTTCAAATTTTAATAACTATTTTTTGTATTGTAATCAGTGGTTAAAGATATTTTCAGCTATTGAATTCTATCCATTGTCAAGAATGAGTAAATCAGTAAGATAAAGAAAAAAGAATAGCAGTCTATAGATGAAATTTTATAGGCCTAAATCAGGCAAATTTTAGTTATGTGGATCTTTAAGTAATACAATTTCTGTGTTTCAGTTATAGGACAACCCAAGTACTTTCCTTTCCTATGTCCTTCTCCTTGAAATTCTGGATGTTACATAATTCACTGTAGTAGTTAAATTAACAACACAGTGCAACATTTAAAAAACCCAAGGAATACTTACTACGAAAAATTAATTTCAGTCTTAGTAATAAGGTAATTAATTTTGTAAATTTGATATCTGAAACTTGTATGAAACTCTTATAACAATTATAAAACAATGTAGAGAGTTTTTCATCATAAAATAAAATTGTTTAGATCACATCATTGGCTGTCACTTTGCTTCTTCTAAATTAAAATTTTAATCCATGCAAACAAGAGACCAGTTATTAGGCCTTGTTCCAGGATTCAGCATGATGTCAATTCCTGAAATCACTATCCTTTCCCTGGAAAGGTTATTGAATGTTAAGCCAAAGCCAGATATAGTATTAGCTAGTAGACATCATTATCAATATGTTTTGATAAGTCAAACTTAGAACACCTCATTTCATTCCTTGCTTAAATATTTTCCATCTTCACTTTGAAAAAGTGTCTAATACCTTGATATTGATCAGTAGGTAGTTAATGTGTTGAGGACTGTAGAGTAAATTAAAGACCATATAACCTAGCTCATTTATTTTATAGATGGAGAAATTAAGACCCAGGCAAAAGAAACACCATATTCAAGATTGCTGGATTCAAAATACAGCATAGTTTCTCTTACTTTTAGTTGGGACCACTTTCTATTTTCTAGTTACCACTTTATGCTTATTGCTAATTCATGGCTATTTTTTACTAATAGTTATAAATGAACCAATATATTTGCAATAATTAGTCATTTGCTTCAGTGCAAAATTTGTATTTTATTCAGTTTTTCCAGGTAATGCATTTCACCTGCTGGTACTGGTCCACAAGATTAGGAAATCCTAAACTCATCATTTGTTATTTTATGATCATAGGCTACCTGTTAAGATTTTTCTTGGCACTTTCTTTTTCTTTTCTTTTCTTCCATTTATAAAGTATTTTATTATGTGTGCCAATTTACGAATGACCACTCAAGTGTACCAATAAAAGGATTCAGATATAAGGTGATTTTGTTAAATGTTCACTATGTCCTAAAGGGCCTACAACCAGAAAGAGCGAGTTCAACTGCTAGGAACAGGAAGCTAAATCAAGACAACATAAATACTGTGTCTCAACCTTTTTTTTTTTTTTGACCCATGGCTCAAAGGAAATGAAAGACTTAAGTTCACATAGCAATATCATCATAGGATGCATTCTTCTACATGAGAAACCATAACAAAATGCCATAGACAAGGTGGATTTAACAGGTATTTATGTTTTCATAGCCATAGAGTATAGAAGTTGACACTGAAAATGTTAGCTAATGCTGTTTCTGACAAGCGATAACCACTTTGCTTGAAGAAAACAACTTTCTCAGTGACCTCCATGGCTTGTGCCTAGCTGGGAAAGTGAGTATGCACAGGGGAAGAAATGAGAACTCAGTGTTTCTTTGTTTATGTGGTCATTAATCTTATCCCTTATGAGCTCATTTAACCATAACTCCTATTGTAAAATTTCTGTCTTGGAATATAATCACCATATGTGGTAGAGATCCAATCCAGTAACTTTGGAAGATGAGAAACATCAATCCAGACCACAGGCAGACAAAACTTCTCATATTAATTTGAAGAGAGTTTCTTTTCTTTGTGGATGGGAAACTTGCAGTAGAATTACACATGTACAATACTTTGTGGCTTATTTACCATTCATATGTGTTTATCCCAGGGTAGCCCTGGGAAATTATCTGTGTCTAAGCCTGAGTCCATAATTCACACACCCTGTAAATAAGGTATGTAAGATAAAAGAGAATGGAAATGGAGAATAAGCAAAACACAGTATGTACCATCTTCCACAAAACTCTTTGGTTTACATACCAACTCTGTGTTCATATTTGGTTTCACCATTAGCCTAATGGTAACATTTATACAATACAAGCTGAAAAATGTGACATATACTTGGTAGAACCTCATCCAATAAAACAGTGAACATATTTGGTTAATGACAGTTGTGTGTTTGTGTATGTAGATTGTGGTTTATACTAGAATTTTTATTTACAGAAACTTTATTGGCATACTTTATGAATATCTTGTAATATGCCATAAAATAAATGTTATAATATGAATACTGTGAAACTCTGAAGATAGATATCAAGCCTCCCATCTGTCAGATGAAATGACATATCTACTCCTCAGATTTTTTCTGAGTTTTAATATAGAGAAACTTCAAAAAAGGTATTGCATAGCTATAAATTAAAATAGTTTCATTATATGTTAAAATTTAAATTGAGAACATGTTCAGTTATTTGATTGGAACATGACCCTTGAAAGATCACATATTAATCTTAATTTTCATGGACCTATCTTTAAAATGGTTTTATAAGAGGAGTAAGAAATAATGGCATAACATTATTAGAACATTTCCTGGCATCTTTAAGTTAGTCATTATTGTTTGTGTTACCACCACTGCTGCTGGAAATGTTTCTGCTCTCAAAGAAACTTCCACTACCATTACCACTGCTGGTTCTACTGCCGTTTCTATTAATGAATTTCTCCACTTCACCAGGCACAAGGCAGGAGGTGGAGACCTAAGGATAAAGGGTACAGTGATTCTTGGCGCAGAGCAGTCATTGCTCTTTTTATTACAATGCAACCAAATTGATAAACCCTGACACTAGGCTGGCTCCTTTCTTAGGCCAACAAGTCTGAACTACAAAATCCAGATTTACAAGAGCAGAGAATTAACAACAATTAAACAGGTTTCATTTCGAACACCTCTGTGGAAATCTAAAATTGATTTCTTTTGACAGCTAGGCTGTGGTCTTGAGACAAAATGTAAGTCGTGTAGGGGAAGAAAGCAGCATTGATTTCAGAGTTTAGAGAAGTATTTGAATATAGGAGAAAATGAAGCTGAGCTTGTTTAAAATGTGCTTAGAAAGAAAAGTAGAAGACAGCTATGGGCAGAGGTCTATGCAATTCACTTTTCAATAAGAAGTGGACAGATCTGTAAATGGACATTTAGATTTGGAATGCAAAGTTACTCAGGACTGAATACATCTCCAGATTTACATTCTACATATTTAAGCTCATAATAATTTGGTTTAAGAATACAATATGTATGCAATCATCTCAGATACTAATGTCGGCTATTAAAATGATTAAATTATACAAAATATGGTTTCAACAGATTCAAGTACCAGGAATATAAAATTGCTTTTATTGGGTTGTTTATATTGAGTTGATTATTTCCATTGTGATCACTTTTTTACTTTAGTACTATCTTTGGATTTGTTTTCTTTCTTGTAAAATCATAATTGTCTTTATTCTTTTCACCATCTTATAACATATATATGTCCCTTAGGCACTGACATTCTTCCTCTTTGATACTGGCAATAATTCTCTCATGTAGACAACCCATCAACATTTCACTGTGTAACAAATGCAGACCTAGATATGTAAAGAAGCGATAAAAGCTCATTAAACCAATTATAGCAAGAACTAAATTTCCTAAGCATTAAATACAGGCATCTTGACTTCAGAGCTGGCAAGCACTCAAACGTCTATGCATGTATATATCAGCTAATTGATGTAAAAACAAATTCCCTAAAGTCTTTACTTGGGAATCATTGCCTTTAAGTGTCTACTCTTAATTTTATCATCAGGATTTTTAAGTGGAGAATTGAATATTATTATCATTAAAGTTCTATTAATCTACTAAATCGTATGCAAAAGACTAAGAAAAGATGCTGACAATCTAAAACCTGGGTTAATTCTTGCACAGAAATTTATAGATCACTATCCATATGCTGAATGCTAATCTTGATGAGAAAAAAAATAATGAAAAGGCAGACAGCATTCATGTTACTATGGAACTTAAAATCTAGTGGGAGAAAACAAGAAAACTAACAGGAGACTGAAATTATTTTTTTCTCTGTAACTGTCCAGACAGTAAATATTTTATTCTTTGAGAGAGATATGGTCTCTCTTGCAATTATTCAACTCTACCATCATGATGTTAAAGTACTCATAGATAATATTTAAATAAATAACTGTGCTACAGTGAAACTTATTTCTAAAAACAGGTGGTTGGCCAGATTTAGCTTAGGGACTATCATTTGCTTACTCTTGAATTAACATATAAATGAATGCAAACTAAGACAATATTAGTGGTAAGAACTAAGTAAATAATTAATACAGGTAATCTAGCACTGAGTTAGTAATGGATTCTTTGCTTTGTAGTGACGGGATGGACCCCTTAGAAAAAGGACACCAGTTGAAATTTTAATGAAACAAGAAAGACAGACAAGAAAATACAAAGAAATAACACATAGAGAAAGTGCAAAGAATTTTCAGAAGAAAGTCTTAGGACCTGTCAAGGAAAAAATATTTAAACAAACATTGGTTGCATATGTGTTGAAAGAATTTATAAGGAGGGTTAGTAAGAATTAATTTCATTACAAATAAAAATGAGAATCACAGGAAGGTAATAGACAATCTGTGATTACATGTTTTGCATCAAAAAATCACTGTTGGGGGTTCTAGGAAGACAGTTATGTTGACATACTTTTTACTATTTTATAATATCTACCTAACAGAGAAACTAGATATCAAAACAATAGTAACAACAATAAAAAAATTAAGCTTAGTTACATATATAGTAAGACAAGATGATAAGGTATTCAGAGACACTACAGACTATAAGTAAGTCATGAGCTTCCATAAGAGATAACATCAATATTTATGCTACAGAAAACATGGGAGCAATAAAAAATCAAAACAATAAAACTCAAAAAAATATTCATTAAAAACATAGGTCAATTTGAGAAATGTAGAAATTGTGATTTGAGCAAGATAAAAGCAAGTACTAAGATAGGGACTGGAAGTTTGAGAAAACAATAATGCACACTAAAGCAGGACCTCTGGGTGAGAATGTAAGCTTGAGACAGTAATGCACACCAAACTAGGACCTACAGGTGGGAATGGAAGCTTGAGACAGGATATACACCAAACCAGAACCTCTGACAGGGCATTTCAAAAAAATTGTAAGAACAATGACTATATAGATGTAGGAAAGACAATTTTAGGTTAATGTCAGAGTTGGAAATAAAATACAATTTCCCAAAGCAAACCATCACACTTTTTGACAATATAAAATTATAACAGCAAAAGAGATCAGATCAGGAATAAACACTGTTCTAATCTCATATATATTGAAAAGTTCAAGAAAAGAAAAAGCACACAAGTAAGGGCCTGGCAAAGGATTCTGCTTAAATCATACAAACAAAATGATGAGAACAAATAAAATAACAAATTTTAGTACTCATTTAAATAAAGGAAGTATCTCAAAAAAGCACATTCACAGGGAAGAGTGATAAATCTGAATTATTTTATTAACAAGGAGATAAAAGAGACATATAAATGAAATAAGGGCAAATAACAATTTAGAATTAACAAAAAGCACAAAAATTAGTACATAGAATTGAGATGTTATTAAGATAAAAGAAGGAATTTAATAATTGTCTTAAGTAGAAGAAATATAAAATAGATTGACAAATTTTTGAAAGATATACATGAGGATAAAGAAGAAAAAAATTAACAATATTAAGAAAATTTTGTGACAGATGCTGTAGATATAAGTAGGTGAAATATTAAATATTAAAGTGAATAAGGAGAAAGCATCTTTGGAGTATCATGAATAAAGAAAGTGATAATTCAACAGACCTTCCTTGAAATTAAAAACACATTGAAATATATAATACACATGAGAGAGTATCAGATCAGAAAGATCACACCATAGAAAACCACTCTTTGATACAATTGTTAGACTTTATATAAGAAAAAACATTTGAACAACTACCAATTAGGAAAATTATTATGGAAACCTTCATTAACTGTTTCTATTACAAAATAACATCAAGTAACATGCTTAATTTTCAAAGACTAATAAAATATGCTAAGAATTCTCATGTAGTTAAATAGTTCTGAAAATACAGAATACATCTGTTAGCAAAGATAAGAGATGGAATTATAGAAACAGAAATCATGAGAAAATAATCAGGAACCACAAAAGCAAGCATGAACAGCAGAATACAAGAGATGGAAGAGAGACTCTTAAGCACTGAAGAAACAGTAGAGGAAATAAACTCATCAGTTAAGAAAACATAAAATCTAACAAAAGCTTAACCCAAATTATCCAGGAAATATGGGACACTATAAAAAGGCCAAATCTAAGAATAATAGGTATAGAAGAAGGAGAAGTTCATCTCAAATGCATAGAAAATATATTTAACAAAATCATAGAAGAAAACTTCCAACCTAAGAAAAGATATGCCTATGAAGATACAAGAAGCTTACAGAACACCAAATAGACTGGATACAAATAAAAAGTCCTCTTGCTACATAATAATCAAAATATTAAACATACAGAGTAAAGAAAGAATATTAAGAGCTGCAAAGAAAAAAGGCCAAGTAACATATAAAAGTAGACCTATTGGAATTACTCCTGATTTCTCCTTGTAGACAATGAAAATCAGAAAGTCAAAAAAAAAAATCAGAAAGTCGTTGTCAAGCATTATACAGATATTAAGAGACCACAGATGCCATCCCAGACTACTATACACAGCAAAACTTGAAATCCCCGTAGGAGGAAAAAAGAAGATATTCCATGACAAAGTCAGATTTAACCAATACCTAGCAATAATCCCAGCCCTACACAAAATACTAGAAGGAAAACTCTAACCCAAGGAAATTGGCTACACCAACAAAAACACAGGAAATTGATGGTCTCATAGCAGCATATGCAAAGGAAGCGAAAAACACACAAATTAATATCACCAACAATGTAAATTAAATTAACAGGTGATAACAATCACTGGTCATTAATATCCCTTATGTAAATGGACTCAAATCACCTATAAAAAGGCACAGGAAAACAGATTGAATACAAAAACAGAATCCATCCTACTTCTGCATACAAGAAACACATCTCATCCTCCTGGATATTGGAAGGAGACAAGATTGCCAGGTAAAAATTGGAAACTTGAGGGTGGGGTGGGGTGGGGGTAAGGGGAGATGGGGAGAAAAAAGTGAGAAGGGGAGGATGGGGAGAGCTTGGGGGAGTGGGACAAGTGGGATAGAGGAAGGGTGGATATGGGTGCAGGGAAGAATATATCTTAATTTAGGGAGCCATTTTAGGGTTGGCAAGAGACTTGGTTCTAGAGCTGTTCCCAGGTGTCGTTGGAGATGTCCCCAGCTATTTCTTTGGGCAGCTGAGAAGAGGGCGCCTGAAATGGCCTTATCCTATCGCCATCCTGATGAATATCTTGCATATCACCATAGACCCTTCATCTGGCGATGGATGAAGCTAGACACAGAGACCCACATTGGAGCACTGGACTGAGCTCCCAAGGTCCAAATGAGGAGCAGAAGGAGGGAGAACATGAGCAAGGAAGTCAGGACCACGAGGGTTGCGCCCACCCACTGAGATGGTGAAGCAGATCTAATGGGTGCTCACCAAGGCCAGCTGGACTGGAACTGATGGAGCATGTGATCAAACCGGACTCTCTGACTGTGGCTGACAAGGAGGGCTGAGAAGCCAAGGACAATGGCACTGGGTTTTGATTCTACTGCATGTACTGGCTTTGTGGGAGCCTAGTCTCTTTGGATGCTCACCTTGCTATACCTGGATGGATGGGGGAGGACCTTGGACTTCCCACGGGGCAGGGAACCCTGACTGCTCTTTGGACTGGAGAGGGAGGGCGAGGGTATGAGGGGAGGGGGAAGAAGTGGGAGGAGGGGAAAAGGTGGAAATTTATTTTATAAATAAATAGATGGGGAAAAGACACATCTCAACCTCAAAGATAGACATTTCTCCGAGTAAAGGGTTTGGAAAAAATATACCAATCAAGTGGACCTAAGAAAGAAGTAGGTTTATCTATTCTAATATCTAACAAAATAGACTTCAAGCTAAAATCAATCGAAAGAGACAAAGAAGTTCATTTTATATTAGTCACAGGAAAAATTCATTAAAAGGAAATTTTAATACTGAACATATATGCCCCAAATAAGGGAACACTCATATGTAAAAGATATACTTCTAAAGCTTAAATCATATATTAACCACACACACTAATATTGAGGTTTATCAACACTCCTCTCTCAACACTGGATAGCTCAGTCAGACAAAAAAAATGAACAGAGAAATAAGAGTACTAACAGATGTTATTACTCAAATGGATTTAACAGATATCTATAGAATATTCCATCCAACATAAAAAGATATAACTTCTTCTGAACACCTCATGGAACCTTCTCAAAAAGTGATCACATACTCAGTAACACAATATCCCTCAACAAATACAAAAAAAAATGAAACAACACAATGTACCTTATCAGATCACCATGGTTTAAAACTAGAAGTCAACAGCAATACTAATCCAGAAAACTCACAAACACATGGAAATTAAAAAATGCTCACTTGAATCATCAATGGTTCAAGGAAGAAAGACTTCCACAAATTCAGTGAAAATGACCACACATCATAACCAGATTTATGGGACACAATGAAAGCAGTGTTAAGAGAAAAGTTCATACCAATAAATGCCTACATAAGGAAGATGGAAAAATCACACACTAGTGAATTAACAGAACATTTGAGAACTTTAGAACAAAAAGAAGCAAACTCACCCAGGAGAACTAGGCAGTAGGAAATAATCAAAGTGGGAGCTGAAATCAACAAAATAGAAACAAAGAAAAAATACAAAAAAAAAACAATGAGACAAAGATTTGGTTCTTCTAGAAAATCAACAAAATAGACAAACCTTTATCCAAACTATGCAAAAGCCAGAGAGATAATATCCAAATTAACAAAATCAGAAATGAAGAGGGAGACATCACAACACACAAGAGGAAAATACAGAGAATCATCAGGTCATATTTAGAAAATCTGTACTCCACAAAATTGGAAAACAAAGAAAATGGACAACTTTCTGGATAAATATCACTTACCAAAATTAAATCAAGACCAGATAAGCAAATTAAACAGACCTATAACTAGTGAAGAAATAGAAACAGTCATCAAAATCTCCCAACAAAAAAGCTCAAGGCCAGATGGTTTCCGCTCAGAATTCTACAAGACTTTCACAGAAGAACTAATACTAATATTCCTCAAATTATTCCACACAATAGAAACAGAAGGAACATTGCCAAACTCTTTTTTATGAGGCTACAATTACCCTGATACCCAAACTAGAGAAATGCATTACTATGAAAGAGAAATACAGACCAATCTCACTAATGAACTTTGTTGCAAATATACTAAATAAAATACTGGCAAATCGAATAACAGAAAACATCAGAACCATCATCCACCAAGATCAAGTTGGCTTCATCCCCGAGATGCAGGGATGGTTCAACATATAAAAATCTGTCAACATAATCAACTCTATAAACAAGCTGAAAAATATAACCACATGATCATCTCATTAGATGCCCAAAAAAGTTTTTGAAAATATATAACATCCCTTCATGATAAAGGTCTTGGAGAGAGCAAGGATACAAGGAACATACCTAAACATAATAAACGCCATATACAGCAATATAGTTCTTGTGGCCATAGCTAAAGCAATAAGATAACAAAAGGATATCAACGGGATACAAATTGGAAAAAAGAAGTCAAAGCCTCACTGTTTTCTGATGATTTGATAGTTTACATAAGCAATCCCCAAAATTCTACCAAGAAACTTCGACAACTCATAAACACTTTCAGTAGTGTAACAGGATATAAGATTAACTCAACAAAGAATCCGAAGCCCTCCTGTACACAAATGATAAAAGGACTGGGGAAGAAATCAGAGAATCAACACCCTTTACAATAGACACAAATTGCAGAAAATATCTAACCAAACACGTGGAAGACTTGTATGACAAAAACTTTAAATCTTTGAAGAAAGAATTTGATAAAGACACCAGAAAGTCGAAGACCTCTCATGCTCTTGGGTAGACAGAATTAGCAGAGTAAAAATGGCAATTCTTCTTTTGGGGGGGTCGACACGTTTTATTTATTTTTATTTTTTATTACTTTATAAATAATACCATTCAAAATTTCCACTTCCTCTCCTCCCACTTCCCTCCAGCTCCCCCACTCACTCTCCCCCCACCCCCTCCAGTCCTAAGAGAGGGCAGGGTATCCTGTCCTCTGCGGAGTCCAAGGCCCTCCCCCCTCCATCGAGGCTTAGGAAGATATACATCTAAATAGACGAGGATCCCAAAAAGCCAGTACATGCAGTAGAGACAAATCCCAGTGCCATTATCATTGGCTTCTCAGTCTACCCCAATTGTCAGCCAAAATCAGAGGGACCAGCTTGAACCCATGCTTGTCCAGTCCCAGTCCAGCTGGATTTGGTGAGCTCCCATTAGATTAGGTACACTGTCTCAGTGAGTGGACCAACCCTTCACAGTCCTGACTTTCTTGTTCATATTCTCCCTCCTTCTGCTTTTCAACTGGATCTTGGAAGCTCAGTCTAGTGCTCCAATATGAGTCTCTGACTCTGTCTCCATCTGTCGCCAGACGAAGGTTCTATGGTGATATTCAAGATAGTCATCAGTCTGACTATGGGACAAGGCCAGTTCAGGCACCCTCTCCTCTGCTATCCATGGTCCTAGCTGGGGACATCCCCATGGACACCTGGGAACCCCTCTAGAGCCAAGCCTCTTGCCACCCTCTAAAAGGCTCCCTTTAATTAAGATACCATCTTCCCTGCTCCCATAACTGTCCTTCCACCATCTCAACCATCCCACTCCCCCAAACCTTCCTTCTTCCTTCTCTCTCCCCATCTCACCTTTTTCTCACCCTACTCCCACCCCTATGCTCCCAACCTACCTCAGGATCCAGCAATACCACTTTTGGGAATATACCCAAGAAATGCCATATCATACTACAAAAACATTTGTTCAACTATGTTCATAGCAGCTAGAATCTGGAAACAACTTAGATGCCCCTCAATGGAAGAATGGATAAAGAAAGTGTGAGTACTACTCAGTGATAAAAACAATGACATCTTGAATTTTGCATGCAAATGTTTGGAAATAGAAAATACGATTCTGAGTGAGATAACCCAGACCCAAAAATATGAATATGGTATGTACTCACTCATTAGTGGATTCTAGCCATAAACAAAGGATATTGAGCCTGAAGTTTGTGATCCTATAGAAGCTAAGTAATAATGTGAACTAAAAGAAAAACATATATAGATCCTCCTGGAAATTGGAAGTAGACAGGATTGCCAAGCAATCTTATCAAAAGCAATCTACAGATTCAACACAATGCCCACCAAAATCCCAGAAAAATTATTCACAGACCTCAAAAGAATGGTACTCAAGATAGCCAAAACAATCCTTTACAATACAAGAACTTCTGGAGGCATCACCATCCCTGACTTTAAGCTCTAATACAGAACTATAATACTGAAAACACCTTGGTATTGGCATAAGAACAGACAGGAGGACCAATGGAACTGAGTAGAAGACCTGGATATTAGTTCACACATCTTTGAACACTTGACTTTTTATAAGGAAGCAAAAATTATCAAATGGAATAAAGAAAACTTATTTAATAAGCAGTGCTGGCATAACTTAATATCAACATGTACAAAAATGAAAATAGACCTATATCTATCACCATGCACAAAACTCAAGTCCAAATGGATCAAAGACCTCAACATTAAGCCAGCCACACTGAACCTTATTGAAGAGAAAGTGGGAAATACACTTGAATGCATTGGCACTGGAGACCACTTCCTAACTATAACCATAGCATCACAAACACTGAATCAATTAATAAATGGGACCTCCTGAAACTAAAGAGCTTCTTTAAAGCAAAGGACATGGTCAACAAGGCAAAATGACAGCCTACAGAATGGGAAAAGATCTTCACTAACCCCACATCAGACAGAGATTTGATCTTCAAAATATACAAAGAACTCAAGAAATTGGTTACCAAAATAACACATAATCCAATAAAAAATGGAGTATATATCTAAAAAGAGAACTCTCAACAGAAGAATCTAAAATGGTTAAAAGACATTTGAGGAACTGTTCAATATCCTTAGCCATCAGAGAAATTCAAATAAAAACAACTCTGAGATTCCGTCTTTCACCTATAAGAATGTCTATGATCAAAAACACTGATGACAACTTATGCTGGAGAGGTTATGGGGAAAAGGGAACACTCTGCATTGCTGGTAGGAGTACAAGCTGGTACAACCCCTTTGGATGTCAGTGTGGTGATTTCTCAGAAAATTCGGAAATAACCTTCTTCAAGACCCAGTAGTACCACTTTTGGGTATATATCCAAAGGATGCTCAATCGTGCCACAAGGATGTTCATTGCAGATTTGTTTGTTATAGCCAGAACCTGGAAACAACCTAAATATCCCTCGACCAAAGAATGGATAAGGAAAATGTGGTATATTTACAAAATGGAGTAGAACACAGCAGAAAAAAAATAACTACATCTTGAATTTTGCAGGAAAATGGATGGAGCTAGAAAACATTACTTTGAGTTATGTAACCCAGACACAGAAAGGCAATTATCACATGTATTCACTCATAGGTGGTTTTTAAACATAAAGCAAAGAAATCAAGCCAACAAACCACAATCCCAGAGAATTTAGACAGCAATGAGGACATTAAGAAGACTTACATAGATCTAATCTACATGGGAAGTAGAAAAAGATCTCCTGAGTAAATTGAGAGCATTCGAACCTTGGGGAAAGGTTTATGGGGGGGAAGGGAGTCAGGGAGGCAAGCAGAGAGAATTGTAGAGCTCAATAAAAATCAATTTAAAAAGGATAAAAAAAAGAATAGTTAACGGTGATGGGCAGCTTCCCAAACCCTTTTTTTCGACGTTTTAAATATGTAGGAGGAGGAAGCAACAGTAATATATAATGTATATGTATATATTTGTATGTATATACATACTAAATAAAAATACTTTGATAACTTACATCATGATATTTTTAATTGAAAACAAATGTGAAACATTATCAAGATGAAATGTAGAAAACTTACTTATTGGCCGGGCGGTGGTGGCGCACGCCTTTAATCCCAGCACTTGGGAGGCAGAGGCAGGCGGATCTCTGTGAGTTCGAGACCAGCCTGGTCTACAAGAGCTAGTTCCAGGACAGGCTCCAAAACCACAGAGAAACTCTGTCTCGAAAAACCAAAAAAAAAAAAAAAAAAAAAAAAAAACTTACTTATTTTAAGAAGGAACGATAACCTTAGGTCTCTGAATTTGAATTGTAAGAATCCAAAGGATACTTTTCTCTCCAGAGATGCTTATATTTATTATTTTATATGCTGTTACCTATATTTACATCTCTTAGTTATTTCAAAAGAAGGAACATAATGAACTAGTAATCCATTACACAGCAGTCTTTTTTTTTTTTTCTGGCCACAAACTAGCTCCCAAATCATGACTTGTAGATTTAGTATTAATTATGAATGCTCAGTCTTATTTTATGCTTTTCCCACTAGCGTTTATAACTGAAATTAACCAGTTTCTCTTCATCTACATTTTGCCTCATGTCTTTAATTAATTCAATAGGTCCTACTTGGTGTCTTTTTGGCTGCTACTTGCCTGTCTGACTAAACCCACTCACTCATCCTCCTCTTTTTCTCCTTTCTTCTCTCCTTTTCTCTGAAGCCTAGTTTCACTCCTATTTATTCTCTCTGCCCTCAAGCCCCACTTATTGCTGCAGGAAGCTAATTATGCTCCTTCAGCCAATAGCCTTTAAGATACCAGCCCACTGGGGCATGGTCTCTTTTGTTTTAAAAAGCAGCAGTAGCCATGTGCTCACTCTCTTGTTTCCAGCTCCCCTTCCAGCTACTAGACTCCTTTCCTCATCACATGGAAGGCTGTTGTCTGGGACAGTTATCATTTGTTTTTTTCTTTAAATAAATAACCATTTTATTAATCATAATCCAAACTGGTGTGGGATTGTTTGTGGCTTATGCCTTCCACTTATCTCTCTACTACCTAGTCATTGTCCACTCAGATTTTACTAAAATAATCAGGTGCTTTAAGCAGACAAAGCAACACATCTTCATGCGATTAGACAAAACCAGTATAAACAAAACTAGTATAAACAAATATAACATATATTTACATAGGCAAAATAATATTCTACAACATTTCCCTTTTTGTATAAATAAAAGATAAAGGTTTTAATTTTAACAGTAAAACTATATATAATAAGAACAGTTGTCAAGTAAGAATTGCATGTACAATATCCATTTCAATTGTATATGGCATGTTCAGAGAAAATACTCTATTATTTATCCCATAAAGTTAGTGCAAATTTAAAATATGCTGTCTTCTCATCCATTTAAATTGGCCAGGAGCTACAGTATACATGAGCTACTTCTAGGTAAATGGTGACTGGACATTGCTCCACCTTCTATAATAACTAAAGAAAATTATAAGTATAATTATCTAGTCTTCAAATCCATCAAATTCCCAGAAGTATATAATATTACCTGAGTAAAAAAAAAAGTACAGTGCAAGCTACTTTCAAAACTGTGGAAATGGCAGAGACATCCAGCTGCCTGGACAGTCAAACAATGTTCTCTGCAACACTGGGGCATCTGTCTTTGGTCCACAGGCCTAGACTATCTGGGAGACTTTTCTATGAATTTGGAAATTAGAAGGAAAATACCACCTTGTCTTGGTAAAGATTGGCAGTTTTTATCCCTCTGTTTTGCTTCTATCATTTGCAGAGCATACATACCATAGGCAGTCAAGGCAAGTGCAGTTTGTGGTCATATTGAAAGTACAGTAAATTCCATAAGATTGTTACTTTATGCCGATTATCCTATTATTTTTTTCTTTTATTTTTGAGACAGGATCTGACTGTGTAACACTGGAGCCTTTCCTCTAACTTTCTGTACACATCAGGCCTGCCATGAAATCCACCTTCATCTGTCTGACAATTGCTGGGATTTAAGGCGTGTGCCACTACCACACAGCTGCTCATTGGCTTATTTTTTTCTTTTTTGTTCATGAAATAGATTGGTGCTGTCAAGAACAGACCAGTCTCACTGTCATGAAAAGCCCTATGATATTAAACATCTTAAATATCATGCTCTGTTGGTCTCTAATGTGCTTAATGATCATCTATCTCTCTATATCTGTTTAACCTTCAAAACATACCTAATAGGACTATAAGTTTATTATAAATGAATAACTCCTAACCTGTATTTCTTAATTATACATTGCATTTTAAAATGATCTGCATAGGTGCAATATCCCAAACCAAAGTAGAAAAATACATACAGTCTAAGAAAAACAACTTTACATTTGTATCAATATACATAATCTATAGCAAATGAAATGACTTTAAGTTAATAGTTGTTTTTTATCCTATATTCCTATATCCCTAATAAATGATGTCAAACATCCATCCCCCACCAAATGACCAAAAACCATCCTCTGCACCTCTTAGAAAAGTGGGTGTTATGCTCCTTGTCTGATGGAAAACACATCCCCATGGAATTATTTGCAACATTTGTTATTCAGTCTCAGACTATTCCCATTAAAAGGATGAATATATACATGACTGAACTTATCATTTTTCATGGCTTATATCTTTATGTCTGTCACCACGATGGTCAGGAGATCTCCCCTGAACAAATGTGATCACCACCTTGAAGAAATCTATAGCCTTTAGTTTATTTTGGAATAAAAAGCATAAACTCTTCAGCAACCAAGTAAATTTCCTGACTTCTAACTTAGAAATCTCTAAAATATGTAGGTTTCTTTCATTTAACAGTTCTTTTTACAATACCATGTCTCTTAGCAACTATTGTACCCTCATCATTATACAAAATTAAAAGTCAATACAACACTGTACAGGATCCAGACTCCCTGTATGTTATGCATCTTTATGTGGCTTTTCCCATTTATATTACTTTACTGTCTCTTTAAAGATTTTTTTTGTATTATTTTAAAACTATTTTCCTCTGACTGCTTATTTACAGTTTCTTTTCTTTGTTAAGTGCCTTTGCACATTTTTTTAATGCACTGTAACCTGTGGAGAGGTTTTTTGATTCATTTTGTTTTGTATTTCCTTTTTAGACCTACTTTAAAAGTGCCTGTAGCTGTGCCCTTGCAGTATTCTCTGACGCATGAGTCAAACCTTAAGCTCACCATGTGGCTATACACGGGCATCTGGCTATGTCCCTCTCAGGTTCCTGAAAACCAAGTATTAGACCAATTAAACATTGAACCGGATGTCTAGTTGCATTTATTCATCCCAGCTCTAGAAAACGGATGCATGTACTGAGGCAGGTAATTTTACTTAGCCTTCTGTTTCTACCTAACATGCTGGCTAGTCAAGTACCCACTGTACAGCACAACCTGTTGAAGGAGATGTATCTGTTTTGCCGCTGCTGTTGTTGTTTTCATCTTCTTCAAGCCGTAAGTGGAAATCAGGGCTCCACACTGGAAAATCAAATGTAGCAATTTTTCTTTGAACCATCAAGCAGCTCCCAAATCATGCCAAATAGATTATTAGTTATGAATATCTTATCTTATGTTTGCCCTACTATGTAGTAAGAGATCACTTGTTTGTTTACCGCCTCCCCAGACCTCCAAAATAATTGTTCAGATACTGTATTAATGCACAAGTGGCCTCCTACAACACCACTGCTTTTTATGTTGTAAATAATGGTCTTCTCCTCATCTATGGTCTACCTTATTTTTTTTTTTAAACTTTCTTTCCTTCTGTATGTCCTACTCCATGTCTCATTGTCTAGCAGCTGCCTGGCTGGTTAGCCCTGAGCATGTCCCTCTCTTTTGCCTTCCTTCTCTGTCAAGCCTAGACTCCTTTTCCCACTTATTCTTTCTGGGCACCAGCCCTGTTTATCCCTCTACTTCCTAGCTATTGGCTGTTCAGCTTTTTATTAGACAAGTCAGGTGCCTAGGCAGGCAAAGCAGCACATCTTTACATCGTTAAACAAATGCAGCACAAATAGAGTTAACATGTCTTTACGTCCATGAACAAACACAGCATAGACAAATATAACACACCTTGACATAGTTAAAGTTATTCTCTACAATACCAATACTGATGAACATGGACAATGAACAGATTTTAGTCTGGAAACTCCATTTTCAAAAGGAGAAAGAAGAGAAATGAGGGAAGAGGAGTTGCAGGTGAAATGGGGAAAGAAGACAATTGAGAGGAGAAGCATAAGAAGAGGGAAAAACAGGGAAAAGATTCAAGAAGAAAGAGGAGGAGTCGAGGAGCAGAAAAAATCTTCTTGTATGAACTCTGAAATGTAGAGATTTGAGAATATCTGAAATGACTTTTGATTGTGATGTCATAGAAGAGAGGAATGCTTCAGATAGAGAATTTACTGGTCAAGGTTGAGAAAATTGAATTTCACAATAATTGTCAACTGAAATCTATCAAATGTGTTTAAGTCCATGAATTCCTGATGTTACTTAAGGCAAACAAAAACAAAAGGAGAAATCAAAAATGAATTGATCATATGTAAAAGATAAGAGATGGAGACAAATATTCATCTCTAAATCCAGCACTTATAGATAAAAAATTAAATATTTATTCTGACATTTTTTTTTACATTCTCATTTGGAATGTACCACTAGTTAGTAGAGCAGTAGATGGAAGTGAATATCTTTTAAGAAACCATTCTATCTAAATTAAAAATAGAAATAATCTGAATATCAGTGTTTATCAGGTAAACGTATGTGTGAACTCAGGCACTAAATTCCAAAATGTAAGAACATCTCAAACAAAAAGCACATTAACATTCAGGGTATCACAGTGAAAATACCCAGCAACTCCTAAGCTCTTTCTAGGGACTGGATATGAGGGTAATTATGGTTCTCGGCTAGTCTTGCTGCCAATTTTCAGGTCCAAGACAGGTATTTATTTGCATATGACCATGAAATCAATGAAAGCCAGAAGCAATCGAATCCATGGACTGTTCAATGGATACACTATAAGGAAAACAGGTCCAAGCTGGGGGTAATTGGGTGATTGTAAATTCAACAATAATTAATATACATGCTTCAAAATGTAACCATGATAAAAAAAAAACTAGTGGCGAAGTATTTTTAAACCTTTATGGAGGGATTACCATAAGAGTATTGGTGGTACTTACCTTTGGGTAAAGTGAAAAATTAGACATTAGAAACAGTCAAGCCTCCCAGGGGGTGAGAAAATTCTATTTGTCCCTGCTAGTGGATTCAATACTGCTTTCCTAACCATGACTCATTACATTTAGATATTGTAATTGTTATCTATTTTGTTTAACAATAAAAATTTAAAACATACTATTTAGCATTTAGAATGTGATCACTTTAAAGGCCAGTCAGGGCAAAGACAGGGAATTACGTTAAGGGAATTTCTGTGATCTCTGCAGCATGGTGGCAAAGGCCAGTAGGATTTATTTCTCTTCCGAGAAAAATCAGCTTTGTTCAGAGAGAAATCAATTGGGCTGCATTTGTGCTACTTGTTGAAGAACACTCAAACCAGTGAAAATGATGTGAAGACTGCTGTACCATTAAAAGCATACCACCTTCTCACATGCTCAGACATCACATCAATCCACTGCATTGGGTTTTACACATAAAACATCTATTTTTATTTAAATAAGCACATTCAAAAAAAGTTCTTTGGTAGCTACCCGATTTCCTATCTTTGCACTACCTACTTGGAACATTTGAGAAGTTGTATTAAGCAATCTATTTTTTATACTCAACATTACTTAGATTAGTTTCTGGTAGAAACATTCTGGTTTACATGGAAGAAACAAAAAAGTTAGACCAGTTGTTGTCTTCTGGGTATTCCATAAATGTATCTATATAGTTCTGTGAATGGTTCTTCCTACAACTGGCTTAGTCTTGTATACTTAGATTTCTCCTGCTACTGGTTCTGGATTTCTCGAACAAAAAGCTGTTAAAAAAAAAAAAAGCTGTTATCAAAGTACTCAATGAGTTGATTTATAATAAAATGCAATAGATGTTTAATTATACCCCAAACAATATCTGCAGATCAACTACATTAATTATTTGCATATAAACTTTTTATTAATTCTTTCTGGAATTGGATATATATATAGTTTTAACTTTTTTTAATTGAGTTTTTTATTTATTTGAAAAAACTTCCACCTCCTCCCTGACTCCCATTTCCCTCCCTCTTTTTCCACTTCTCTCCCCCTCCCCCCACTCCATTCCCCCTCCCTCTGGAGTCTGAAAAGCAGTCCGATTCCCTGGCCTATGGGAAGTCCAAGGTCCTCCCCACTCCATCCAGGTCCAGGAGGGTGAGCATCCAAACAGGCTAGGCTCCCACAAAAACTTTGAAAATTTCATGTATTTATTTAGAAAGCTTTACTCTTTCTTTTTTCTCATCTCCCTCTCTCTGACAGAAACAGGGCTTTTGAACAAGTTTTGCTCTTACATTCTTACTTTGGGTGTGGTTCACTGAGATTAATTAGCGTTTCTAGCCATAATGTTGATTGGAAGCTATTTCGTGGAATATGGGTAACTTACCAAAGCCAGCAACAATGAAGAAAATCACATCCTTTCCTTAACAACCACTAACTGCTTACTCTAGAGAGCAGAAGGGATTGACATTCATAGACATTTTGGGAGGGAGCTGTGATGGCTGAGGTTGAAGCATCGTCTTCAGCTTGGAACTCTATCAGTTTTGCTGCATGGTTCTCTTGCTGGATAGCTTTGTAAGTTTGGAAAATGCCTCAGCACTACCAAACTGTCATTTCCATATTTAAAAATGGATATGAAGCAAGAGAGTTAACTGGAAGAGCAAAAATTACAGACCTTGTAGTCTGTGGCTTTGTGCACTTAAGCCACATAAAAGTCCCTCAGTAATATCCAACACCTCTCTTCAAGATTTTATTTCTTCTACTTTAGAATCCCAGTTGTCTTTTATTGGATCCTGAGCTCATATGCATCGCATCTTGCTAAGTGCCTTTGATCTGAATAGTCACTTTTGGCACCGAGATTGGCATTTGCCATTATTATCTGTGTGAACATTGCAATGATGCCAATGTGACCTTAGTGGCTTCCATAATAATCCCTTTTCCTGACACAGTAACCTGTTGTCAGGTACTGCCCATGAAGACACTGATTCCTTGTACCCTCAGAGTCTCATTAAAAATGCACCAAATTAAACTCAACTGCAAGGAAAACAATTAGTTCTCTCTTTTGTCTCTCCATTCAAATCTAAATTGCAGAGCAGCCAGGTGTCATGTTCAACAAATCTCCATCACTTGATGGCAACAGGAAGAAATGGAGTTGGAAAGGCTCCAGAGTTTTCCCTTGGATGATTGTTCTCTCTTTCATTCTTTGTAGTTATTCAGTCATGAAGCGCCTATTTGCATATTTCCTTTTCAACATTTTCTGCCATCTTTCTTTTGTTTTTTCAAGTTAATAAACATTGTCATCCAACTCTTTGTCAACACTTAGTCGTACCTGGAGGCTGTAACAGCTGTCAGTGAAATACCAAACTTTTCTTATTAATTATTTCTCTTAATTTGTTATATTATAATATAATTACATGTTTTTCCCTTTCCCTTTTCTTCCCCAAACCTTTCCATATACCATTTCTTTCTCTTTTTCATATTCATGGTCTCTTTTTACCAGATGGTCAGCCCTGAAAATATGCATTTCAGTAACATTACACAGACTGAGCAGGCTGTATTTATGAAATGTCACACCTTTTAGTCTCACTATAATTCACAAGACATCAGGATCAAACTCAGACACCAGTTTTTCCTGGTACTGTCATTATACATGTGAACTCAAAGGAAGAAATATTTCTGTGATACTGTTTACCCAAACACACAGATACTCAGTTTAGAATTATCTATAGCAAATTAGTCATCTTGTGTAAAGTATCAAGGCATCAGAATCTAAAACTCACTGGAGACAAACCTCTGCATATGTCTGTGAGAGCGTTTCTAGACTGGGTTAGTTGTGGGGGACCGATCCATAGAACATATGGATATTTCTATTCTGTGGATCAGAGGCCTGAAACCAATTAAAACTTAGTAGATAAAAAGCAAAGTAACTTGGCACTTATATCCAATACTCTCTACCTCCCATCTGAGCACAAGGAGACAACTAGCCTCAGGTTACTATTACTATGCTTCCCCATAATTCCTTTGAACTTTACAGCAAATTGTCACCTTCCAACCTTAAGTTTCTTTATGGCAGGAAATTGGTCATGGAAACTAACAAATACAGACCTTATAGTAATTTCTACATTGAGGGACCTGTTGCACACCTTCATAATGTGCAGGGGAAAAAAAAGTCATTACTCTGCTTCTTTTTCATCTTGAACTCCTAAATCAACACAAGCTTTTCTGTCCCCAATACCTAAAGTACGATTGTGTCCTATATAAATCTGGAAATAATGCTTAGTAGTTCAAGATTAAACCAACATAAACAAACCCAACACCTTTCTGAAAATTAGATTTAAAGGGTCGTAGACTTAAGAGATAATGAAAATAAAATAGATGAGAAAGCTTCGGAATGTTGCCATTTGGAGTTCAAATCCAGTTTCTGCAGCTTTAAAGCCTTGTAAAACTTATTATATATATGTAAATATATATATATATATATATAATATATATATATGGTTCAGGTTTTGTTTTTTTCTTATGTCTGCTCAAAATTTATGATGATATTATACCATAGTATGTGAGCACTGAGGGATATGAGATGATTTGTGTAATAACTTAGCATGGTGTCCGGGGCATGTGGCCAGCATTAATGCTAATGCAAGGTGGCATAAAGTAGCCATAATCAGAAATTCATGTTGAGCTGTTGTTTCTTGCAAATTATGCTTGGCAGGGTTGGGGCAGTCTGTTGAAAAATTTGGGAAGGCAAAATTTTCACTGTGTGTGTTGATAATGTAATGCTATAGTCTAATCCAATTACTACCTGCTTATATAATTTTGTGGGATGTTCACAGAACTGGTAGAGAAAAATGAAAGTTCTTTTAGTGATATTTAATTCAAGGTAAGCACATATAACTATAAAAGGGCCCATTTCCTATCACATCACCAAGCAGTTTCTGTCACATGGCTCTATGTCTCTTTTTGCTGATTTGGAATGTATTTACAGAACTATTTTTAAAATTATTTAAATAAATGCTTGATAATAGACTCTAGTATACAAAGCTTCCACTTTATAGTAAATAACACTCACCAACTTAGTTTGAAAAAATTCAAAATTTCCTGGTCAGACAATATCATTTACAGTACTCAGTTACGAACACATACTTTGCTTTGCCTGACAAACAGCTATGACAGACACACAGACATGTCATATCTAAATACAGTCTGTATTTAGAAATGTATTTAGTGTGTAAAATAAGGAAACCTTGTAGTTTTCAGTACACATTCAAATACCAGGGCTTCTGTCATCCAACTTGAAGGCCCTAAAGGGCTTTAAATAATACTAAACAAGTTAGTACCAGTTGCAACATAATGACTCCCATGGTAAAATAATGTTTCACAGTGTCTATAAAAAAATCAAAATTTTCCTAGTTACCCATAGGTACTTCTATGCCATTTACTGAAAAATATTGGGAACCTAACTCCTCAAGTGTTCTAGTAACAGCCCAGTCTTTTCTTGCTACTCTACTATTTCCTGAATTTCTTTATTCATAGGGGTAACAAGAGATCAGTGTTGCACAAATTTCTGTCATCTATTCTTTAGAAAGGTTGTTTGATGATCCTATAAGGTATTAAGTTAGCATCTTATATTGGGTATGATGCTGCTGTTTCTTGTACCATCAAGTTGTGCATCTGTCAAAAACTTCTGTTTTAGATTTTCATAACTCAATATAAACAATTTATTTATGCTATTTATTTCATTCAGGCCATTCTAACCAGCGGAAGGTGCCTCACAGCTCTGAATTCTAAGTGATATCAATGATAGCACATAAACTTTTAGTTGTTGACCTATTGCCTTATGTATCACTTGAATTTCCAGAGTCTCTTTATGTATATACATTTATCAGCTACTTGTTGTCTGACAGTTATCATCAATCAATGGTATTTCTATTCTTCTCCTCACTCTCTTGCTTTATTGTCTACTACTTTTTAAATTATATTTATTTTAATTTTTCTTTTCAAAAACTATACTCAAGATCATATGACTTTTTTGGATGATCAACTCTAACTGTAGTCACTGGTTCTGTACAGTACATCATAGGTGAGGATATTCAGGTAATCTAAGTCAGAAGATGAAAGCATCTGTCTTGAAAACAAAACACACACACAATTAAATATATATACACAAATATTTGTATATATACATATTTAAATGTATTTTTTTACTTCATACTGGTATGAATTTCCCATCTAGATCTCTGTCTAATTTCTTAACTGTACTTTGAATTAATTATCTGCCTAAATATTCTCAGCATACTCTCCACAGAAATATTTAAATTGCTTATGGATTTCAATTTTGTTTTTAGTTTGGGTACTTTCTCATTGTTCTTTCAGTTTTATTTACAGAAACTTAACATTGCTTATCTTATACTTAAAGTCCCCTATGAACAATCCATAAAAGATAAAAGTAATATATGTGTTACAATATTAAGAAATTTTTGCCATGTCCTTATGACTGTGACATTACAAGGTAAGATTTTTTGTACAATGTTTATTCTTCTTTTTATTTTTTGTCTCAACCGCTTTATTATGGTAAGAATTCTTCCCGCTAATTCCAATGGTTTTCAAGGTTGAACAAGGCTAAAGGTATCTTCACAAGCTGTCTTTTAGCAAAACTATGTATTGAACATAAAAGTATCTTTCAAAAATTACACTTCTATAAAATCAATGAGTCAAATGAGAGAATGAGTAAAGGAGATTGAGAACCTTAAGAAATTCCTTCTTATAAAACTGGAAATGACAAGAATATGACAGCTTAAAAATCTGTAGAATCTTATGCTGGAAATTTGTACAAATTTTATTTAGTGTTCAGAATTTCTAATCACTGTATTCTGATAGGTATTTTTAATTATCTCATCGGTATTTTACTGTAGAGCTATTCTTAGAAAACACACTGCTGGAAGATCCATCTTCACTAAACTCTGTGCTCTATGCTCTACCATGAGCCTAGGACCTATGCCTTTTTAAAAATTATGAGCTACTTATTCTAGATTTTACAGTTCTGTCTCTTGGCTTCAAAGCCATTCTTCTTCCCTCAGTAGCTCCAATTTTATTTATCTAAATCATGTTACAGTTCTTTTATGCATATTACACTGCTTCATAGTCTTTGAATTAATCTATCACTTTCTAGTTTGATTCTCCCAAAGCAGGCTCCCCACTGAGTAACTTCTGCTCACAGTTATGTTCATGTACTTCCCCTAAGGAACTAAGAATAGATAATACATATGAAAGATGTATTTGGTGTTGGAAGCAAAGAAGTTAGAACTTGCAGACTGTAATGCTGATCCAACACTTCTGCAAGCAGAAAGGGAAGAATGGAAGACTGGAATAGGAGTGCCAGACTATTGAAAATCTAAAAAAGACTTGGGAAACCAATGCAGAAGTTGAGTCAAAGCCAAGAAATCTCATTAGCTTTTTATTTCACTAGAGGGCCCTTTCAAATCCTCATGAAGATATTTCATTGCCTCTAATCAGCGCATGGATGCTTGGGACATGGGGACATGGACAAATGGAAGCTATATGCAGGGACATGAGTTATCACCCTGGTGGTATCAGTCTCCCATAGGAGGAGAAAGAAAACTCAGTTTTCTAACTCCACTCTAGGTCATTGAACAATAATATGTTATTATATATGATTATGGGACATACATTTGAGCCAAGTTCTTCTGCATGAATTTTTCTAGGTGACATTCAGACTTCCTTAAACATTAATTTAAATGTCAAATCTCTGAATAATCTTCTGTTGACACACTCATTTCAATATCATGTTAACCTGATTTACTTTTCTCAGAGCCAGAATTGCTATCTGACATTATCTCACATATTGAAGTACTTGTCTGTCTCATTGCATTGGACCAGACATCACATCTGATCTGTTCTTAATATTGAAACCAGCACTAGTAGAGTATTCAAAAGCAGTACCTCCCAGAAATGTAGAACACTGAAACCCTTGCTGTTATCCAATCTTTTTTCCCTTTGAATTCCATCACTAATGGTGAACTCTACTTTCCCATATCACTCAAGACATTACATTTATCTGGAACCCGAAACTCACTGGAACTAGATCAGAATTGCATCACTTTCTCTCACGTGTCTGAGCTGCTCAAAGGTCAAAGTTATATATTTTACTGCTCAGAAAAGAGCATCTCATTCAATTGATGATGATTGGTAAATAGAAGAAATGACAAAAAGATCCCCAGAATATATAGTTACCTCCATAACTGCTCTCTTGATTGTGTAATGCCTTGTGGGCTAGGGCAAGATACCATGTCCATTTGAAAGCTCACATACTGTGAAAAAAACTCTGCAGGAGCTTGTGGGGAGATGGGCCTGAGCACAGGCAGGCATAAGAACTACTGTGAGAAAAGTCTATATGATGCCTTTTCTCTTCGCAGGAGGTATATCCATTTGGTGATCAAAAAGAAACAACAGTGTCAGCTTTGGAGAGGAAACCTGGTGCTCCCTTTGTACTGGAGCCGGCCCCTGCAGCTGCTGCCTAATCCTGTGGCCAGGACAGGGGCTTGCTGTTCCAGTGTCATTTCTTGTGATAGTGACACCTTTGTTCAATGATCAAAAATACTTTTCATGGCCTGTACTGCAGTGATACCTTCTCCACTCTCCCCTGGAGGAAGTGTCCTCCCTCCTCTTTAGGCTGATGCTGTTTTCTGGCATAGAAAGAACAGTTTAAATTCATTGTTGAGACTAAATCTTGTCTTAAGGTGGGTTTTGTAATTTCCAATATTGGCTTTAACAATTGTTGGAAATTATTTCTGCAATGGAAAAAAAAGTGGTTTGTTGGCTTCCAGAAAGAAATACAGTAATGTAAGAACATGAGATTTTTTTGTTATACAAACATTATAGTGTGTGTTTTTATAGATAGTTTCTGTTCCATAGTGTGCTAGGGACATCAATTCCAGTACTGCTTAGATTGTGTTTACTAAACAATTTTATTTACCTGATATTGAGTCTTGAATAATGATATCTACCCATTCAAATTCTTGTTGAAACTTAATGACTTTTCTAGCAGTATTGAGGGATAAGCTTTTGGATAGTGAGTAAATTAAGAGGGATCATACATAATGGATGGGCTTATAGAAGAAGAGAATACTTTTTTTTCGCCTTTACTGTAATCTACCATGTGAAGGCAGTATATGTTAACACAAAGGATTAAACAATAGTGCACCATCTTGAGACTGAGACTTGACTCTTAACAGCACCAAACTTTTGAGCAAGTTCTTGGACTTAAGACCTCTAGAATTGTGAGAAATGAGTATTTGTTCTATAGGAAGTATATTATCTCAGCTAATTTCACAGCACCACAAATGGGTAAAATGTCTGATAAAATGGATATAGCATTCATGATGTAGGAAAATCTGGAAGATTTTAACACTGGACAAGATTTGTGGTCTTCATTCTATTTGGATTTTTGCTTATAGAGTCAGTTATGAAGCAAAGAAACTATTCAATCTCTTTTTCAAAGGACTGGTAAGCTTCTGCTCCCAGATAGGCAAATTAATTAGGAAATATTGAGGACAGAAAGTTAATCTGTGTCTAAAGCATTTTACTGCACAAACAAGTTTAATAAAAATTCAGTGTAAGGCGGTTGACTTCTACCCAGTGTAGCTGAAGCTAAAGGGAGAGGGAACATTCCGAGTCGATCTTGTGTAAGCCTTTGTTACACTGCCTTAAGGAAAGAGCAGAAGTCATGCCAGAGAACAGCTAGTGGTTCTGTCATGTGACAGACAACCAATGTGATTCGTGATCATTAGCTTGAAGAATTAAGGATATGGGATTTATTGCTCTTTTTTTGAAACAGAAGAAAATTTTATCAAGATGAGAGTTTAGGCCAGTGATTTAAAGGAAAACTTTTCCATAAGGTTCACCGTGCTGGCTCTTCATATACTCTCATTTCCTAGAGCTGAGTATTAGTGTCTTTGCTGACAACACTCAGTGTAATCTGTACCCAGCCATAGGGTAATCTTTAGAGGACTCTTGGCATTTCAATCACTATTTTTCCCTTTCACTCTTTACTACATTTTTAATAACTCTTGTCCAGAAATTGCTGTAGAGACATTCAACCGGGAATCCTTTCCATGGTCTTCCTCTCTTTTCCATTTCAGGCTACAGTGGAAGCAGTCAAACAAACACATCTCTACTTTTCTACTTAGTAGCCCTGGGCAAATTAATCTACATATGTGTGAACCTTGGGATTCAGCTATAGAGTCATCTACAAATTGTTTATAATAAAAATATATGGTTGTTGAAGAAGGTAGTTCTTATGAATCCTGATACTTAAGGGACACAACATGTAAAATGATGAGAAGGTTACGTAAGAGTACTATAGAAAAATGAGTTTTATCCTAATTTTTTAGTATTCCACTTACACTCAATTTATTCCCCAAACAGAAAATATTTCTAATTATTCAGGGCATCAACCTAAGCTTGTGCATTTAAGTGGATAGTGAAGCAAAGAAATTCTGTCTATCATCATTAGTGAATGATCTATGGAAGGATTGATTGCAGATTGTCAAAGATGCAGAAGCATAGATCAGTCAATAAATGTCCAGCATATGAAAAACTGATAAATGTTCCCCCATAATAATTTATAAAAAAATTGTATACATAGTGAAAAAGGGCTTGAGAAAGGCCCATCCTCAATGAATATAAGAGCACTGGGGAGCTAGTGAGAGTCTTAGAGCAGGAAGAGTGTGAGACCATGGCAGGAGAAACAATGTCAACCCATCTAGGTCAGAAAGGAACAAAGTACAATGGCTTAAGAGCTCAGAACAAATCACCCAATTCTCTTTTCTAAATTGTTCATCTTCTGTGGGGCATGATGAATGCTGACTTTAGACTCCTTCCCTTGGTTCTGCCAGCAATTCAGTAGCTTAATCTTTTTCCAATCTCAGCTGTTGCCTAATAATCGGTTCCAGGCACAGAAATTTCATTAACTCCTCAATGATGTCCACAGGCATTGACCACAGACTTCATCTGTTAAGCTGCTTTTATTTCAGCCTCTACACAAATTGCCCTCTGTCAGAGAGAGAGAGAGAGAGAGAGAGAGAGAGAGAGAGAGAGAGAGAGAGAGAGAGAGAGAGAGAGAGAGAACAAGTAAAGAGAGATAGGGGAAATTCTATGAAGTCCTTCCATATTTCTCAAACAGCTTTTCTTTCCTTAGTGAAAATAGATTTCCAGAGGAGAAATTGAATTCTAAAAACAATGACTTGGTATTGGAGTAACTTCAAATTTTTTCACTGTTAGCTTAAAAGAGAGTCCTTGTCCATGGCCAGCATTCTAGGTTACTGTATTATTGTCTTCCCCAAACTGCATTATACTTTATGGAAAAGGAATTGTGCACTATGTGAGAAATGTGGTAAGTGAACACTGATGTCTTTAAAGTCTGAAAAGTGTGGAGTCTCAGAAGAAAAATCACACTAAACACCTGTTGTTCCTGATCCGTGATCCTCTGTGTTGCTATGTGTTGCCTCTGGCAGGATGTTGAGACTTTTTGGACAGAGGTCAGTTCTTATCATCTTTCCTTTGAGAAGTTTCTTCTAACTAGAAAAGCAAACTGCAACTTCTCTTGTGTTTCCATGTCATACGAAGCCACTTTCTCTTATACCTTTTAGGAAAATATATTATTAATTTCATTGAAGATGTGCTTTTTCTTTATATTTGAGTTCTATGGTAGCAAAATTTAAGCTATATATGACTCACACCAGTACTTAAGGTCCAAAATCGCTATATATGACTCACACCAGTGCTTAAGGTCCAAAATCTCAATACGCAACAGAACCAACACAGTTAAAGACTGAATTTCCTGTTTGTAGTGAAGTCAATAAATAATACTAAAAACAGAGACAATTTATATAAAAAGAAGAATGCACCCGAAATGGCTATTCTATGTGCTTTGTGACAGAGGAAGATGTCAGTAACATCAGGGGTATCTCTCCTGCCACTAAATGGGCACAATTATGTGTAGTGATTTTCACATCTTAGAATTTTAGCTAGACACTAGGTAGCTTCTGGGGGAACACTAGTTGGTTTAGATTGGAGTGAGAGTCTAACTCATGGTTTTCTATTTGTTTGCTTACTGGTTGTTTTATTTAGATAGTCTAAATGTCATGTCTCTCTTTTTCTCTGTCACTCTCTCACGGTTTCACTTCCTTATATCCTCCCCTCTGCCAAGGATAAGGGCATTTCTAATTCATAAGAAAAAATGGAGGGATAATAGTATGAAAGAAAGGTCACATGGGGTTCATTCTCAATCTGGCTGATGTTTTTACAAAGATATCAGAAGAGGTGGATTAGGCCTGAGTTGCTTTCAAATCTCTTCTCATAAATAACAATGGTACTGCTGTTTTGTGTTAAAATGAAATGGCATCTTCTGAGCACTTTCAGGTAGATAAATATTAATAAATGTCTTAGAATTTTCTTGCATAGATAACATTTGGATACATTGTAGCATAAAAGGGTGATGTTGACTCTCTGGTTGTATTAAACTTAGACTACTTTTCAAGCATTGAAGTACACTTTTTATTAATAAATGGTCATAATAAAAGTGAAAATTAATTTAAATTGCTAAGTTGATTGGATTAAAAAATGCTTAGTCAGAGAATAATAGTCCTCAATCAGATACGTCTCAAACCTAATGGTGGCCACATGCAGTCCAAAATAAAAAGACTTTAATGTTACTTTAGCATTAGTAGAAGTTGCATTTTTATTTTTGCAAAATTTGAAGTCTTGATTGTGGGTTTCTTGGCCTTGTGCTTTGCACATAATAACATCCTGCTGCAATGTCAGAAGGTACAGATGCCTGCATTAGTGATAGACTTCTTTTGTGTTTGTTTGTGGCAATTCCAGAGAGATTAGCTGAAAGGCGATTATCCAGCTTGAATGTGTATGATGCCAGCTCAAAGGCTGGAGTCAAGGTAAAAAGTGAAAAAGAGAAATACAAATAAGTTCCAGTATTCCTTTCTCTTGGCTTTCTGCTATCCTGAGATGAAAGGAAGCTGCTGTTGATTTCTGAAAATCCGTTCTGCCACCATGCCTTCCCTGGCTCACTGGATGGATTATACCCCTAAACCATGAACAAAAGAGTCCTGTCTCTTTTAACTTGTTTCTGGTAAGGTTTTAAGTTACATCAGTGAAAAAAATTAGCTAACACAATCATGTTTTATAGTTTGCACAGGTATAACCAATTTGGGGATCCTCAAGTCCTGTGGAGTTATGACTATTCTCAATGTTTTTTATTGTTTTACTTTTTCATATTTTTTATTAAAAATGCTTTTCATTTTACATACCAACCCCAGTTCCTCTTTCCTCTCCTTCTCCCACCCAGAACCTCACACTCTTCTGACACCTCATCTACTTCCAAGTCTTCCCTCCCATTTCAAGGCAGAACAAGTCATCTCACCATAGAGAATGTGTTCCAAAATACCAGTTCATTCACCTGACACAGGTCCTGGTGCCACTGCCATCCCCCCGTTAACAGATCAAGCCACTCTCACCCACTTTCAGAGGGTCTATTTGGGTCCTTGCAGGTTCCCCAGCTGTCAGTCCATTATCAATGAACTCCCATTAGCTCCGATCAGCTGTCTCTGTGGTTCTCCCCATCAGGCCCAACAACTCAAATAGCTAAAAGATGTTTAAGGAATTGTTCAACATCCTTTGTTATCAGGGAAATGTAAACCAAAACAACTCTGAGATACCATCTTACACCTGTCAGAATGGCTAAGATCAAAACCACTGATGACAGCTTATGCTGGAGAAGATGTGGAGTAAAGGGAACACTCCTCCATTGCTGGTGGGAGTTCAAACTTGTACAGCCTCTTTTGAAATTAGTATGGTGGTTTCTCAGAAAATTAATAATCTTTCTACCTCAAGACCCAGCAATACTACTCTTGTTTATATACTCAAAAGATGCACAATCATACACAAGGACATTTGTTGAACTATGCTTATATCAGTATTATTTGTAATAGCCAGAACCTGGGAACAGCCTGAATGACCCTCAACTGAAGAATAGATGAAGATCATGTGGTACATTTACACAATTGAGTATTACTCATCATGAAAATTTGAAGGCAAATGGATGGAACTAGAAAAAGTCATCCTGTTTGAGGGAATCCAGACCTCAAAAGACAAAAACAGTGTGTACTCACTCATAAGGGAATATTAGATGTAAAGCAAAGGATAACCAAGCTGCAATCCATAATCCCAGAGAAGCTAGGTAAAAAGGAAGTCCATAAGAGGTACACTTGAGGGACTAGGAAGAAAAATAGTTAAGATATCCTGGGTAAACTGGGAGGGGAAGTAGGAGTGAGGAGAGAGGGGAATGGGAATATGAAGGATCAAGAAGACTGCTTTGGGGGAGAGATGGAGGTGGAGAGCAATGGAAGAGATATCTTGACTAAAGGGAGCAATAATGGGTTAGAGAGTAACCTTATGTTAGATAAATTCTCAGGAATCTACATGGATGACTCCAGCTAAGACTCCTAGCAATAGTGGAGAGGGTGTCTGATGGCTTTCCCCTTTAATCATATTAGTGACTACCCTAATTGTCATCATATAATCTACATCTAGTAACTGATGGAAGCAGATGCAGTGACTCATAGTCAACCACTGGACTGAGCTCTTGGAATTCAGTTTAAGGGACAAAAGGGATGATATTTAACAATGGAGGGGAGTCAAGAGCATGATGGGAAAATCACAGAGAAAGATATTTTACTTTTTTTTGTATGTGACTCAGGATAGTTTCAATCAACTCTGATGATCAAGCTCTTGCCTGCCTCAATTTCTCATGTATCTAAAACTATAAATATATATGTCATTAGCCTTTTAATTACTTTTCCTCTGAAACATGTCAAGCACATGTGTTTCTCTTTTCTCACCATTTCCTTTTTGAGGTACAAAATTGGCACTTTTATATATAAAAAGAAAACTTTGAGACTGACAACATACCATATCCAACTCATGAGTTCTCTGATACTGTCATAATCTGAGGTTTATGATAGATATATCATTTCCCTGAAAATGGCTATAGCCTACCCTAACTCCAATGTTTCAAGTACTATTTTGCTGTACATTACTTTCCTTATTGTTCAACATTTTTCCTAGATATTCTTTATCACAATCCCCACTCTATATTTTTCTCAAGACCAAGGCTGGTCTCAAATAGTAGTTATCTACTAAACTGTCTAGTCCCCAATTCCTAATATTTGAGCTGTTATCAATTTTGGTTTTCTTTTTATACCCCGAGAAAAGTCAGGATAATGGTGAATTTTTTGATGTCCAAAGTCAGTAAGATTCCTATCTCTTTTGTTAACTTGGATTCAGTAAGCATATTATCTCACTAATCCTCCAGGGCTTCCTTATAGGCTTGATATAATACTTAAATTGCATAGGCTATATAAATATACATAAGTCTTTTTTCCCACTAGATAAGATAACTACAAGAAGAGGTGATATTAGCTAGTCCCACAATAGGACTCCTGCTTAAACCTGAATTCATTTTCTTTTCTATGAACAAGTGGTAAGTGGTACCATTGTTTTTTCTCATCATAGGAGATTCTCAAAATGCACTCAAACTACCAACCTCCAATTCTTCTTAGTAGTTTATTTGTAATCACCCTTCAGAGACTAAAACTTTCATATTGAATGTATCTGCTGAAGCTCCAGTATTTTACAATGTGATGAGTATACAGTTTATCCTCAAAATCACTAAGATTAGGGAGTTTTGGCTTATTGTAGTACTATAATACATCTGAAAGTGATAAAACAAGTCACTCCTTCCATGAATTTTCTGATAATGTTTTCAATCATTGTCTGGACCCTGAGAATCCATTTTTTGCCTTCATTTTATGTTTAGTATAATTAGTGGGCATTACTGAAACTCAATATTAGAATTTCCAAAAAGGCAGTTCTGATGCCTACACACAATAGTGTATGTTAGTTGTGGGCCACACTTTCACTGTCTCTTCCCACCAGGGTATGTACATTTCAGAGTAAATTTATCACTTCCATTGTCATCTAGCCACAAACCTAATCATACCTGAAAGGAGATAATCTCATTTCAGAAAATGTCTCTGCCATAATGTCTTGTGAGCATGTGCATAGGGGCTTTTGCCTGATCTGCAATTGATGTAGGAGTCCCCAGCCCATTTTTGGCAGTGACATTCTTAGGTAGATGTCATTGGATTGTAGACAAAAGGAATATGACCACATGCATGCCTGTAGAAATAACTCAATGAATTTGTGTTCTTCAATTATCTCTGCTTCAGTTTATGCTGCCTTTAGTTTCCTACTTTAAGCATCTACCTAAGCTTGCTTGGTAATGCTTTATAGCCTAGGAGCAATTAAACAATTTCTTCCACTAGTTGCTTTTGTTCAGTGATCTATCCCAGGAACAGAGAAGCGAACTTAGCCAGGCTATGTGTTGATCTCTATCCTTATTATCTGTGAAGGTCTTTCCTCATTTTCCTACTTTACTTAAGAAGTATTATTTTTAATTTTTTGAGCAACTGTCTGTGTTCCTTTGCTTCCCATAATATTTAGATGGAACTTTCCTATACTTTTTTTGCCGGAGACACCATAAACAGCTTATATTATCATGCCATGCATCTCTTTGCCTATAGCCAATGACTTAATGATGACCTTTGATTTATTTTAGTAAAAAAGAAATGCAGAGGCACACAGAATGAGGAAAAGGCTCACTTCAAGAAACTTATGTTTGTTCAATTTGAAAATATGTCATGATTTTGTTCATGGCTCATATTCTTTCTTTCAAAATAAATCTTACTGATCATCTTAAACTAATTATCCAAAAGTTGGTTGGAATCATTATTTTTTATCTCCAGTGTGGTTATATTATTTGTTTGAAATGCAATAGCCATTTGTCTCTTTGGTAATACAGTTTGCATCCTATCTTTGTTCATTTATGTTTTGTTAAAAACAAATTAATATGGTATCAAGAATTAAATTGCACAGAGAACTAATCATAAGAAATCTATCTACTTATGCCTGCTGTGCACCAGCCTCTACTCAGGTACTAAGATCTGGGCCACCCTTCCTTCTGTCCTGGCCCCTCACCATGTACATTCTATGGGTAACTAGTTCTATGAACCACTGCACTTTGCTGTCTTAGATATGGAATGGAAAAGAACTATGCATGCTTTCCTATTTTTTTATTTTACAACATGAGGCTTCAATAGTGGTTTTTAGCCTTGTCTTTTTTCTATTAACAATATATCCTGAAAATCTCTTTTCTGAGATCTCTGTCTTCTTTTTGCAGCTCTGTCTTAGCACTGTACATGTTGACCAGAAGATTCAACCTAGTCACCCATGTAAATGGAGTTTGAGTTTGTTGTTTGTAATAATTTAACTTTGCAATGTTTCAATGAGTAAACTTATGTGTTTTTTATATTTCTAGAAAATAAGGATAAATTTTAAGTGAAATTACTGAAAAAAGTACAAAATTCTAAATTTTCACATGTAAATAATTGCCTTTAAAAATGTATGAGATTATCAGTTTGTACATACTTGTACAGCTTGTTGAATTATATTCAACTATATATTGAATTAATAATGATAAGTAATTTCACACACACACACACACACAAATCTTTTCCTTCTACATAAATGGTTTTGTCAATGCATACTAAATAGTATTATGGCTTTGTGTGTTGGCATTTGTGTGTACATGTACATTTGTACTCATACTAATATGAATATCATCTAATATAGTACATTTATAATTATAAAGCATTCCCAATGATGGTTTTTGAAACCTAAAACAAGGAACCAATCTGAGAACATAAAGACACTCCTGTGAATAAAATAATAAAATTGTAAAAAAATATTTTGCATGGGGAAGGAAAGATTGCCAGGTGATTGCAAATACAGATTCAGGGGTTGTGGAACAGATTCGGGTTTGTAAATGCAATAATATTTGTTATCATAAGAGGGACCATATGGAGAAGAAGTCAGAGGTAATGAAAATATTCCAAACCTCCTGGAGTTAATTGTGATAAACCAGCACATCTTTGAATTCTGCCATTGTATGCATGTACTTCTTTCTTTTTTCATATTAAACAGTTCTATTATCCTGTCTTCCCTCTTCATTGGCAAAGTGTGTTGTTCGTATGTTTGGCAGTCTCTAAAATGTGTAGGTATGGTTATTTATTGAATTCTGCTATTCCATCACTGTCATTTCTTCTGCTCTGTGGCCCCTTTGCATGTTGAGAACTTTTATTTATTGGTGATGTAATATTGGAATGAGAGTGTCAGTCTTCTTCTGTATTAGATCAGTAATAATTGAAGTACAAGTAATACTTCCTTTCCAGGAGAATTACTGTTTTGGAGATAAAACATGTGCAGGTAACTGGATGTGTGAAAGAAGGTCATTTATTAGAAATTTGTGGATGGTATAGAAATATGATAAGCTTTGGTGTTTTGTTACATTTTAATAAATATCCTACCTGTGATACTCTAGAAACAAAAACTCAGCAAAGAAATACTCAGTGTTTAGAGTTTACCCACAGTTCAAGACATGATGTATTTATAGACAACCTGCCATGCCTCAAACCTATCAGGAAAATGTCTGTTATGGTACTGGTGCTTTGTAGAAATAAAGTTAAACACAGCATATATAAATCAGTATGGAGCAATGGTAGAGACTGAGTATACTATTAGAAACAGTAAAGTATAGGGTGAATTTAATAAAGCCCAGGTGATATGTGCACTGACGCATGAGAAAGATGACCTCCACTTCCCTATAACCATTGGTGACACTGAAAACGCTGGACATCCAAAAGTTTACATATGGATATTTATTTTTTGTCAGTTTTATTGAGTTATAATTTACATATTGTAAAAGGCACCGATATTGGTGAACAATTTGATGATTCTTAAAAACTGATACATCTGGGGTATGATCATCACAATCAAGGCAAGAAATATTTTCCTCACTTTGGAACCTTCTGCTGTGCCCTTTCTTGTCAATCACCCTCCTTCTTTCCCCGTGGCACCATGCAGATACTGGTTGCCTTTGCGTCTCTATAGATTATTTGTCTCTTTCATTTGAATTTCTAAGCGTCTGTCAAGCAGTTTTCTAAGGATATTGTGCCATTTTACATTTTCATCAGCATGTATGAAAATGCTAATTGCTTCACAATTTCATCAATACTTGTTACTGTCATTTTCTTTAATTTAACCATGCTAGTGAGTGCATGTCATTGTGTATTTAATTCTAGTATGCTGTATAAATTTAATAAAATATCCCAGATTAGTAAGAAAAAAATGATCTAACCTCTGCAGCTACTCAAACCATCTTTCCTCTCTTTATAGTATGTTCACACCATTTTCTTTCTCATTCTAGTCAGTCAGGGTTATAACTCCATTGAAGTTTACCCATAAATAATAGCGGAAATGTCCTGTGTACTTTGAGGCTAAAGATTATGATGACTGAAAAGCCACGCTTTCTTCCTCTGTGAGTGATTCATTATATTATTAGAAGCCCAGCTCACATGGCGACCACATCCTGCAGAACTGAGACAATTTGGTTGACAGCCCTAGTTCAGCTCCCAGAGAGTTAGCAGCAGCACCATGTGAGTGAATTATCTCACAGAGTCCAGGCTTGGCAAGCATCTAAATGATTATACTCTATTAACAGGAAAACAACCTACTGAATCCATTAAACCCACAAATTAGGATAATAGGATGGTTAAAACGTGAGTTTTAGGGAGATTTGTTAAAAAATGATAGTGAACAAAGGTATGTGCATGCAATGATCATTGTAAATATTTGTTGAATAAGCACATTCACCTATTCAATAAATACTTCATGTACATAGCACTGCATTAAATAGTCTATCACTTTCACATGCCTTAAGGATAAAAACAATGATCACTTCTTCAGTATATGGATTACTAAATGGTAGCATTTAGTAATAATACTTAGAAATCATTTAGCTGTTGTGGAATATTTGTACACTGTATGATTGTATTGCTGGGTTTGATGTAATAAAAAGCTCAATTACCCATAGCAAGACATGAGGTATAGGCAGGACATCCAGGTACAGACAGAGGAAGGAAGAGGACATAATCAAGGCACAGTGAGACTCCAATGAGACCTGGAGGGAGTCAGAAATACAGAATAAAAGAAAAGTAAAAAGCCACAGGGCAAAATGTAGATAAATAAAAGCAGGATAATTTAACTTATGAGAGCAGCTAGTGGGACAAGCCTAAGCAAAGGTCAAGCATTTGTAATTAATAATAAGTCTCCTTGCATTATGTGTGAGCTGGTGGCCCAAAGAAAAATCTGACCGCATTTGACTGAATCAAATTCTTTAGTTTGACCTGTATCTAGTGTATGTATCGCAACCAAATTCAATGCTTATGGTTAAATTATTTCCCAAGCTTTAAATACTGTGATTTAACCATACCCTTTCATTTATTGCAGGGACATGGAACCCAACAATACCTGCTTCTTGAGTAACAGTGGAAGCATGACCTACTTCAGTCACCACAGCAGAGATTTTTTGTCTTGCAACAGTTTATTCTTTGAGTAAATGAGGTGCAATCTTGAATTGCTTTAGGATAGTAAATTGATCGCTGATGGAGCTCATTCAAACAGGCCCATCACCCACCACTCAGTTGCAGTTTGCAGGCAGCTGTGACAGATTAAGTCCAATAGAGCCTAGCAATCGCAGCTGCCTTGGTGCCCGGGGCACAGGATGCCCTTTTACCTCTCACAAGGATGAAAGAGACTGAGTGGAGCAGTGCAGTGCACTCTGCCCTGAGTGTCTTTCCTTCCTTCCTGTCCCCACAAAAAAAGAGGCATTGGAGGCTCGGTGATGGTTTGAGCTGGACGAAACCTAATGTAGTCCAAACTCATCATTTAGCAGATGACGAAAGGAGGTCTTGAGAGGTTAAGTAATGCTGTGCTAATCATACAGGAAGTAAGAACAGTTAGTAACAGATGCCAGAACAGTGAAGTCTTAATCACATTTTTTTTCTTTCATTTTAATATATTAACTTTCTCTCTGTGTTACTTTAGTACTTGAGATTTATTTTAATAATGTCTATCAAAAAATCTGAAGCTTCTTTCAGAAGACAGATCATAGGGTTGAGGAGAGGTGTCAGAATCATCTCTCTAACTTTGTCATCTTTATTATCAACAAAACCTTTACCCATCCAATCACCTATTTTATTCATGCAGCAAAACTATCCAGGTTTCTCATATATAGAATATCTTCATAATTTATTTTTAGAGGTATAAAATTATACAATAATATTTCCTGGATATAATAAGTTAATATTCAGGGTAAAGGGAAATCAATAAGAAATAATTAATATGGATTAAGTTTTTATATATTATTATTATATATATAATTATTTAACTCATTTATTCTACTATTTCAATTAAGTCAAGCCTTATGCTTCATACACAACTGTTGAAATCAGTAAATATCCATGGACACCACACAAATGAACTTCTGTAGAGTCCGCTGTTGGAAGTGTGGTCCATGTATCCGCATTATCAACACTACCTAGCAGACTTCAAAAAGCACAAGTTGACTCAAGTCCTACTGTATCAGCATCACTAATTTCACAAGATCTTTGAAAGGCTTGCATAGATAGTCCAATCTGAAAAAAACGGAATACTATAACAGAGGTAATTTTGACTGGAGTGATTAAGGACACTCCACAGTAGAAATGAGTAGATTTAAATGTTCATCAAGGAACTTGGGTTTATCCAAGAGAACAAGTAAACCTAATTAAAGGTCATTATTCATACACCTGTCCTATTATAAAAGCATGTTTATTGGGGTACTAGCAAATTATTTAATATGTGGGATCAATGTGGGTACTAGGGATCAAAATTTGATATAGAAAGGAAGGGCATTAGGAGAAAGTTCACAATATTGAGGCAAGTACAGAGAGTTTGGCTTTGTACTTAATATTGTTCAGTATGTTAATTGGAATAATAATACCATTAAGAAAGGAACACTGAAGAAAATGTGGTTTCATACAGTTGAAGAAGATGATGGTCATAATGAGGATGAAGATCATACTTCTGATTCTACTTCTGAGCCTTACCCACTTTTCCAGTCTTTTGATTCAGAATTTCAAACCTGGATGGTGAATATAGGGATGTATTCTTTCTCTCAAATCTGACCTTCCGCTCTCTCCACCTGGTTCTTTGAAATTGATACATAACAACTCTTTAACTGTACTGTAAAGAGGCTTCCTAAATGCAGCTTTATTTTTTATTCCATATAGCAGTTTGGTTTATGCACAAAGTCATGTAATACAAAGGTTAATTTAGAGTTGATAAATTAGCAGTCAGGAGGCAGATGTGCAATAAGTTTCAGTGAGTCATTTAGTACTTGGAGAGTTCTCTAAGCTTTGGTATCTTCTTACACCCGAGGTGGTATATATCCCTTTACTAATGACTCTGGCAGAGAATTACTCTGTTCATTGCTGCAAACAACAACAACATGTCATGTTCAAGACTTGAACTTAAAAGCCATAACCACTTGGAGGACACTTCTGTTTTAATGCAGGGGATTAATTCTCTATGAAATTATGATTTCTCAGAGACATTTTCCTAATAGTTTTCCGAAGTTAGTTCTTTGGATCAGGTGTTGGATTAATATTATTCTATTTTTAAATAAAATTTCTTCTCTTTTTCAATCCCATCTCTATATTTCCCTTTTCATGAATTCAATCCTCATAGAAGTTGACTGGTTTTGGATAAATAGAATACAATTAGAGATTATATCAGTTTTCAATAGAAGACTTTTATTGCAAGAGTTTTCTCTCTCTGATTTATAGGTCAGTATTCTAATTTTGTCCTTGCATAACACTGTCTAGGGTTTAGGGTCTAATATTTTTGCCACACAGTAATTCCATTTGAATCTAAAAATAAACCATATATATTTAATGGAATTATATAAAATGTTTGCAATTAGAACAGCATCTCAAACAAAGGAAGAGGATGCAGGTGAGAGAGGCTAGCTATTATGAGTTTTCAAGTTTCTTCTGGCACAAAGAGTTCAGTTCTCTGAGAATGTCTCACTAAATTTAGCAGCTCCAAGCTGTTAAGTTGAAGAGAAATGGAAGATAAGGTAAGCTTTTTTTTTTATTTGAAAATTACATGTGAGAGCTCTGAGTTCAGCATCTTAGTTTCCATTCCCTCATAATTGGCTCTTCCATCAGAGCTTGCTGGGGACCAAATCAGTGCAGAAAGGATCAGTTGTACTGGAGGCTTTCAGGGATTATTTACAAAGGAAACCCACTTGCCTTGCAGGCCCTACTCTAATGGATGCTTTATTGAACTTATTATCTTGTTGATAACACACAATCTCATTGCTCCCAGTTTCCTCTTCTTCAAGGCCAGAATGTTCTGATCTTTATGGAAAATAAAGTGACTCAGAGAAGATACCCAAATAGAAAGTAATCTATCTGCTGTAGTTTCATCACTAATACAACATGGTCCACTTCTATTCACCAAGTAGAATGATTACAATCCCTGACACTTGATAGAAATCTAGTTTAAATCACTGTAATTTCATATTCATTATCATTATACTCAGATTAATTCTATAAGGATGACAGGGTGGCAGAAAAGTATAGATTTTCTTCACCATTTTATTGAAGAAGATAACAACAACATGGTATATTAAATGATTATTTAAGGTTTTGGTGAAATAAATGATGGAGTATAATTTGAAACCTAATATTTAGATATTTTTCTTTTTGTTTTTCTTTTTTATTTAATCTTCTCTCATATATTACATCTTGTTTGTAGCTTCTCTTTTCTGCCCTCCTCCCAATCCTTCTCACACCCCGACATGCCCTGTCCTCCAGATCTACACCTTTTCCATTTCCCTTCATAGAAAATAGAAAACCTCCCAGGGATATCAACAAAATGTGGCATAAGATGTTATAATAAGACTAGGCATATATGCTCATACCAAGGCTGGAAAAGGCAAACAAGTAGGCAGGCAAAAGAGTGAGAAACAGTTCCCATTCCCACTTAGAAGATCCTCTAGGACACCCAAGTACAACAATAGGAAAAATGCACAGGATGTAGGTCAGACCCACATAGGCTTCCTGATTTTCGCTTCAGTTTCCATGAGCCCCTATAAGCCCTTGTTAAGTGATTCTCTCAGCTGAGTTCTTGTGGATCCTTGATCACTCTGCCTTTTATAATTCCTTCTCCCACTCTTTTTGGGATTCCCTAAGCTTGGCTTATTGTTTGGCTGTGAGACTCTGCCTCTGCTCACATGAATTGTTGGATGAAGCCTTGACAAGTAGGACACAAAAGAAAGAGACTGCCAAACATTGTCAAAAGAAGAAGGGACAGTCCTTCAGAATATCATTCTTCACAGAAAAGTCTGTCATATATGCTAGTTCTGTGAGACAAAGATAGATGTCCCAATGTTGCAGAGGAACTTTGGGTGACTGTCTAGCCAATCAGCTATTTCTGTCATTACTCATATTTTTTGACGTCACTTGCTCGCATTTCCTGCTCACTCGGTTACTATTATCTCCTTCTTGGGATTCTGAGGTAATTGGTGACTATATAACTATAATTTTCCTGGTTTACCTGACACGGAAAGAAACTTATGATAGAAAGTTAATTAGGTACAGGACTTTGGACTCACCAAGATAGGATAGATATGGAATATTTTCTCTGAATTTGTCAAATGCAAATGGACTAGACATTATTGATGTATTTATTTCCTTATATATTGTAAGTAGTTTTTGTTTTTATTGTATATAGTTTTTCTTACATTAGTTATAGTTTTCTTTTTTAATTTTAGATAAAAAGGGAAAATGTAGTGGCATTTTATTTGTATTTTAATAAATAAAGCTTGCCTGGTGATCATAAAAGTAAAACAACCATACTGGTAAGCTTACAGACCAGGCATCAATGACATATAACTTTAATTCCAATAACCACAATAGCACACACCTTTAATCCCAGTAGCCACACTAGTTTGTAATAGAAACTGGGCAGTAGCTATGCATGTCTTTAAAGCCAGCTCTAGAGAGGGATAGAATATGGGATGAGATTGTGTCATACACTGTCTCATTTTGAGGTTTCCTGGAGGCAGGATCACCATTTCAGACTGAGGTCAAGGTAAGAGCCAATGCCTGGCTGCATTGCTTTCCTGGTCTTCAGGTTGAACCCCAATATCTGTCTCTGGGTTTTATTAATCATGCTTCAAGTTTTATTTTTCAACTCTTTAAAGACCATGACTCACACAAATATAAAATATATGTGCCATATAATTTATTTAGCTTATTAATGAAGGAACTACCACTCAGTCAAAGACTCAGAATTTCTTACATTTATAGTCAAATCAATTTGATTTATAAGCCAAATTTCAAATTTGAGGAAAACTTTTTACTGTCTAAAATGTGAAGATACTTATATCTCATAAAATGACTTACATTTTTACTCTAGGGGTTTGTAGCTAGACCAATATCTGAACAATACAGAGATTATGGAACAAAATATACACAGGTATAGTAATATGCTTATTTATGTACACACAGACACACACACACACGTGTGTGTGTGTGTGTGTGTGTGTATAATCTAGGAAAGAAAGAGTTCCCAAGGAATGACAGAGATCTAGTCTCTTTAGTAACTTTAATAACAACAAAGCAACAAGTAAATTTTCAGAGAAGTGGCAATATAGAACAGGACCTTGATTCTCCAGTGACGGTAAATTTGGGAAAAGGCAAATTTTAGAGAAAGGGTCAAAGGGCAGTAAGTGAAAATTGTTCATGAAAGTAATAGTGAGTTAGTAAAGCTTATGAGTGAAGGAAAAGGGATTTAGAAAATCTTGTGCAGGAAGTTAATAATCAGTAAGCAATATTTGTTCATGTAGATAATGCCTAATTAGTAGATCCTTTCATAAAGATAAAGACTGGTTAGTAAACCATGTTTGTAAAGGTAAAGCTGACGATTACATTTGTTCAGGAGGATAAAAATCTAGCTATGTAAACTTGTTCAAGAAGAAAGAAGCTAATTACTAAACTTTTTTGTTCTTCAAAGCAAAAGATACTAACTAGACATTGTTTAATTATCTCATTGAATCTTAAAGCTGATGGTATTTAAGACTGTTTTCACTGGTTAACATTTGTTCTGGTATACAGAACAAGGCATATAAGCCTTCTAAATATATGTTTTAAGCTGGGCGGTGGTGGCGCACACCTTTAATCCCAGCACTCGGGAGGCAGAGGCAGGTGGATCTCTGTGAGTTTGAGGCCAGCCTGGTCTACAGAGCTAGTTCCAGGACAGGCTACAAAGGCACAGAGAAACCCTGTCTCGAAAAACCAAATAAATAAATAAATAAATAAAAATAAATATATGTTTTATTTTTATTAACTATTGGGAGGTCAGAACACTTTTTTCTCTTCTGATCTTTCTTAGTTATCAACAGCTAAAAATTCTTTTAGTAACACAATGAACAGAAGTTTTTTTATTAATTAATTAATTTATTTAATTATTTATTAAAATTTCTGTCTCTTCTCCTAATCTTACCATCAGCTTCCAGGGTTATAATATATTTAAAAGATGATACAAGGCAGGGCTAAACCAGGTGAGTGAGTCTCTTACAAAATCTCCCATCATATTTTCCTGAAATCAAAGTATAATAATTGCATTATATTACAAGTTCTTCATGCTTTTCTGATATAATAAATAATGTATAATGATTTTAGATACATATCTGTATTTTAAAGTTGTTATAGTTAAAAAACAAAGGTTAGAATACTCAAATGTTAAGAATATTGCTAATATTCATGGTAGTGCATGCCTGTAATCCCAAAACTCGGAAAGCAAATATAAAGATATGACTGTAGTTTTCTGGTAAGGCAATCTAGCCAAATAGGAAGCTTTAGGTTTAGTGGGAGAATAGAATATATCTCAAAACCTAGCATGCAGAGTGAATAATGAAGACAGCTGACATTGATATATATGTACACACAAATGTGCACACACACACACAGAAGCAAACACGCTATTAAAACTAACATTAAAATCTCTAGCACTTTTCTACCAACTCCCCCATTATTTTGTTAATTATACTTTTAGAACATTTCCCCTATTAATTAAAAAATTTGTGACAAAGTGGGCATTACTCTGTCTTAATTACAAATAAGTAAATAAGGATGAATATACTAATTAATTTGCCCCAAAGCATCCATCTAATATGCACTGGATTAAACTGCTAGATTTTAAGTTTCGGTTGAACAGAAATGAATTATGTTATAGATAAGATATTTAACTTCTTTATACTTGAGTTTGTTCAGTTGAAATAGAAATAGTGAGATAAAAAAATATAACACTATTAAGGTCACAAGAGATTTGAGAACTTCAGGAAGAAAAGGTTACATTAACCTAAAGATATGTCACTCCGAGTTGTCTGTGAAATCTCAAAGTGATGTCAGTGGTTTTCATCAATGTACCTTATTAGAGCCTCATAGAGATTCTGTTCTGACAGAAAGAGACAATGATATAGGTCATTGTTTATAGCTGAGAGAAAAATCTTTTAATTAATCCATGCTTCTAAAATTGATTTAGACCTCCTGAGTGATTTACAATTTTTTCCACAGCACACAAGCTATTTAACTTATTTGAACCTTATTTTCTTCATCTTAAAGTGAATTTAGTACCAACACCTACTTTAAAAGTAATTGTGACTTAAGTTGTAGAAGTTAAAGACCTGCCATGTATTTACAATATTTGCATCTAATAAGGATGTAGACACTAAAATTATCTTCATTGATATCATATGCTATGCTTTCAAGTTCAAAATCCCTATAAAACAGTACTTCATGTGTTAAAATTATTATGCTGATAAAGTCAGAACGCCACATTAAGTAATCAACATTGAAAGTGAACGTTACAAAATATCTAGACCTAATCCTCCCTATATTCCCTCAGGGGATTGTGTTTTCTTTTTTTAACTGAGAACCTGGTCTATCTTATCAATTTCTCTTTGGTTTTATTTTCTATTATAATCCAGGACACTTAATCCACATTCATTTATAAGAATATAGGAAGGAAAATGGACAGTTTGATTGAAGCCACAATTAGGGCAATTTCATGGGAGTGGGGCTAAACAACCTGAAAGAAACATTTCCTTTATTTAAAAAGATCATTGACATAGAGATAGCTTAGCTAGTAATATGACTGCCATGCAGATATGGAATCCTGGGTCAGGAATTTTCTCACCCAGGAAAACAGCCAAGTGCACCAATGTTCATCTGTAATGATAGTTCTGGGAAGACAGAGGAAAATAGATCCATAGGGCTTAATGGTAAGTTAATTTTACTACATTAGTGAACTCCAGATCCAATGAAAGATTGTCTCGAAAAAGTAAATTGGGAACAGTTGATCAAGACACCCCCCTCAACATCTGGCTTTCCTATTCACGCACACATATGTACATGAGTGACTTCCTGAGACCCCTCCAGAGAAAAATAGAATTACTTAAATCATATTCCGCACTTCCTAATCTTCCAGTCGTTAAGTATTCTTGATTCAGTACCACCTCATTATCTTTATTCCAAGTATCTTATTAACAACATGGAACATAGAATTGAAAATGATGAGGCCTCTCTCCTCCAGTGTACAGTATACTTATGCACATAGACATTAAGGATATTTATAAAACTATAAAAAATATTGAGTTTTATGTTAATATTAATAAACTAATAACATAATTGTTGTATAAACATATGAATATGTTTGATCTCTGTTTTCCCACTAACCATGAGTTTGAGGATATTATTATTTAATATATATATATATATATATATATATATATATATGTATATATGTATATATATATTTGGTTTTTTGAGACAGGGTTTCTCTGTGGTTTTGGAGCCTGTCCTGGAACTAACTCTTGTAGACCAGGCTGGTCTCAAACTCACAGATATCCGCCTTCCTCTGCCTCATGAGTGCTGTGATTAAAGGCATGTGACACCACCGCCCGGCTTAAAAAATATTTTTAAAGTATATTTCATATTTTATAAGAGAATAATGAGTTTTTCTATTCCCCTCCCATGGTCTTTAAATTCCCTGATTTTATTCACTTGAAACATATGATGATGGAGGAAGGTCATTGGTTAAAAAATAAAGAAACTGCTTGGCCCTCATAGGTTAGAACATAGGTGGGTGGAGTAAAGAGAACAGAATTTTTTGAGGAAGAGGAAGTGAGCTCAGACTCGATAGCTCTCCTCTCTGGGGCAGATGCGAGGAAGCTCTGACCCAAGATGGACGTAGGCTAGAATCTTCCTGGTAAGCACACCTAATGGTGCTACACACATTAATAGAAATGGGCCAAGCAGTGTTTAAAAGAATACAATTTGTGTGTTGTTATTTCGGGTAAAGCTAGCCAGTGGTGGGAGCTGGGTGGCAGAATGCAACTTGCAGGTCCCTACAACAATATGAACAAAGGCTTTTCTCTAAGACACTGTTACCATATTGTGCCTAAGACACAGTTTCATCATGACTACTAGGTGTCTGTGTAATCTGGACCCATGAACCTGAAAAAGAATAAAAAAGAAAAAGAATAACAAAAGAATGACAAAGAATAAAATATGTAAGGAAGAAAGGAAGGTAAAAAATATCAAACTTAAGCTTGGATGCTTAGTATGCTTTTATGATGCTGAAAATATATTTTCTCAGTTAATTCCAGCAGAATCTACAGCCAATAGGGTTCATCAAGTAGCTCACATTTGAAAAAATATGAGGTTCAGAGGTAGTTTGAACTATTTCAATGTGTAAATCAAACAGGTAACTCCTATATAGAAGAAAGGAACAAAGAAATAAAAATAGTAGGTGTCAGTTAAAACGGGAAAAACTTGTTCTGTGATAATCAGTAAACTCTAGTGTATTAACAGTCCTGCCAAGTGCAATGAAAGGCCCCAGCGATCTGCAGGGTAACCTCTTCATAAGATGTGATTTGTTGTCTTAGTAAGATAAATCTCAAGTCTTCATTGTTGCCACAGGAGCCTCCATTGTCATTTTTGTAACAGAGAGAGAGAACACAAAGATTCTGCATGGGATTTCAATGTCTTGGGGCCACTGTTTTGTCTGTTCACAGCTCATGCTTCCAAATTAAGAGATGCTCCGGCCCACATTAGGATGTGCTAAGAAGTCTTTTCTGTACCTTTAAAATAAAGAAGACTGCATATCTAAAGAACACTGACAACATCCACAGTGTTCTTTTTGAGGATATTGTACAAATTTTTGTCTTGCATTTCTTGTTGATAAATGTTTTTATGTGATATTTCTGTGGTGGTTTAAGATGTTGAGTAAAATAGATGTCTTTAAGTGATGAAAAGAAGTTCAATTTCTTATCTATGACAGAGACAATGTGGAAAGTTGGGTAGATTTTCTAGGTAGAGTCAGGAAAATCTGTGGTCAGCTAAGCTTTTTGTTTGTTTTCCATTCATTTTATTTTTGTCTTGAGAATTTCACACATAAATACTAACTATATTTATATGATTTTCACTCCTTCCTTTCTCTGTCTAATTCCTCCTGTGTTAACTTCATTTCCTCTCTCACAGATGCAGGAGTTCATTTAGTGCTGCATATATGTATGTGGCATTCTGTCTCATGGCTTCTTACCTCATCTCTCCTTACAGCTCATGTTGTTTCCTCCATGTCTGGCTGATGACTCTGCCTTTCTTCTTTCCAGAGTCTTCTCTGTCTCTGGAAGTACTGCCTAAACTTCTCAACTAGGTATTGGGCATTCAGTTTTTTAATTATACTAATCATAGCAATACATTTTCATACAGTGTGCAAATAACCCTCAGCATTTCCCCTTTTATATCTAAATAAAAAGGAAAGGTTTTAAGTATAACACAGTAAGAACTATGCACAATAAGAAAAAAATCAGGAAAGAATTATATTCACAATTTCTAGTCCATTTGTGTTAGGCATATTCAGAGAAAACACTGTTTTATATATCTTATCTTGATGGATTTAAAGTTTTATAAATTTAAATTTAAAGTTTTATAATTAAACCATATTTTATCTTAACTTGTGAAGACCACTGATCTATCTAAAATATATCACTGTTTAACCTTGAAAACATATCTAACATGACTACAATTTTGATTATTATAGATGACTAACTACCGACCTGTATTTCTTAATTATACATTATATTTTAAAATGAGCTGCATAGGTACAATACCTTAAACAAGAGTATAAACATATATGCAGTACAAAAGTATCAATGTACAAAAATTCATATGAATGTAAAATATATAAAACTAGTAGTTGGTTTTTAATTCAAAAATTAGACTCAATGTGGGCTTCACTGTTTCAAGCTTGGACCATCAAAAAATATAATTTCACATCTCTGCACCTCATCTCCACCACATCTGGACAATGAGGACTGCTGAGAAGTCAAGAACAATGGCAATGGGTTTTGATCCTACTGCACGTACTGGCTTTGTGGGATCCTAGGCTGTTTGGGTGTTCACCTTACTAGACCTGGAGGGAGGTGGGAGGTCCGTGGACTCCCCACAGGGCAGGGAACCCTGACTGCTCTTTGGGCTGATGAGAGAGGGGGAGTTGACTGGGGGGGGGGGAGGGAAATGAGAGGCAGTGGTGGGGAGGAGACAGAAATCTTCAATAAATAAATAAATAAGACTCAAAATTCCACTCAATTATCCCATCATTTCTATACTATATCTCCTTTTTTTTCAACAGAAAGAGATCCCTGAATCTAATCTTTTAATAATTTTTTCTGACCATTAACAAGAACAGCTTGTAATCAACTCTGCTAAGTGACAACAAATACCTATAACATGCTAAATGACCAAAAGCCTTCCATCCCACCTACTGGGAATGTTGACAGCATATTCTTAAAATTACTTCCTGGCATTTGGCATGCCTATTTTATCTTTAAGGGACCCTGAGAAAACTGAGATATGGCCAAGTACTGAGAGAGCCAGGTGTACTCTTTTGCATTTAGTCTCTGTGTGATGCTGAAGTTTAGAGCTTATCTGAAGTCTTGACTGAACAGTCTGTCAAGTTGGACCATCTTAGACAGCAGTTGTGAAACTGTTCTGAATGCAGAATTTTGAATAAAGCACAAGAGAAGCATTCTGAGAGGCTAGATCACCCGGGCTATTTAACTTTATTGTTTATTTTTCTATTTCTGAAAATACTCAGACTTTTAAAGGTAACATATATCTCCATTAACACAAATATGAAATATGTAGTGTGCACAAAAAAGCTAAAGATGTATTTTTGTTCTGTTTGAGCAGATAAAAAGCATGTGCCAACTTCATTTGGACTGTATAACCAAACTTCTATCCATGCTACGTGAAAGGATGGCATGTAATACTAAATCAGGAGGAAACTCCTTTTTTTGTCTTTTTGCTTTATCTAGAACTATGAGTACTATGTTGAATAGGTCATGATGAGAGTGGACAGTCTTGTCTTGCTCCTGATTTCTAGTGGAATTGCTTTGAGTTTTCTCCATTTCATTTGACATTGACTGTTGGCTTACTGTATATTGCTTATATTATGTTTATGTATGTTCCTTGTATTCTTGATTACTCCAAGACCTTTATCATGAAAGGGTGTTCAATTCTATCAAAGGCTTTTTCAGCATCTAATGAGATGATCATGTGGACTTTTGCTTTCAGCTTGTTTATATGGTGGAATATATTGATTGGGTTTTGTATGTTGAACTATCCCTGCATTTCTGAAATGAAGGTACTTGATCATGGTAGATGATTCTTTTTGATGTGTTTTTGGATTCTGGTTGACAGTATTTTATTGACTATTTTGCATCAATGTTCATAAGAGAAACTGGCCTTTAGATTCATTTTCTCTGTTGCATCTTTGTGTGACTTGGATATCACAGTAAGTGTAGACTCATAGAAAGAACTTAGCATTGATCTTTCTGCTTCTATTGTGTGGGAAAAAATGAGCATTTTTGGTATTAGCTCATCTTTGAAATACTGATGTTATTCTTCACAGACACCATCTAGTCATGGGCTTTTCATTGCTTAAAAATCTTTTAATGACTGCTTCTCTTTCCTTAGAGGTTATAGGTCTATTTAAATTGTTTATCTTGTTTTCATTTAATTTTAGTATGAAGTACCTATCAAAAATGTTTATTTATTTTATATTTTCTGTTGTGAGTAGAGGTTTTATGAAATATGACCTGATGATTCTCTGTATTTCATCAGTGTCTGTTGTTATGTTCCCCCTTTTGCTTCTGATTTTGTTAATTTGGATAGTTTCTCTCTCTCTTTTAGTTAGTTTGGATAAGAACTGTCTATCTTATTGATTTTGTCAAAGAACTAACTTTTTGTTTCATTGATTTTCTTTTGTTTGTTTTATTCTTCACATATTTTTGGTGTATTTTTCTTTTCTTAAATAAAATTTCATTCTGCAATTTTGGAAAGAGAGTGTCAGTCTTCTTCTGTATTAGCTCAGGAATATTGTAGCACAAGTAATACTTGTAATTCTTTTTCAGGGGAATTACTGATTTGGAGAGAAAACATGTGCAGGTCATTGGCTGTGTGAAAGAAGGTCATTTATTAGAAATGTATGGATAGTATAGAAACATGATATCTACCTGCGGTATTCTAGGAATAAAAACTCAGCAAAGTTTATCATGTATCTTGACCATATTCATTCCCAATCCCTTCACATTTACCCTCCATCTCTGCACCTCCCTCCAGTAAAACAAAATTCAAGAGAAAAAAAATGAAGAAAATAAAGTGAGATGTTTTTCTTAATGCAACATAATAAAAAAAAATCTTATCATGAAAGCTTCAGGGTGACCCAATGAGTCATGCTGTATAACTCTTTGCCATACATCTCTACTTGCAAGTGTTCATTGCAAACCGTCATTGTGACAAGGAAGAATGGCCCAGCCCAAGGTCACAGCTGTCTGAGTGAGACAGGGAGTCACACACAGGATGCCCTGGTACTTTGAAGCACCAGTCATAAAGCCACTATTAGACTGAGCAGAGAGAGAATGAGAATGGTTCAGGACCTGTGGAAAGAGACACATCTGAAGAGATAAGAAAAAGTGGACTGAAAAGGTGAGGAAACGGACCCCTTGATCAGCAGCAACACATGGGAAAATGAGCCCCACACGTGTCTGTGCAGCACAGCCAAGATGAACTGATAAGGAAAGCACAGGTGAGCCAACTTAGGACTGGGGACAAGAGCATGGTGGCTTAGACTCACCCTTCTGCCACATAATGACAAGTTTTGGGATGATATCCATCCCCCACACCTATCAATGCCTGAGACAGGTAGGAGAGCTGGTTCTGTATTCATACAGGTGGGAGAGCTGTCCCTTACCCCACCAGGTGCAACATTCAGGAAAGAAGGCCCTGCACCTTTCCTCAATAGAGCCAACCCTGTTGGTGGAGGTGTGGGTGAGCCATTTATAAAATACTGAACAGGGAAGAGTTGTCCCCATTACTCATCTATTATGGGATAGCATGGACAGGGTTGTGTTGCCCTATATTCATCCCATAAATCAAAGCCTTTGGCATGGGAAAGCTAGCCTGTGATCATAAAATTGGAAAGGTTGCCTGTGACCCCCAACGGCTGCTGCATTTGGGAAAGCAGGCCCTGTAACTCCTCAGGGAAGTCCAATAGAGCCAACCTGTTAGTAGAGGTGTGAGTGAGCCATCTCCAAATTCGTGGGAGTGGGAGGAATTATCCCAACTTCTCATCTGTCTTGATGTGGCATTGGTGAGCAAATGATAACGTCCTCCTACCTATCAATGACTGAGGCAGGTGGGAGGGGTTTACCTTGTGGTCATAAGAGTGTGAGAACTATCTCTTACTCTTACCAGATGGAAAATTCAGAAGTATAGGCCCTGCATATTGCCAGGATAGGAGAATAGAGCCAAACCTGTTAGCACAGATGTGCAGGTGTCGTGATCATGGAAGAGCTGTTGTTATTATTCATGTGTCTTGCAGCAACAAGGGCGGGGAAAAGATACACCTCACCTGTTCATCAGTCCGCCAATGCCTGAGGCATGTGGGAAATGTGTTTTTTATTTATTTATTTATTTATTTTCTCCATTAACAGCTTTAATTGGGTGTGGGGTAATAGAACTATTCTTAGCACAATTATGGGTGTGGGGTTCCCTGCAGACTCCCCAGGGTGATGGTTCCTGTAATGATTTTTAGGGGGAAACGGCTCCCCACAGATCCCCCTTTCTCTTATATAAAGGCAGGTAGTTATTACATGGAGAGCACCCGTCAGAGTCAACCATGGTGTCAGATCTAAAGGAGAAGGGACTGAGATAAGGAGAGACCCTCCTCTCGAGTGGTGAAGCAATTTACCTCTCCTGGGAACAGAGGGGTGCCTGATGATTCTTAGGTCAAGTGGGGACCAGGCCTTTTTTCTTTCCCCCTTACCCATCCTAGGGTTCCCAGGGCCCTGTCTTAGGTTGGGGGATTATCCTGCCATAAGTCGCCCATCCTTGGAGCTCCTCAAATAAAAGGCATCTAGCAGGATTAAAGTAAACAGATCACAGGGCACCCTGTCTTAGGCCATGTGGAGAGCGCCCTCATACCTGTACCATGCCATGTTGAGCCGGTTTTTACAACCTCTGTATGGTGTGCTATTCAGGCGAGGATTCACACTAACTCCCGTCATTGGGCCCCTGCGTCTATCATTAATGAAAAGACTGTGAGGAGCTCCTCAAACAAAAGATATAATGATATAATTTTGGCACCAGTAACTCCACCTCCAGACAAGAAGAAAGGGCTTTTTCCCAACCCAGTATTCACATTTTAGTCTGGCCTATGGTATGTCCTCCTTCCTAAGTGCCTACTCCACATAAAGTTACGTGTGCTGCCTGCCAAAAGTTAGGGCAGTGTAAAAGGGATCAAAATCTAAAATTTTTAACATATGCATTAAAACCAAACACTTTACAGCATGTGTCAAACTTTTCCCAACATCTATAGGCAGTTACAAATATCATTAGCTCAATTTCAGTAGGAGTACAATGACATACATTGTTGTTATCAAATACCACCAGTTCCAGTCTCTGAGCAACAGTGACAGGAACCCCCAATTTTCCCCCTTCTTAAGTGAAGAGAGGTTAATATTTTAATTAAAATGAGTTCTGTGTCCCAGTGTACTAGAGCCATTTCAGATCCCCATCAGCTGCAACACTTGGTAGAGCAGGCCCTGCCCTTCACCAGCAAAAAACAATTAAGTCAACACTTTTTGGTAGCTGTGGGAAAGACAGTTTCAAAACCGTGACCAGAAGAGAGTTGTTCCCATTTTCCATCTGATGAACAAAGCCTACAGCTGTGCAGGCCCAGACCCAGGGTTATGACTTGGCCTGGCCAACAGCCACCCCATCTATGATCTGCTGGAGCATGTGAAGGGACCTGACTGGCAGAGCAAAGCTGAAGGTTCTCCACAGTACAGGACTCCAGTGTCCAGGAAGAGTGCTAGTGGGGGCTCAGTAGGGAACCAGGAGCCATGGATGGTTGGGCTCCTGGTTGGTGCCTTTGACTACATTCAGTCCACCCAGACCTCATGTCAAGGGGTGAGCGCTTGATTGGACTTCCACTGTGGGTCTGGATTAGAATCCACTGCCTCTGTTTGTCTGTGTTGTGCCCTTTGCTGATTCAGCATACTTTTGGTCCAGTGACTCCTTCTTGGATGGAAATCCCCACAGACCAGAGAGTATGGGGAGGCACCCTCTTCCTCCCATGCCAATTCAGACACATATTAGGGCATGGCTCCTGCTTGTAGTCTGGAGGAAATGGCGTCTTGATTCTTTGTATTGTTTTCTTTATTTCTATTTTATTGTTTTCAAACCTGAGTTTGATTACTTCCTGCCATCTACTCCTCTTGGGTATGTTTACTACTTTTTGTTCTAGATGTTTTAGGTGTGCTGTTAAGTCACTGGTATGAGAATTCTCTAATTTCTTTATGTAATCACTTAATTCTATGAGCTTTCCTCCTAGCACAGCTTTCATTGTGTCCCATGGGTTTAGATTAGTTGTGAATTCATTTTCATTGAATAGTAAGAAGTCTTTAATTACTTTATTTCTTCTCTAACCCAGAAGTTCTACTGCAGTAAATCTAGAAGTATAGTTGGTTTTCATTTGAGAATTTCATCATGTATAGTATGTGACACTTTATTAAAGAAAGATGTTTCAGTAAATGAGTAATTATCATAAACCATTATTGCAAGTGCAGATATCGAATCCTGGCCATAAATATGCTCTGGAAAGATACAAGGGTGTTATAAACAATATAGGAATTTTCAGTGAAAATTTAACTGTATCCATGTACTCCGAAAACCTGGATTTTAGTGTGGGATCTGACACAAACATGTCATATAACATCAAATGCCTTTTCCTTCTTTCTGTTCTTTTAAAATATTTATTCTCTTTTTTACCAAATCTGCTTCATGCATATTAAAGTAAATAATTACTGATGAATCACTAGGTTTTATGCTTAATTTAAAGAACATAATTGATTTAATTTAGAGCATTATTGATTGTGTATGACCTTTATGGGCACCTACCTAAAGTGACTAAAATAATATATACAAAAGTAATGGATTCAGTATTTGGATGAGCATCCTCTAAAGAAGCCTCTAAGCAAAGTTGCTCTTAGTATCCCTTAGGCTAAGAAGATCATAAATCAGTTGCTATTGGAAAGTTTACAAATAAAAAATTAAAGCAACCCCAAACATACTAATGTGGTCCTGAGAACCAAGAAAAACTTGTTAACTGTGTGGGAAACAGAGTGTTAAGGCTTTGGGTTCAATAGTCTAAAGTATAAGTTAGCCAAAGGGAAACAGCAGAACCTAGACTCGCGATGAACCGAGTGACACTGTTCTATTACTGATCTCTGCTGGAGATGGTTGCTAACCAGGTGAGCATGTGCAGGTGATAGTCTGATGATAAATGACAAGGCTAGAATAATTTTAAGCCAGGGTGTACTTGTACAACGTAGAGATAGAACTATAGCTTTCCATCTGCTTTTAAATCATTCTGCTCACCATGTTGAACTTACTGACCTGGGCAAGCAAATTCACCCTGAGCACCTACAGCAAATGATACATATCTTGCTGACCTATATGGGCTGGTACAGAGAACTTGGCAATTTTCATACAAAGTCCTGCTGGTGTTTATTTCTATCTCTTAGACATTAGTGTGTTAGGGATGACAATTAACTCATCAAGGAATATTAGCAGAGTCTAAAGACTGCCAGTATTTTCTGGGAAATTGAAAACCTCTCATTGCCCTTCCCAGAAAGGCCTTCCTCCTGCCAGGAGGTAATCATAACCACAAACAATCATGAATAAGGGGAAGGTCATAATATTCAGCAATATCTCTTCTGTGGGAACCCTGTTATTTCTGATGAAACACACAACAAAAACCCTGTTTCCAGCTCTTTAGGTTGTGGAAAGAAATTCTCCTTTCTCCACAGTGTGAAAACAAGTTGTTCTCCCAGTCTTCCTGTGCCCTCTCTCTCTGATGCTAATTTTGGCTCATATTGGGCATTCTCTTAGTGGTTGTATAGCCAGACTGCATTACGTAATTATACTTATTTCTTTAGAATAGAGTCTGCATTTGCTTCAGAAAAAATACATGTCACTCTTTCCCACCTCCGAGTCTGCTGTCTCCAAGGCTGCTTTCAGAAACTTAATGGATTTGTCTTTATCTATTTCTTCTGTCAATCCATAAACCGCAAAAGTTTCCATCAGTTTGAAAAATAACAATAAAGAAGCTTCATCAGATCACATTAGTCAACTCTTTCCAAAATTTTCTGTGGTTTATCAGTACATCTGGAAAAATTCTCAATTTCTTACCATGATCTCCAATGTCCCATATAACCTACACTATACCTTTCTCTCTAAATGCATCTTACGATTCTCATCCTCTATAAAATTTGTTTCTACTTTATTTTAAATCCTAGGAAATATAAAATATCCCAATATCCATGAATTTGCACGCCCTCATGATGAAGGAAGGTCATTGGCTAATAAAGAAACTGCCTTGGCCCATCTGATAGGGCAGAATTTAGATAGGCGGAGTAAACATAATAGAATGCTGGGAGGAAGAGGAAGTGAGCTCAGAAATCATGCAGCTCCTCTCAGAGCCAGACATGATGAAGTCAGACATGCTGAATCTTTCCCAGTAAGCGCACGTAGTAGTGCTACACAGATTATTAGAAATGGGCTAAATTAATACATGAGAATTAGCCTAAAATATGCTATATATAATGGGCCAGGCAGTGTTTAAAAAAATACAATTTGTGTGTTGTTATTTCAGGGCATAAGCTAGCCAGGCAGCTGGGAGCTGGCAGCAGAAATGCAGCCTGCAGCTCCCTCAACACCCTCATTACTTTATTATTTATTTAGCAAGACATATTTTGCCAAATTGTATTTAAATTAATTCTCCTTATTGTTCAAATCTCAGTGCAAAATCTCTCCTTTCAGTAATGTCATTCATGTATCATAAAGATATTTCTTCTTTCATTACTTGTATCCTTGAGATGCTTACTACTTCCTTAACCCTTTATTGTTTTATTTTACTGTATATTTACTTAAAGATTTATTATAAACTCCAATTGAATGGCATGCTTGACCCTCTTTATGTTTGATGATTTCTCACGCATCGAACGCTACTCTGTACACAGCAGTCACACTAACATTAGTGTATCTAATGAAAAACTGATTAAAGTCTTGATTCAGTTCACAAAGACTAGTCTTGATCTCCAAACAATTCCCTGTTTTATTCATTTCACCAGTTTGCTAATTGCTGTTTTTTGAATGCAAAATATCCACTATTTGTCAAGCATAGTAGAAGAAAATAGACATATACAAGTCATTTTCTGCCATAGAATGTTTAGTAATTACTTAGTAGTAAATTCTGAATAACAGAGTACTTAGATGAAGTAAAAAGGTTCACAGTCTCCCTCCAATACAAAAATGAAGAATTATAAATTTGCAACTGAAAGTAAATAGTTTTATAACTGTAAAGCTTTGCCATTGAAAAGAATAGACCACACATCTGGGAAGATGAGTTAAGTACTGCAAATGTAAGGATTGGAGAACAGATTCCTAGAATCTATTTAGAATTGAGTCAGGCATGCTAGTTTCCTGCCATCTCCATACTATAGACACAGAGGCAGGGGGACTCTAGTGGAAGGAGGCCAGCCAGACTAGCCTAAATCTGACTGTTGGCTTCAAGCTTCTTTCAGAAAACAAAATGGATAGAATCTGAGAAAGAAACTTCTTTCAGCTGTGGGTAATATTTCTTTTCTAGTGAACTCTGTTCGCAGAGCAAGCATACAACACAAAGCTTGCTTGTGAATTCTTGCACTCCATTGTACTCTCTACACACATATATCCATCTGTACAAGCAAGCATGCATAAACACATGCAGGCAACAAAGAGTCCAAATGTTAATGCAAATATGTCTGGGTATAAATAAGATACAGAAAAGCAAGTTTTAAGTTTGAAATTTAGATGATCCAAAAACTTCTTAAGGGAGAGAGAATTACAGTCATATGTTTGATAAATATATCACATATATGATTAATAAGCATGATAATTATATTCTACATAATATGTGACAACATGGAATCAAAGTAACTAAATGTATAAAATAACATAACCTACAGAAAATTCTTCTATGTAACAAAGTCTTAATAATAAAAACATCATCCATTTCAATGAATCAACAAATTAACTTGTAACAGATATAAATATCTTCTTTCTACTCAACTAACATCATCATGCAAGTTTGTTATCTTAGAAGTTCCCCTCTTTGAACTAGAGACACTCGTCAGTGGTTAAATACTTTAGTGTTCCTGCAGAAGGCTCACATGTGGTTCATAGTATGAACATGGAGTCTCACAACCATGCATAACTGCAGTTGCAGAGTATCTGATACCCTTCCTGCAGACACTGCTTGTACAGTATACATGTGCATGTGTACACATATACATGCAGTCAGAAATCCCATACACACATAATATAAAAATATAATTAAATATCTTTAAAAATGCCCCTTATGAACTGAGAATAATGATATATGTGTGCTATTCCTAAACTCTGTCTCATAAGGAAAAATCACAATCCAAGGATAGATAATAAGACATTAAATTATAAACAATAATTTCCCTAACAAAGACAACTTGTCTGTAGTTGTCTTAGAAGTACTTATTACTCAAAACACTACAAAGCAAGAAGAAGCCTAATTAATTCAGTTACTTGTTTAGATAAATTTTTAATTGTTTTGTAATTTGTTTATTTTATACAAGATGTTACCATGTAGCTTTTGCTAGTGTGAGACTCTAAATCCTGCTGTTTTAATCACCGTATTGAAACTGTAGGTGTGCATTTTAGATCCACTGTTATGTGTTTCTCTTAGAAAGTAATGACTGATCTTCACAAGAAGCCTCTCCAACAGTTCTCCTCAAATGGATTGAGCCAAGAGAATGTTTTATATAAGCAGCCACAATCAAAGGGATTAAAACTACTATGCTAGGTAAGATTTATCATGTTTCCTCTCTGAAGATGTGACTGATAATCAAAGATTCTGGAACACATATTGATGGTATTTTCAGTGTGGCATTTCCGGTGGAAGTTGGGAACCAATCTACCTCAAATTCCTGCTATAACTCTCTTGTATAAACACCCAAAGGAGCCTTCATGCTAATAGAAGGACATGTGCTCAGCTCTATTTGAAATAGCCAGAAAATAGTCAAGATTTCCATCAATGGATGAATGGGTTTTTAAAATGTGGTACATTTACACAGTGGGATATTACTCAATGGCTGAAAAAATTAATCATGGGAGTTGAAGGTTTAAAGAAGACTGAATGATGGAGAACAATCAACTGAGTGAGGTTACCCAGATGCACAAATACAAATATGATATGATTTTGATTATTTGTTATGCTAGGTTTTAAGTATTTGATAAACAGGTTATACTCCTGAAGTTAGGTAATAAATAGGGATTGTTCTCCCTGGGAAGAGGAAACAGATAGTTATAGATGAATTTGTAGGGGATTACCGGAATGGAAGAACCAAATGGAAAGGAAAGGAAGAAGGGAAGCGAGAAGTTATGTGTAGGGGAAATTATAGCTAAGAGTCACTGGAGGAGTTATATGAAAACCTAATAGAATTCGAAAATGTATATATATAGGAATAGAATACAAATGAAATCACCAATTAAAAAAGTATACAGACCCCAACTGAACATTTCTTATCACCAAATAAAAATTTTAGTATTGTGAATGGGTTATATCTAATTGAGTTGTTGGCCAAAAGGGTTCCATGACAACGCTTTACCCACACCCACAACCAACGCTGTTGCTAAGGATATTGGTTGCTTTCTATAACTTGAAAACTCTTTGAAAATGTAGTCTACATGCTTTTTCACTCCGAGAAATTAGTATTCATGACAGCAGAATATACTTCATATGCTACAAAAGGAGAACAGCAAGCACCAACCCAACAAAACACAAAATACTAAAATCAACAATAGTGACCTTGTTGATAGATATGCCTGTTGGAGTAACCAATCAATATCTGATTTGATTTAAGACCCACTCTAGGGGATGCACTTCATCTCAACACTGTTTGGGTGGCCAAGAACACAAGACTAGATAGGCTAATCTCTCAAAGGAAAACCAAATACTAATGTTCTATTAAAGGAAAAAAGCAATAAAACTACATTCTGCTATATTTATTGATGAGTATTACTATTATAAGAGAAGCTTACTCTTGCAGAAAATGGAAACAAAGACAGAGTTTTATAGTCAGACAATGTACAGAGAGTAAGAGACATTGGAATACCCAGTCTTCAGGGTAAGATATTATGAAAAAGTTTAGCTCAAAATTTGATATATTTTTTCATCAAATCCAGTCACAACCTGGTCTAAGAAAACTGTACAAAAGAGGAGGTAGATTAATATCAGGGTCTTCTATTTGATTTCATTAGTCAATCTGTCTGTTTTCATGCCAACACCAAGCTGTTTTCATTACTGTAGCTCTATATTAGAGCCTGATATCAGGGATAACTATGCATCCAGAAGTTCCTTTATTATACAGAATTGTTTTGGCTATCCTGATTTTTTTCCACACAAAATTAAGTATTGTTCTGTCAAGATTTATGAAAAGTTGTGTTGGGATTTTTATGGGGATTGCATTGAATCTCTAGATTTCTTTTAGTAGGATTGTCATTTTTATTATGTTAATCCTACCTATCCAAGATAATCTGCACACCTATGAACAACTGACTTTTGACAAAAAAGCTAAAATTTTACAGTGAAAAAAAGAAAGCATTTTCAAAAATAGTACTGGCAGAATTGGCTATCAAGATGTAGAAGAATGCAAATAGATCCATATCTATCCCCATATACAGCTTCTATAAGGCAAAGGACAAAGTCAATAAGACAAAATGGCAGCCTATATAAGACTGATTTACAAAATATATAAAGATCTCAAGATATTAGAAATCAAAATACCAATAATCCATTTTGAAAATGGGGTATCTAGATAAAATTCTCAACAGAAGAAAAAACAAATGTCCAAAAGACACATAAGGAACTGCACAACAACCTTAATTTTCAGGAAAATGCAAATCAAAATGACTCTGAGGTAACATCTTACACTTGTCAGAATGTCTAAGATCAAAAATACCAATGACAGCTTATGTTTGGAGAAGATGCAGAATAAGAGGAATACTCCTCCATTGCTGGTGGGAATGCAATCTTGTAATTGCCACGTTGAAAATTAGTTTTTCAATCTCTTAGAAAATTGAGAATCTATCTACCTCAAGATCCAGAAGTAACCACTCTGGAGCATATACCCTAAAGATGCACCCTCATACCACAAGGATATTTGCTCAACTGTAGTCATAGCAGCATTATTTGTAAACAATATTGGTGCCCTTCACTTGAAATATGGATAAAGAAAATGTGCTACATTTCCACACTCAGAGCTAAAAAAATGACATTTTGCAATTTATATGCAAATGGATGGAACTAGAAAAATATGATCCTGGGTGAGGTAACCCAGGCCCAGAAAGACAAACATGGTGTGTACTCATTCAAGAGTGGATATTAGATATAAAGCAAAGGATAAGCAGCCTAAAGTGCATGACCCCAGAGAAGGTAGGTAACAAGGAGAACCCCAAGTTATATCTACCTATATCTGTATCTGTATCTGTGTCTGTATCTATATCTATACCCATACCTATATCTACAGGTAGATATAGGTATGGGTATAGGTATAGATATGGATCCCCTTGAGCAGAACAGTTAGGCAAGATCTCAGAAAATTGGGAACAGCAGGGAGGGAGAGTGGAAGGTTTGCAGAAGAGGAAAAGGGGAGAAAGCCTGAAGAAAATGGGGGAAAGAGATGGTTGAAATGGGAGGACACAGAAGTAGAACAAGAAAAGAGATACCTTGAATAAACAAGTCATTATGGGGCTAAAAAGAAATCTGGCAATAGAAAAATTCTTAGGAATCTAGAAGAATGAACCCAGCTAAGACCCTAAGCAATAGTGGAGAGAGTGACAGACCTGGCCTTTCCCCATAATCAGATGGATGACTACCATCATCCAGCCACTGATGGAAGCAGATAAAGGGATCCACAGCTAAGCACTGGGCAGAGATTCCAGAAATCAGTCAGTCCAAGAGAAGGAGGAGCTATCATTAGAGCAATGTGGTCATGAGCATAATGGGGCTATCCTGTGAAATAGCTGACCTGAGCTAGAGAGAGCTCACTGACTCTGGACTGATAGTGGGGGAACCTGCATAGGACTAAATTAGGCCCACTGAATGTAGATGACAGTTGTGTGGCATGGACAGTCTGTGGGGCCATCGGCAGTTGGACCAGGATTTATTCTTAGCACTTAAACTGGTGTTTTGTAGCCCATTTTGTTTGTAGGGATACCTTGTTCAGCCTAGATATAGGGAGAAGGGACTCAGTTATGGCTCAAAGTAATGTGTCAGATTTTGTTGACTCCCCGTGGGAATCCTTACCTACTCTGAGGAGTGGATGGGGTACTGGGGTGAAGGGAACATGGGTGAAGAAAGATACTTAAAAGAAATTCCACACTATTGCAGAATTGAGAAAAATAGATGGTTATTTATTTAGGGTTAGACTCAAAAATCAGAATCCTCTCCTGGAATGGAGAACAGTAACTGAATCCCACAGCCAGAAAAGAGGCAAGATGCATGCTTTATATGGGCATAAATAGTATAAGAGGTCACACCCCAGTGGGCAGGTAACTTAAAGGCTACTGGTTGTAGAATTTTCTACAGCACCTCCCCCTTTTGTTTAAATAAGAGAGTTCTAAGCCTCATACAAAATTATATATACTAAGAACAAATATGTTCAATAATTGTTCTATACTAATGAGCTTAATTCTTATATAATAAATAATTTGGTCAAGTAATAAGAGGAAAGTAACTACAACTATCCAGTTTTCAACACCATTGAAGATCTGAGAAAGGAAATCATATTACTTGAGTAAGCAAGAAGTACAATCAAGCAACTTCCAAAAATGTACAACAAATGACAGAGATAATAGTCTACCTGGGCAATCACCCAAAATCTCATTTGCAATGTTGAAGCAACCAACTTTGGCTAAGGCCTAACATAAATGACAGACCATTTTCAGAGGCAGGAATTTTTCAAAACTGTCTTACCCTGTCTAGGCAAGATATGACAGTCTTTTTCTTTGTCTCCTGCTTATTCAATTCCAGATAACATGTGCCTTCTCAGTGTTTGAGGCAAGGGTAGTTCCTTGCCCAAATGCCAATTTTGCCAAGAAGAAAACAAGCACCAAGTGGAGTTTCTTTGGTGCTCAACATTCTCTTGGGAATAGATTGGTGCTGCCAGGGGCAATCGTGTCTCTCTTCAACAGAACCCTCAGTTATTTAAATGCCATATTCTACAGCTCTTTGAAGTGGTTGAAGGTTACCTATCTGTGCAGAATATAATCTCAGTGTATCTAAAATACCTGATTAGTAGATGACTATTGATCTATAATTCTTAATACCTCTATAACTTAAAGACTAAGATTTCATATCAGAATATTTTACAATAAACAACTGTGCAACAAATGAAGTCAATGACCTCAAAATGTAAACAATGTATATGTATCTTTATAAGAGGTAGAAAAGTACATTGCAATAAGATAAAAACATCCTAAAATTGTATCAATATACAAAAATGTTTTAAGCAGAGGTAGAAGCATGCATGCATACAATATGGCAAAATAACTTTGCTTAGGTATACAAATATGGTGGATGAAAATAGAAAAATATTCCATATAATTTAAGTTTGTAAAAATATGCAAGAATCAATACCATTTAAAATTATCTATTAATAATATCTCACAAGTATTCACTTTATTAGTCACTATTATGATTAGTGTGAGTAAGCTTACACTAATCTATTATCTCATCCAATTTTTCCTTTTTTTAAGACATCCCTGAGCCTACAAAATTTATCCACATGGGCATTAGATGAAGAAGGACAGTTAAAAGTAATCCTACACTAGCTCAGAACTGAGAATAATAGATGGTTATTTATTTAGGGGTAGACTCGCAAATCATAATACTCTGAAGGAACAAAGAACAGCAACCAAATCCTGCAAGTGGGAAAGAACCCAGATGCATGCTTTACATCTGCATAAATAGTATCAGAGCCCGTGCCCCACTGGCCAGGTAACTTAAAGGCTACTGGCTGTAGGATTTCCTACAGTACATGGGAGCATCATGAGGAGGAAAGGCAGTAGAAACTGGGATTGGTATGTAAAATGAAAAAAAAGATTGTTTTATTTAATCAAATAAATTAATTAATCAGATAAAACAGAGGAGGCAGAGAGAGTTTAGTCTCCAGAAATAATGGAGAACAGCAAGGAAACCAAACCTTCTAAAGACAGAACTAACAATATGTAAACTCACAGAGACTGGCAGCAAACACAGATCCTACGAGTGTCTACACCAGATGTGGTCATAGAGTTGAAAGAAGTGGACACAGTTCCTATCACTAACCTGAAAACCATCTCTAATTGATAGCCATTGTAAATAAGGAATTGATTTTCTCCAACAGACTCTTGATTTTTATACAAGCTACCCAGCATCAGATGGCCAACACAAATACAATATTATTGGTACTTTTGGAGGTTCTTTTGTCTCCTAAGGCTTTGTCACTTTTTTGTATAAATATTATGTTTAAATATTATGTTTTTCAGTTTTCTGTTTTTATGGTGTATCACTGCATCACAATCTCTGACTTCAAATTCTACTACAGAGCTACAGCACTAAAAACAGCCTGGTATTTGGCATAAAAACAGACAGGAGGACCAATGGAACTTAATAGAAGACCTGGATATTAATCCACATACCTTTGAACACCCGATTTTTGATAAAGAAACAAAAAAAATAGAAAACAGAATAACGAAAGTATATTTAACAAATGGTGCTGGCATAACTGGATATCAACATGAAGAAGAATGAAAATAGACCTATACCTATCACCATGCACAAAACTCAAGTCCAAATGGATAAAAGACCTTAACATAAGAACGAACACACTGAACCTTATAGAAGAGAAAGTGGGAAGTACTCTTGAATGCAGTGTCACAGGAGACCACTTCCAAAATATAACCCCAGCAGCATAGATACTGAGAGAAACAATTAATAAATGAGACCACCTGAAACTGAAAAGCTTCTATAAAACAAAGGACATGGCCAACAAGAAAAACAACAGCTCATAGAATGGGAAAAGATTTTCACTAACCCCACATCAGACAGAAGTCTGATCTCCAAAATATACAAAGAACTCAATAAATTGGTTATTAAAAAAACAAATAATCAATAAAAAAAGATGGAGTACAGACCTAAACAGAGAACTCTCAACAGAGGAATCTAAAGTGGCTGAAAGACACCTAAGTAAATATTCAATATCCTTAGTCATCAGAGAAATGCAAATCAAAACAACTCTGAGATTCCATCTTATACCTGTAAGAATGCCCATGATCAAAAATAGTGAAGACAACTTATGCTGGAGAGATTGTGGGGAAAAAAAAGAACACTTTCACATTGCTGGTGGAAATGCAAACTGGTACAACCCCTTTGGATGTCAGTGTTGCAATTTCTCAGAAATTAGGAAAGAACCTTCCTCAAGACTCAGTAATTCCACCTTTGGGTATATAACCACAGGAAGGGAACAGAGAAAAATGCGGAGCTCAATAAAAACTAATAAAAAATAATTTGATGAGTTACAAAACTCTGGAAGATAAAAGACCAAAGTTTGGGATGTAGCTGCATGCTAAATCAGTTGCCTAGCATTCCCCAGACTTTAATTTGAGGTCTAATGCCAAAAGAAAGAAATAGTAGATGGAAAGAAAATTAAAAGGAGAGAAAAACAGAGGAAACGCGTGCCTGATATGTAATTTTAAAATATTTTGTTGAAATTTGATTCCAAAATCCAGACACTAAAGCAATTAATTACAACTTATTATATTAAATTAATAATTTGACAAAATCTATGAGAAACACACACATACATACATACATAAATACCTACATACATACATACACACACTGTTAAAAATAACAATCAACAAATTTCCTAACCTTTGTGGATATAAAATCATGGCACAAAAGTCAACTACCTTCCCAATATTAGAAAAAGCAACGGGTTAAGAATAAGTCTTCCCGAGAAGTGAATGTATTATACATTTCAAACTGTAAACCATTTTTTAAAATGGATGCTAATGGTTTGAAAAAGTAATACTTAGATTTGTTCACTACTCAAAGAAATTAATTTTGCCAATTTCTCATAGGTGTGACAAAATTCTTGATAGAATCAATTTCAAGGAAGAAGGATTTATTTTGAATCATAATTCCTTGGAATTTCAGCACATATCAATGCATACAAATGAGCTGTTGGGAGCTACTGGGTGCTGAGCAGCCTCTACTATCTAAGCGTGCAGCAGAGGCCTCTCACATTGTAATAAACCATGAAGCAGAGATCACAGAGAAGAACAGTAAACCAATTACTTTCAAGATCCATGTCTAAATGATTTACATCTGCTAGCTATGTCACATGTACCAAAAGTTTTCCAGTGTTTCAAAACAGCACTGCCAATGGCTATTATGAAAATAAGTAGTATTAGTGAGAATGCAGACAAATTGGAACACTTATCTTGCTTTGACAAGAATTTAAAGTTGTTCAACCATTACATAAAACAATAAAAAAGTATCTAGGCACTTAAAATCTAATTAGAATATGGCATTAAAACACTGAACTTTGAGCACTATTCTAAAGAGACATTTGTATATCCACGATCTTTGTAACATTATTCACTTTAACCAATAGGAAAGGGCAAAATAAATATCAAGCAACAGTTCAATGGAGAGAGAAAAAACGTGGTAGATACATACAATGAATTGTTATGTAGCTTTTAGAAGGATGAGAATAACACCATGTCCCAAAGCATGGGTTAACTATGAATAAATAATGGCAAATTAAGTAAGCTAATGAAAACAACTGAAAACAGAAACAAGAAGAAAATGTTTGGGAACTGCACGTATAAAAATACATATTTAGGTAAGGAACACATATTTTAAAGAGGTCGTATTATGTGCTAAAGATATGGCCTTTCCCTTTTAATTTCCAGACATCCATCAAAAACATTTATTTGATACTTTCACACTCATGTTCATTGTTAGATTATTCACAATCCCGATGAAATATAATCTATCCAGATGCACATCAGCTAATAAATAGATAATGAATGTGTATACATAAACTCAATAGAACTGTATTCGACAGGAAAAAAATGAAATTTGGTGTAACCACTTGACACTGGAAAAGACTGTATTGTATGGAAAGACAAATTTAGAAACACAAACATCACATCTCTGATATTTCCATTCAAGGTTTGAATCTTTAGAATCATGTTTAATTTGGAGTACCTATGGACGCAAAGAAACTAAAAAAAATCCATGGGAGAGGATGCTTTAAGAAAGGCTTGAGAGTAGAAAAAAATATATGAAATTTACGCCCTGGAATGCTGTAGCATGCATGGACAGCCCGTAAATGGTGGTTTTATTGAACTTGTCTATGTTGGATTTCATGGTCTACGTTGATGAAGACAATTGACCAGGTCTCTTCAACTGATAGTAGAACATACATTATAAACGAAAGATTTTTCAGATACTGGGAGTGGAAAGTTTCAAGTAGTGACAAGAGTGGGGAAATTATAACCTGACCACTATAGATGATAAGACACACTATGGAGATATGACACATTTTGGTTATAGTATTCAGAGAAGTCAAGTTGGATCTTAGCTATAAACTTCTCCAACTCCATTTCATACAGTAGGAAGTTACTATGTGATTTACTTAGGGATAAAATAAAGGACAGTGTTAGTTATGAACCCTGCATTTAATATCAACAGACCAAAACTGTATCTGATATTGTGAGCCTAACCAAAAAACCAATATACTAGCAAATTGCTTTCTAAATATGTTTGTATATACTGACTGATACTACTCTCACATAATCAGAGATATTTCTCCCTCTTTCTCTCTCTCTTAGTTTTTCAAAACAGGGCTTCTCTTTAGCTTTGGAACCTGTCCTGGAACTAGCTCTTGTAGATCAGGCTGGCCTTGAACTCACAGAGATCTGCCTGCCTCTTCCTCCCGAGTGCTGGTATTAAAGGCATTAACCAGCACTGCCCTACTGAGATGATCCTCTTTGCAAAAATCAGAGATGTATACAAAACTCATAGATACTCAAGTTGCGAGAATGAGGATGAGCTGAGAACACAGCCTTGAAGATGACATTTAGAGCATTCTGTTTAAAGCTGAAGGATCACTGGTGAAGTTAGGATGGAAAGAAATGCAAAAGCCTGAAGATAAGGAGAAGAGTTGTCAAGTTCAATCTTCCAGACATGTCACAGTGTTTGCAGTCATTAATTAAGTCATACGCACAGGTTATGGCTAAATCAAGTTTTGTAAAAGACCAGTCTCAGGTGAAGGGAGTCTCCTGGGGGCCTAACATTCTCTGCTCATCTGTTTACTATTAATAGATTCTAGGAGAATGAAGTTATTATCTTCAGTTGTGTACCCACTTGATAAGTCCACTAGGATCCACTCCAAGGTATATTCTAAACCCAAGACAACACAAGCATCCCTGGTTAAACTCAGTAAGTAGAAAAATTCAATCAAAATTATGAATATGGGAAGGAGATTTCTAAAAAAGAGAAGTTGATAGATATGGGAAGGATGAGAAGAGGGAGAGTAATCAGAAAGTATTATACACATGCATAAAATTATCAGAGAAGAAAATTAACAAACTGAGAAATAGAATTTAAAAGTTGACAGAAACACAAAATTTTCATTTTCTATAGGAAAAACTGTGGATAACTAATATATGTCAGTAAGTTCAGTTGGAAAGGTGCAGAATTTAACTTGTCTTTCTTAGTAGTGAGTTACACGATCCAAGCTGTCACATATTGCAACACAGTTTCAGTCTAGATGATATGTGGGCTTGGGGGTGGCAAAGTTGGGACATATGGAGCATTATGGATGATAGTCTTTCTGAGAAGCTAAAAATATTCTAACATATATTTCCAATTGTTTCTCACTTAGTGGAGATATATTACCCCATATGTCCTAGAGTGAACAGCATACACAACCAGGCCTCTCCTCTCTTTCAAAGTATTAGTAGTTAAAATGAAGGAAGTAGAAAAGACTAGTGAAAGAGTGCTATCTTATTTGTTATGTGTAAATGATATGTACTATGTATATGTACACAAGATACATGTATATATAATTATGACATATATAAGTATATATACGTATACATTTATATAGATATTTATATATTCATAATAATATGGGAGGGAGGGAGGGAGGGAGAGAGAGAGAGAGATCTCACTTTCCATGAAAATTTTCTTCTCTTAACAAGATTCATAGGTGGAATAACCTATGATACCTAAGAGTGATAAACAAAAAAGTAGAATTTACATTAAGCCCAAAAAAGTCTGTAATATGGAAAGTTCCAAGAGATGGCATTAGTATGAAGGGTATAAACTTTTATACAAAATGGAATCTAGAAGTTATTTACTATATGTTTTTAATAAATTCTTTCAAGTATCTGGGCCTTGCATAATATTTAAAATGAAGAAAGACCTGAGTTCCCTGCTGTGGGATTCGCCCCTGTATGCTGTGAATGTATTTTGTTACCATTGGTTAATAAAGAGTCTTCTTTGGGCCCATAACAGAGCAGAATAGGGCAAGGTGGGAATTCTAAGCAGAGATAAAGGAGAAATGTGGGCGGAGTTGAGGAGACACCATGTAGCTACCAAAGGAGAGAGACAGCCCAGAACATTATGTGTAAACCAGGAGCCTCATGGTAAAATATAAAATAATGAGAATGGGTTTATTTAAGATGTACTAATTAGTTAATAAGAAGCTTAAGCTAATAGGCTAAGCAATGTTGTAATTAATATAATTTGGGTCTCGGCAGCAGGGAAATAAACAAGCAGCCTCTGCCTAGATTACCCTGAGAAGGTGATGACATATAGCATAGGGGACTTTTGCTATTGTTAGTTTCTTAGAAAGTGTTAAGTCTTTTTCATTTACATGGAAGAAGGAGACAAGAAGAGAAAATTAGAGAAAAGAACTCTAAACACAATGTCTTTGTATGTAGAGTACCCTCACACAGAATCACACATTCATGTGCTCAAGGAAAAACTTATCTTTAATGTTATAATCTTTTCAAAGTCAACAATGATTGCATATGCATGCAGTCACTAGTTTACAATGAAGTATTATGTTAAATAAATAATTTTCGATATCTTAGATGTTTTATCCTTACCTAAGTAGGGAGGAAATAGTTCCCTGAAAGCAAAAAAATGTTTCAACCAAATTCAAGTGTATCACAAACAGTCTACATCTAAGATCCCAGCATTGAAAATGTGTAGTATTTTATATAAATTTTAACGTAAAGTTTCAGATTATTTTTCATATGCATGGGTACTCTTCAGAGCTTGAGTTTTAACAAAGTACATTTTAATATTCATATGTAGTATGTATCTTTCTTTGAACAGGATAAAGGATTTAACACTTTTTGTGACGAGCTGAAAGAAATAAATTTATTATACCAACATACAAATAAGGAAATGAGATCAAACATTGCCTTCAATATTTTTATATATTGCTTAGTCATTGAACATGATATCTGAAGTCCAAAAAATCTACATCTCACAGGTTTTATAGGTCAAAACCCGTCTATGCATTACAAAAGACACAAAAAACAGTAGGTAATCAAATGTCTTTCCATCCTATGGAATATTGAAAATAGTTGTAAGAGTTAGAAGCAATGAACTTGAGTTTGAGTTCTAGTTGTGATAGCTATTAGGTGACTCTTCTACCCCAATCTGATCTCTAAATGATATACATTATAGCTCCATAGAGAAAATTAGTCTCCTTGTTTTTAGAGACAGTGGCAAAGCATATTTTGTAGCTTTGTCCTGAAGGTCATCTATCTAAGGTCTTTGATATAAAAAGTGTCTGTGGTAGCCTAGAATAAAGAACACTCAGTAAATAAGATATTGTTAATACTTGTGAATCATCCAAACTTCAAGATTAGTTAATGTCTATTATAATATGTCTTTTGACGTAGTGAAGGCACTGTTAGAATTTCTAATATCAAAAATTTCCAGAGGTAGTGGAGAACTACATATTCTAGCCTCGGGAAGACTGTATAGCAAGAAATACAAATTAATATAATCTCACCTATATCAGTGACATATTTGGAGAGTAGGTACAGCTCAGACATATGGAAAAGTATGTGTGAAACTGTTCAAAGAGGATTCGTAGTAGATGAGACAGAATCACAGAATGATAAGACTTTGATTTAGATTTTGCTTTGAGTGATAATTGTCTAATATTGGGGAAGTAACATTATAGCTTGAACTTTGATCTTCTTGTTTAAAATAAAAGCATTAATACCAATTTTGAAAGATTTCTGCAAGGACCAGTGTGACGGTTGTAATATAGTGAGTTCACAGTGATATGAGGAACATCTATGGGAAGTCTGTGTTTAATCTCTCAGTTGTATTTAAGGAGGAAAATGCTATTTCAAACAAGCTTTTACTCATAACAAACTGACTCAGAAGTACTATTAGAGATAGGAGGCAGAACGCCTTCAGCATACATTTTACTGGGGAGGTACATCCCAACAGCACACCATGCATACTTATTACATAACAATTGGTCTGTGTTTCATATCATGTTCTCCAGATACCAGACTTGAATTAGTTGATCTTGTGATACAGTTGTGAAAATTCAGATTCTATAATCATGAAAGAGTAGATGTTTCAATTTTGATACCACTCTCAAGATATTATCTAAGTTATTATTTATCCATACCTATCATTTGTCCAAATTTGATAGCTTAATTATTTATAATATGAATATACATTTTGTACAAAGCATAATGATTAGAAAACAGAGAAGAGAACATTTATAATTTCTCTTTATATCTCTTTTTAAAAAATATTTATTATTTTGACAGTGAAACTGTCTCAGAAAAAGAAAGGGGATCAGCGGGGTCGGGCTAGCGGCGGGTCGGGCTCAAGCCCAGGCAGCAGCAGCGGACCGGGCTCAAGCCCAGACCCAGGCGGCAGCAGCAGACCGGGCTCAAGCTCAGGCCCAGGCGGCAGCGGTGGACCGGGCTCAAGCTCAGGCAGCAGCGGCGGACCGGGCTCAAGCTCAGGCCCAGGTGGCAGCAGCAACCTGGCTCAGGCTCAGGCCCAGGTGGCGCAGCAGACCGGGCTCAGGCCCAGGCAGCAGCAGCGGTCCAGGCTCAGACACAGGCGGCAGCAGCAGACCAGCTAGGCAGCAGCAGACCTGAGGGACCTGAACGGTGGTGGACGACTTGTTGCTACCATGGCGGCAGGGACGGCGGGGACCGGAGCTCAACACCAAGAGCAGATCACCCACTACATAAAGCAAAGAGGTAGGCCTATGATTGGTGAGGTCCCTGACAAAGGAGGAGCGGGTACTGTTCCTGAACACCCTTCTGAGGGGTGAGAGGGATATTGGCCCCGGCAGGAGCCAGGAAACAGAGCGAGGCATTCTGTAAGAGGAGCCGCGGCCAGCAGGGAAACCTGATCCGGTTTTAAAAGACACATTAGATAGCTTTGATAGGAGGAGATGGGCAGGCGTCAATGTAAGAATTCACCCAATAATCAGAAAAACAACAAAAACACCAGAACCCAATGATCTTACAACAGAAGGACTTGAACACCCTAATACAGAAGAAGTGGAAAAAATTGACTTTATGAAAGCAATAGAGTCTCTAAACAACATGTAAAAAGTACCCTTATAGAAATAGAGGAGAAGTACACAAAAGTTCAAGAAATAGTAAAAGTTGAAGAATTGAGTAAATACGTACATGAGACCCTGGGAAACCAAAAAAAGAACAAACAGGTAATGGAAACAGTCCAAGAATGAAAACTGAAATGGAAGCAAGGAAGAAAACACAAACTGAGGACCAGCTGGATATGAAAATCTAGGTCAGCGAGCAGAGCCTACAGAAACAAGTATAACCAATAGAATACAAGAGATAGAAGAAAGAATCTCAGATTCTGAGGACACCATAGAAAAAATAAATGCACTGATCAAAAAAACAGCAAAGCCAACAAATTCTCATCACAAAACATGCAGGAAATATGGGACACAATAAAAAGACCAAACATAAGAATAATAGGAATAGAAGAAGGAAAGAGTCACAGCTCAAAGGCCCAGAAAATATTTTTAACAAAATTATGGAAGAAAACTTTCCCAACATAAAGAAAGATATTCCTTTGAATATTCAAGAAGCATACAGAACACCAAACAGACTGGATCAAAAAAACATCCCTGCCATATAATAATCAAAACACAGAATATACAGGTTAAAGAAAGAATATTAAGAGCTGCAAAGGAAAAAGGCCAAGTAACTTATAAAGGTAAACCGATCAGACTTACACCCGACTTCTCAATGGAAACCATGAAAGCCAGAAGATCCTGGATAGAGGTACTCAAAAACTAAGAGACCATGGATGCAGACCCAAACTTCTATACCCAGCCAAGGTAGTGTTCACTATCAATGGAAAAACAAGACATTCCAGGATAAGAACAAATTTAAACAATACGTAGCCACAAATCCAGCGCTACAGAAGGTAATAGAAGGAAAATCAACCCAAGGAATCCAACACTGCCAACTCTGACTACAATAACTAAAGCATATAGCAATCTTCACCAGCACAACTCAAAGAAGGGACACACACAAACTCTACTACCAAAAACAATAAGAATAACTGGAGTAAACAACCACTGGTCATTAGTATCACTTAATATTAATGGTCTCAATTCACCTATAAAAAGGCACAGGCTAAGAGATTGGATACGAAAACAGGATCCAACATTCTGCTGTTTGCAAGAAACACATCTCTACCACAAAGACAGGCATCTACTCAGAGTAAAAGGTTGGGAAAAGGTCTTTCAAGCAAATGGTCCAAACAAAAAGCAGGTGTGGCCATACTAATTTCCAACAAAACTGACTTCAAACTAAAATCAATCAGAAGAGATCGAGATGGACATTTATACTCATAACAGGAACAATTCATCAGGATGACATCTCAATCCTGAATATCTATGCCCCTAATATAAAAGCACCCACTTATGTAAAAGAAATTTTACTAGAACTCAAGGCAGACATCAAACCACACACACTAGTAGTAGGAGACTTCAACACACCTCCTCCAATGGACAGGTCAATAAGACAGAAACCGAATAGAGAATTAAGAGAATTATTGGAGGTAATGAAGCAAATGGACTTAACAGACATCTATAGAACACTACACCCAAATAGGAAAGAATATACCTTCTTCTCTGCAGCTCATGGAACCTTCTCAAAAATCGACCATATACTAAACAAAGGAAGCCTCCACAGATACAAAAGAATATCAGTGTCCACCTGTGTCTTATCAGATCACCACGGTTTAAAATTAGAAGGAATAACAATGCTACACCCAGAAAGCCAACAAACTCATGGAAACTGAACAATCAACTACTGAACCACACCTGGGTCAAGGAAGAAATTAAGAAAGAAATTAAAGTCTTCCTTGAATTTAATGAAAATAAAGAGACAACATACTCAAACCTATGGGACACGATGAAAGCAGTGCTAAGAGGAAAGTTCATAGCACTAAGTGCTCACTTAAAGAAAACGGAGAAAGCATACATTGGGGACTTAACATCACACCTGAAAGCTTTAGAAAAAAAAGAAGCAGACGCGCCCAGGAGGAGTAGAAGACTGGAAATAATCAAACTGAGGGCGGAAATCAACAAAATAGAATCACAAAAAACAGTCCAAAAAATCAATGAAACAAAAAGTTGGTTCTTGGAGAAAATCAACAAGATCGACAAACCCCTATCCAAACTAATTAAACAACAGAAAAACACGAAATAAATAAAATCAGAAAAAAAAGGACATAACCACAGACACAGAGAAATTCAGAGAATCATTAGATCTTACTGCAAAAGCCTGTATGCCACAAAACTGGAAAATGCAAAAGAAATGGACATTTTTTTAAATAAGTACCATATACCAAAGCTAAACCAAGACCAGGTGAACGATCTAAATAGACCTGTTAGTCAAAGAACTAGAAACTGTTATCAAAAATCCCCCTCCAAAAAAAGCCCAGGACCAGATGGTTTCAATGCAGAATTCTACCAGAACTTCCAAGAAGAGCTAATACCTATACTCCTTAAAGTATTTCACAATATTGAAACAGAAAAGTCTTTGCCAAATTCCTTTTATGAAGCTACAGTTACCCTGATACCAAAACCACACAAAGACCCAACCAAGAAAGAGAATTACAGGCCTATCTCACTCATGAATATCGCCAAAAATTCCAATAAAATACTACAAACCGAATTCAAGAACACATCAGAAAAATATCCATTATGATCAAGTAGGCTTCATCCCAGAGATCCAGGGCTGGTTCAACATATGCAAATCTATCAATGTAATCCACCATATAAATAGACTGAAAGAAAAAAACCATGTGATCATTTCATTAGATGCTGAAAAAGCATTCGACAAAATTCAACACCCTTTTATGATAAAGGTCTTGGAGAGACTAGGGATACAAGGGTCATACCTAAATATAATAAAATCTATTTACAGCAACCCGACAGCTAACATTAAATTAAATTAATTTGAGTTTTTGAGAAAAACTCAAAGCCATCCCACTGAAATCAGGAACAAGACAAGGATGTCCACTCTCTCCATACCTCTTCAATATAGTGCTTGAAGTTCTAGCAATAGCAATAAGACAACATAAGGGATCAAGGGGATTAGTATTGGAAAGGAAGAAGTTAAGCCGTTATTTGCAGATGATATGATAGTATACATAAGCACCCCAACACCTCTACCAAAGAACTCCTACAGCTGATAAACACCTTTAGTAGCGTGGCAGGATACAAGATCAACCCAAAAAATCAGTTGCCTTCCTATACACTAAGGATAAGGAAACAGAGGGAAATCAAAAAGTATCACCTTCACGATAGCCACAAAGAGCATAAAGTATCTTGGGGTAACCCTACCAAGGAAGTGAAAGATCTATTTGACAAGAACTTTAAGCCTCTGAAAAAGAAATAGAAGAGGACACCAGAAAATGGAAGGATATCCCTTGCTCTGGATTGGGAGGATCAACATAGTAAAAATGGCAATTCTACCAAAAGCAATCTATAGATTCAATGCAATCCCCATCAAAATCCCATCAAAATTCTTCACAGATCTGGAAAGACAATAATCAACTTTATATGGAAAAACAAAAACCCAGGATAGCCAAAACAACCTTATACAATAAAGGAACGTCTGGAGGCATTACCATCCCTGACTTCAAACTCTATTACAGAGCTACAATATGAAAACAGCTTGGTATTGGCATAAAAACAGAGAAGTCGACCAATGGAATCGAATAGAAGACCGACTTTAACCCACAAACCTAGAACACTTGATTTCGAAAAGGAGATAAAAATATACAATGGAAAAAGAGAGCATCTTCAACAAATTGTGCTGGCAAAACTGGATGTCAATCTGTAGAAGATTGAAAATAGACCCATATCTATCACCATGCACAAAACCAAGTCCAAGTGGATTAAAGACCTCAATATCAGTCCAAACACACTGAACCTGATAGAAGAGAAAGTGGAAGTACTCTACAACACGTGGGCACAGGAGACCACTTCCCAGATAACCCCAGCAGCACAGACAGTAAGGGCCTCATTGAATAAATGGGACCTACTGAGACGAGAAGCTTCTGTAAACAAAGACACTGTTGCTAAGACAGGAAGGCAACCCACTGACTGGGAGAAGATCTCACCAACCCCCAACTGACAAAGGTCTGATCTCCAAAATATATAATGAACTCAAGAAACTAGACCGTAAAGGCTAATCAACCCAATTATAAAATGGGACATGAACTGAACAGAAATTCTCAACAGAAGAAGTTCAAATGGCCAAAAGACACCTAAGGTCATGCCAACTTCCTTAGCGATCAGGAAATGCAAATCAAGACAACTTTAAGATACCATCTACACCTGTCAGAATGGCAAAAAAAACACCAATATAGCCTTCTGAGAGGTTGTGGAGAAAGGGGTACACTTATCCATTGCTGGTGGGAATGCAAACTTGTGCAACCACTTTGGAAAGCAGTGTGGAGGTTTCTCAGGAAATTCGGAATCAACCTACCCCTAAACCCAGCAATACCACTCTTGGGAATATACCCAAGAGAGGCCTTATCATACAACAAAACTATAAGCTCTACTATGTTCATAGCAGCACTGTTTGTAATAGCCAGAACCTGAAACAACCTAGATGCCCTACAATTGAAGAATGGATGAAGAAAGTATGGAATATATACATTTTAGAGTACTACTCAGCAGTAAAAACAAGGACTTCTTGAAGTTTGCAGGCAAATGGATGGAAATAGAAAACACTATACTGAGTGAGGTAAGCCAGACCCAAAAGAGGAACATGGGATGTACTCACTCATATTTGGTTTCTAGCCATAAATAAAGGGCATTGAGCCTATAATTTGTGATCTTAGAGAAGCTAAAAAGAAGGAGAATCCAAAGAAAAACATATGGTCATCCTCCTGAATATTAACCTTCATCAGGCGATGAAAGGAGACAGAGACAGAGTCCCACATTGGAGCACCGACTGAAATCTCAAGGTCCAAATCAGGAGCAGAAGGAGAGAGCACGTGCAAGGAACTCAGTACCACGAGGGTGCACCCACACACTGAGACAATGGGGATGTTCTATGGGGAACTCACCAGGCCAGCTGGCCTGGGTCTGAAAAAGCATGGATAAAACCGGACTCGCTGAACATAGTGGACAATGAGGACTACGAGAACTTAAGAACAATGGGAATGGGTTTTGATCCTACTGCACGTTCTGGCTTTGGGGAGCCTAGGCAGTTTGGATGTTCACCTTACTAGACCTGGATAGAGGTGGGAGGTCCTTGGACTCCCCACAGGGCAGGAACCCTGATTGCTCTTTGGGCTGTTGAAGGAGGGGGTCTTGATTGGGGGAGGGGGAAATGGGAGGTGGAGGTGGGGAAGAGACAGAAATCTTTAATAAATGAATAAAAAAAATATTTATTATTTTTATTTAATTTGCATTCATGTTTTGCCGCATTTATGTCTGTTTGTCAGAGAGCAACAGATCCTCTGGCACTGGTTTTACAGACATTTGTGAACTGCCAAATTGTTGCTGAAAATTTATCCTGAATCTTTTGGATGAACAGTCAGTGTTCTTAACTACTGAGCCATCTTTGCAGTCCCTCTGTATATCTCTTTTTCCACTCTTTCTCAGGGTAAGGTAATAGCAATCTATCATACTGCAAGTCTGAATTTATAGTTTGATATAATTTCTACAATTTAAACAGCTGAGCACTTTTTCATGTTTATGTCATCCATATTTTATTCTTGATTTTGTTTTGATACAGTCTTGTGTAGCCCAAAGGTCAGAGAGTTCAGACCTATTCTTGCTCCTTCAAGGTTATTGACAGGAGGTTTGTCATAAGGTGTGGGTGATAATAGGTTGTTTTGACCTAGTGTGTAATTGCTTGATGTTTTGAGTATTTGAGAAGGTGATCACTTTGTTTGAAAAAAAAAAAAGGTTTTGTCTTCCTCCCTCCTCTTAGAATTCAGGCATAAAAAGCCTATAAAAATAAATGTGGGCAGATTCAGTATTCACTGGGTTGCCCTCCCAACTCTTTCCTGTCACTCTGCCTTTTTTTTTTGTATATCTGTTCTTTTTAATGAACGTTTCTAATCCGCGTGCCCATTACCCTGGAACATACAAACTTTTTGAGGCTTAACCCCAACAGATGCCCTTCAGTGCGGGGCTCATCACAGTGATGGTGGTTTTGGTTACAGAACAGAAGGAAGTCAATTGGGTACAAGCCTTGCTTAGGGGCACATATGCTCAGAGAACAGAAATAATTGCTCTGACAGAGACTTTACACTGGACTGAGGGAAATGGTGAACACCTACACAGACAGAGGATATACTTTTGTCATGGCTCATGATCATGGACAGATTTATAAAAAGAAAGACTTATTCCCCTAGAGGAAAAGATTATTAAAAATAAACATAAAAACTTCCAGTGACTAAATGATACCATCAGACTACAAACTGAACTGGCCATTATTCATCGTCAAGGATACTCAAAAGAAAAAAGCACCCAAACTCAAGATAACATCCATGCAGATCAAGTTGCAAAAGAGTATGTTCTTGGTGAACCCAAACCCGGTAATCTTCTGGAACTATCCTGCCTTGAAGAATATGTTCCTGAGTTTGATGCAGAAAAGATCAAATCATATTTTTACTTGGAGACACAATAGAGCTTCAAAGGATGGTTGATTTTGTCTGACAGAGGAATCAATATACCAAAGCTACTGGGCAAAAACTGGGTAACTGCCTTGACTACCACACTATTTTTTCATGTAAGAAGATCAGAGAGGTCACTTACCCTCAAGTCTGCCTACCTGGACAACAAGAAAAATGTCAGAGAACTTCAAAACACTACCTGACAAGTGACCAGGTAATCAAAGAAGGGCATATTTTCCCCAAGCCAACAGAGTCAAGGTACAGTACCCAGTGAATTTTGGGAAATAGACTTTACTGAAGTCAAAACAAACTGTATGGTTATAATAATCTGCTGATCTTTGTTGATGGCCAAAGTGGTAACTAAGAAATTCATATTGGAAATTATTCCCAGAATTGGCAACCCCATATCTCTGCAGTAGGACAATAACCCATACTTCATGGCCAAGTTATCTCAATTGCTTTCTAAGGCCCTTCATATAAACTGGAAACTTCGCTGTATCTTCAGAGCTCAGGAAAAATAGAATGAACAGAAATTTAATAGAAACTTTAACTAAATGTACTCTTGAAACTGATGGTACCTGGGTTGACCTTTTGTTTTATCCCTTTCTCAAAGTCTGATATACTTCCTTCTGAGAAAATTCACCCCATATGAAGTAATCTATGGGCAATGACCACTTTTCCTAATTCTTCAGGTAGATGCTGGACTATTATCAGATTGTCCAATCCAATACCTTGGTCCTTAAAAGGGTTGCAATAAATCCGGATAAGATTCCCCCACAGTCTGTGCTTCAGAAGCTGCTGAGGACTGATCACCCATTTTATTTTATTTCTTTTTGTTTCATTTATTTATTTATTTATTTATTTATTAAGATTTCTGCCTCCTCCCCGCCACCGCCTCCCATTTCCCTCCCCCTCCCCCAATCAAGTCCCTGTCCCTTGTCAGCCCAAAGAGCAATCAGGGTTCCCTGCCCTGTGGGAAGTCTAAGGACCACCCACCTCCATCCAGGTCTAGTAAGGTGAGCATCCAAACTGCCTAGGCTCCCACAAAGCCAGTGCATGCAGTAGGATCAAAAACCCATTGCCATTGTTCTTGAGTTCTCAATAGTCCTCACATTGGAACACCAGACTGAAATCTCAAGGTCCAAAGCAGGAGCAGAAAGAGAGAGAGCAAGAGCAAGGAACTCAGGACCACGAGGGGTGCACCTACACACTGAGACAATGGGGATGTTCTATCGGGAACTCACCAAGGCCAGCTAGCCTGGGTCTGAAAAAGCATGGGATAAAACCGGACTCGCTGAACATAGGGGACAATGATCACCCATTTTAGTCCAGAGATGCGGTATTTGTTTGCCACTTTAAAACTCAATGACTTGAACCTAGGTTTAAAGCACCTACATCGTTATTCTCAGGACTCCTACTGCTGTTAAAATCACTGGAATTTCTGCCTGTATTCATCACTCATACCTCAAGAAGGCACCTGAGGAACCCGCGGAAGAGGAAGCCAACCCACAAGGGTGGAAAATGACTGAAATGGGACCTTTAAACTCAGCCACACTTTCTTGAAAAATGTAGAGCTCAATAAAAATAAATTTTAAAAATCACTTGAAAATTTTACTCATATGTGCTATAGAAAAAAAAAAACACAATTTCTAGCCAGGCAGTTGTGGCATGCACCTGGAATCCCAGCACTAGGGAGGCAGAGAAAGGCAGATCTCTGAGTTTGAAGCCAGCCTAGTCAACAAAGCTAGTTCCGGAAATGCCACAGTGTTACACAGGAAAACATTATCTTTAAACACCAAAGATAAAATTTAAGTATCAAGAATTCTAAAGTTATGTTTATTATAACTTTGTGTTCTTACCATTGAAATTTTTATTATGATTGTCCTATGGAAAATATTTTGTTATTTTTTTCACAAACTCTGCAAACAGAATATAAATGTATACTGACAAAAAAAGTCATCCTTATCATAGGAAACACTGTGAAATTGTCTTGCCTTATTAATGATTGCATTGTCTTCTAGGGCTCATAGTTTGAAAACAAAAAGGAAACAAATAGATTTTAGCCAAATGGATGGAGGATAGTTGGCATGGGCTAATTTAACTGATCAATCCCTAAATAATATCATGGACTTCAGCATAATCAAGAACTCTTTAAAGGGTTCTGATTATGGAAATTGAAAGTGTGCTAAAATAAGAAGGCAAAGGAATGATTTATTAACCACTTCCATTGAATCTAACATACTCAGACTTCCTGTTTTTAACTAATAATGTGAAATATAATCTCTGGGTTCATTTAGCACTAAAAGGGTGATGAGAATATTCCTTCTGTGTCAGAAGAAATCCCTCTATTCCTGACTCTTAAAAAGAAATTTATATGAAATAGGGGTTTCTAATTAAAATTTAAAAATTATAGCAGGGGACAAAATAGGACATGTCCCTTTTAATATTTCAAAGACTTACTTGTTTGTTCCTGACTGCTCAGCAGCTCAGACCCGAAATAATCACACAGAAACTGTATTAATTAAATCACTGCTTGACCCATTAGCTCTAGCTTCTTATTGACTATTACATATTAATTTAACTAATTTCTATTAATCTGTGTGTCACCACCTGGCTGTGGCTTACCAGCTAAATTCTGCTGTCTGTCTCTGGCAGGGTTATGAGGCTTCTCTCTAATTACTCCTTCTTTCTCCCAGAATTCAGCCTAGCTTTCCCT